>CM053749.1:3962901-4072668 GCA_028658305.1 Pachyuromys duprasi
GCCTAGAATCACCTGTTCAGGTGGGCCTAGAATCACCTGTTCAGGTGGGCCTAGAATCACCTGTTCAGGTGGGCCTAGAATCACCTGTTCAGGTGGGCCTAGCACTTGTTTGCTGGCTTGTTTTGGAGACCAGGCTGGTCTCACACCCACCTGCCTCTGCCTCCCACCTGCAAGTATTATAAACACACCCGATCTTAAATGGATTTTGGTTGTTTTGTTTTTGTTTGGGGAGTGCTTGGGGGGATTTGTTTTGTATCTCAGCATTTCCTCAGTGGCTATGACTGCACTTTTTTTCATGTAGTGACTGGCTGTTCTTCTGTCTTATTTGGTGAAATGCCTGCCACTGTCTAAAGTTCTCTATGGAGACACTTAACCACTTTCAGAACTGTTTGGAGGTGTAAGACTCCCCACGTGAGCTGATGTTCTGTTGCTCTGCTGGGGCTTGCCGTGTGATCTGGCTCTACCTCCTCATCTGTGAAATGGGGATGGAGTGACATCCTCCCTGGGGGGTATGTGAGTCTGTGTGCTCAGACATAGAAGGAACTCACAGTAATCCCCAGGATACAGTAAGCACATTGAGAATGTCCCGCATGGTGATGACTGTTGGGGGCTGGTCCAGTGCTCTATGTATCCAAATGCTGAACTCTGGGCCCCAAGATCTGGTTGCAATCCAGACGAGGCCATTGTCATGTACATTGATCAGGGTTGTGTAGGCTTTGCTCCCTGGTTATCTGACTGGTTAATAAAGAAGTCGGACAGCCAATACTGGGCCAAAGAGACATCAGCAGAGCTGCCATTCCCAGTCTTGGTAGGGAGCATGGGAGAGAGAGAAGAGGGAGAAGAAGGAATAAGATGGGGAGAAAGGACAAGCCTGATTAGCAGGAACAGCCCAGGCAGGACCAATATGGCAAATAACTTGGGGTGTGAGCTGGGAAGTAGCCAGACTAGCAGAGAGGACTAGTGTAAATGAGTATCTGCCCAATTATTGAGCCTAAAGCTTACTAGTAAATCTAATAGGTCTAATTTTGGGGGGAGCTACAGTGGGTGATTAGAAAAGCCCCCCAAAACATAAATTATAGCTCCTGGTTGCTTCTTCAGACCCTACAGTTCTGTGTGAGTGGCTGTGTCTCGTGGACAGTGACAGAAGAGCCAGACAAGTGGCTCCTCCCAACCACAGGGCCGCCCGGAGTCCCAGAACTGTTTATATACTCCAACTGGTCCTTCCCCAATCCAGGGTTGCTCAGGAAGCCAGAAGGTGACCGCATCACCTGACTCCCCAGATGGCCCAGAGCCCAGTTCCTCAGTGAGTGATGGGGAAGAAGACACTGAGCGAGGTAAAATGGCCTTTCAAGGTTTCCCCTCCAACTCTGCAGGCTCCATGTGACTCTCCCCTAGTCAGCTCCACTGTTCCGTGGGACCCAGGAAAGCAGGACCCCAATTCGTGTGTCTCTCCTGCCTGGGCCTCTTCCCTCCAGGACAGCGGGCTGGGAAGGAGGGCAGGCAGATTTGGGGCCAGTGCCAGGGTGCCACGGAGACCAAGGGGAGGTGATGAGAGGGCAGTGTGGCTCAGCAGAGCCCGGGATGGTGGGGGGAGCAGAGATGGGCTGCTGGGATGCAGCTGGGAAGCTGGTAGAAGGCGTTCAAAGGCTGAAGCTTCAGCACTCTGAAAGATCAGATCCAAGAGAAGAGAGGCACCCAGAGGCCAGCGTGCAGAAGGGCAAGGAAGACGGAGGGCAAAGGACAGGGGCTAGGCTGGAGAGAGATCAGCCTCTGCCCTCCCCAGCCCAGCCCTTCACTTCCACTAAACATGCTCTCCACACTCACTGTCACCTCCTTGACTTTGGGCAGTTCTGAGCAACCTACTGAGCCACAGGTCCCCACCAGGACCTCATAAGTCAGGGTGTGAGTCAGTGTGCAGCCCTGCTGTACCTGCTGTCAGGAAGGGGGTATGGTGGGAGAACAATGGGCAAGACTTGTGATGATTAAGGAACACTTTGGGCATTGCTAAGGTACAGTTGTGGCTGTGACTATGAGGGCCTTTCCAGAGAGGAGCAACTGAGGGTAGGGTACACCTGAACAGAGTGGCACCCTCTAACAGGCTGAGTGAAAGAAAAGGGGAAAGTGCTGGGCGGAACATTCCCTTCTCCACTTCCTGATCTGCCCAGATACGAGCAAGCAGGCTTGTATTCCTGTGGCCATGCCACGGGCTGTTCTTATCACCATGTCTTCTCCAACAGGTTGGACTGCACCTTTGAAAACAAGCACTTCCCAACACCTCATGCCCTTTCTGGCCAGGTATTTGGTCACTGAAGTGAAAACAGTGACTAATACAACATCAAGAGATGGACTCAGGGAAGACCCCTTCCGATGTGGCATTAGACCTGACCCTGTGGGCATGTACAGGAAGAGGAAAAGGTAAGGGTGAGCTTCTGAGGTGGAGGGGACATGACCCATTCCAGACGGCGAGTAAGAGGAGCTGCAGGCCAGCAAGGTCTGGGAGAGGAGCCTGGACACAACCTGAGGCACGCGACGCTCCTAAAGAGGTTCACGCCTGCACACACTTCTGTTTGTGGGGGTGAAGGGTCATAAGGCCTGTGCAAGACCCTACTCTCTGGTCTGTGGAAGGAATTGTGCAAGACAAGAATGGCGGGGGAGAAATGAGTCAGTGGCCTCTCTAGAGGGAGAGACAATGTTGGTGAGGCTGAGGGTAGACGGAGATACTAAGTGGCCCCTGCAGCCTTGACACTGCATGAGGAACTGGTGAGCCGCTGGGGACTTACTCCATCCAAGAATGAGTTTAGGGTACCAGCCGAGGGACCTTGCCACTTGAACTCCAAAAGGCGAGTTCCCCGGGGTAGGCCGCACAGACAGGGATAACACTGGCTTCTCGAATTGCTGGTGTGAATGTGGCTGTGCTGAGTACCTCCTCAGCACACGGCACAAAGGTGCAAGCTTCTGTTGAACAATCAAGGGCGCACACAGGTGGTGTGCATTGTGGTGGTGCATACCTTCAATCCCAGCACTTGGGAGACAGAACAGGCAGATCTCTATAAATTCAAGACCAGCCTGGTCTACTGAGTAAGTTCCAGGACAGCCAAAGCTACATAGAGAAACCCTGTCTCGAAAAGCCAAAACCAAAACAAAACAAAAAGCATGCACATGAAGTAGGCACGGTGGCGCCTTGCACTCCAGCACTTGAGAAGTTGATGTGGGAGGATCACAAACGCAAGGTCGGCCTGCACTATGTCGCAAGTCCAATGTCAGCTCAGCCACACAAGAAAGTTGGAGCTAGCCTAGATCCAGTCAGAGCCCCATGTTTTAAAATTCAGGAAACATGGGCCAGCAAGATGGCTCATCTCCTACAGGTGCACCATGGGTGCATGTATTATGGGTACCCACCCATTGTGCAGTTGCCTCATGAAGGAAAACATTTGAGTCCTCTACTGTCCCTGCTACCTGTGATGGGAGAGTGATGCCAGCATCTTCACTCTCCTAGCTGGTTGTCAGAATCCTGAGGCTTGTATGGGGAGCAGACCTCCGATGGATGCCCAAAGCCGACTTCCACGTGGGCTTAGATCTGAGTGCTCTTGTGTAGAAAAAGGAACACTTCCAGGTGGAAACCTTCCAAATGTGTCTTCCCAGTCACCTTGTCACCAGATTGTCCTAAGCACAAACTTTCTCAGGAATTATCTTTGCCTTTGGCTCTTCACACAGAGAGGTCACATAGTTGTCTGCCTCTGATAGCACACATATAGCAGGGGAAATGGCTTCAGAGGTTTCCACAACTGGAATGCCCAAAGGAATGCTTGGCTAAGAAAGGGGAGATGAGGTCATGTAGAAGACAGAAAGAAAGGGAAGGAGGGAGGCAGGGAATGAAAGGGAACCTCTCACTGGTCCCCTCACCCCGTCTCCCTTTCCTAAGCCACATTTTCTTCAGCTACTCCCTCACTGTGTACTAAAGAACAGACATCTAGAAACAGCTAGAAGCAGGGACACGCCAGGGTCAACCAGCATATCAGCACCTAAATCTTGGTTTCTAGTATTGCTGTCCACTGAAAAGAACCAGAACTCCTAGGTGAAATGGGTAATTCAGGGTTAGAGCAGAAAAAAAAGACCAAATGTGCCAGGAACATTGTGCTGCGCTAGAACATGAAGTGCTGAGGCTGACAGGGAGATGTGGAAGACACAGGAGTCAGCTCCAACAGGCCAACCAGGAAAGTGAGGACAGTGAATAAAGTTGGTAAAGGTCAGAGGAGCGCCAGAGTTCCCCATAATTATGTGCTGAGAACAAAGAAAAAGGAACTGAATAGAGGACCTGACAGATTCCACCAGAACCAGGCAACCAATGGCCGAATTTTCGGGGGGGGCACACTGTGTGCTGCTGGATGTCAGCGATACCCAACATCACCTCTGCAATTTTCTTACCCAAAATGCACTTCCTGAAACTACCAGACAACAAGTGGAGTCTGAACAGCAGCATTCTACAAAATTGTTGTCCTGCACTCTCCAAATGCCAAGTTCAAGATTCACAAAGAATGGTGATGATCTCGTCCTGATGGAAGGAGGTTAAAAGTCCGTGACAATTAAATGCGATGGGTGACCCAGGGACAGCAAGTAACACAGTGAAGGAGAATCATCCCTGGCAACTGACAAGGTGTGAATAGGGGCCATGAACCACTGCTGGATCAATGCTAGAAGTCCCGATTTCGGCAACCACACTGTGGCTCCATGAGGGCAAACTTTAACCAACAGATAATGAAGAATTTAGAGATGATGAAAACCACAACTGTCTTCAATAATTCAGAAAAAATTTATCTGCAGTTGTATTATATGTGACTTCATAGATGTATAATGTAGAGATTATGTATATACATGGACAGGATGATAAACTAAGTGAGTAAAACACAGTGATGGCCTGCATAAAAGGCACATGGAGATTTTCTGCAATATTTGAGTTTACAATGACATCAAATAAGATTTGCTATGTTAGTAGCCAGCAGTGGTGTAATGCTCGCTATGAGGACTGTGTGAGTTCACACAGTGTTCTGGTGTTACACGGAGCCATCTTCCGTTAAAATCCGGTGCTTCCATTTACAGAGGGGGGACCAGAGGCACACAGTGATTAAGCTGCTTGCCTGAGCTCTACTATCTGCTAAAATGACAAAGCTAGGATGTGACAGCAAGTCAGCCTGTCTGGCCTGAGTCTGTGCTCTTAGCCAGTAAACTGCTCTGCCTCTTGAGCTGTGTAGAAAGCTGAGCATGGAAACACAGACAAGCACAGAGTAATTCTCTCTCCCTCCCTCTCCCACCCCGCAACCCCCACAGCATACAGCTGTCTGGTACAGAATGTTTTCAGTCTGAAAAATCAAGATAATCCTCAGACCTGAGGCTTTTAGAAGATGGACATTTAGCTTAGAGGCCTAAGCTTTGAGGGCTTGTAGTGCAGGGCAACAAGACCTGAAGAGGCCCTAGGTCCTGAGGGCTTCCTGTGGCTTCCAGTTCAGCACTACTTGTCTTCTCTAGAGCTCCACACTTTAGTTTCTTTCTCCAAGACTTCTCTGCCCATTCCATTTTCATGAATGTGTCTGTGTGTCGGTACGCATGTGGAGCTCAGAGAACAACTCTCTCCTTCTATATGGACCCAGGGGATTGAACTCAGGTTGTCAAGTTTGATGGCAAGTGCCATTACCCACTGAGCCACCGCCCTGGCCTGGAAAATGGCCTTCTGGGCAATGGCTATGGCCTTAGAGGAAAATGTGGACCCAGACAGAGGGGCTGGATGGTTGGCAGCTGACTGAGTAGACAAGAGGACCAGTCATTGAGGTGATAAGAAATGCTAGATGTGCCAGGCCCAGCAACAGGGGTCATTGCAGGAACCATCCCTGGAGGTGGGGGATGGGGTGACCACCTTCCTTGGCACTTTGCCAGTAAACTGAGGGAGACGCACTCCTCACCAGGCTTGGGCAGCAGAAAAGACATCTCAGAGCAAGGCTGAGGGTCAGGAATGATCCCATTTTGTTGGGCTTGTCCTGTCCCATGGGGAAACGGAAGTGAGGAGAGAAAGATGCTGACGTCTGACTTCAGAAGTGGAGTGGACCCCCGCCACCACCCTCCCTGCCGAAGGGCCTGTCACAAGGCAGCCATGGCTCACACCTGCTTATCAGGACTGGGGTGTGGAGAGGGTGTTTGAGACAGGAGATAGAGCTGGGACAGGGCTGTCTACACCAGTCCTGCTCTGCCTCCCTCATTCACACCTCCTCAGAGGCCCTCAGCCACTCTGCCCCTGCGGCCTCCACCTGCACCATGGCTCCTCTGCAAACCACCCCTGTGGAGGGCCTTTCCCCAAGGAAGGCTCGGCCCTATACAACTAAAGGATACCAAGCTGGGAGGGACCCTGACCTAATAGGGAGGCAAACTGAGGAACAACATGCCGCTTCCCTGAAATCCTATCACAAACACACCTAAAACCCAGAGTCAGAATCCAGGTTCTCACCCAGACAAGGGTCCAAGCCACAGAACACACCAAGGGCTTTGTGCAGGGGAATGAGGGCAGGCTGCCTTGTGTGCCAGTTTGAGTCTTTGACTCACATAGGGAAAGAAGACACAGTGCTATCATGCTGTCCTGGTTCTATTCACCGGGGACAAGATGGCCAACGTTACACCTCACAGATCAAAGCAGGTCTTCTTCACCTGTATCATAAGGCAATGGCAGACGAGGGGTCTAAGGCTCTGTCTACCGTGGTGAGGGTGTGGGGAAAGGAAATACAGGGAACAGCCACTGGAAGGACAGAGGAAGGCAGGGGCCTTTTTATGGGTAGTGGGAAGGAAAACATTGTCCTGCCTGATGGTGGAACAAAGCATACAGGAACTCAGGCCACTGCCTGCGACTGGCCGCACCCCTAACAGCCCTAGAGGACATTTGGGTAGGAAGGATCAGCAACAGCGACAGGGCATTTCATCCTGTGTGAAGTGGGCCTGGGAGCGGGGCAAGAACAGGCACATTCTGAGATCCAGTTTTGGGGTAGAGAGGTTCCATACCTGCACACTAGATCTAACTTTAGCTGTGCTTCCCCTAGAAGGCCCACTCGGAAGCCCCTGCCCAACACACTAACCACCTTTCTTCCATCTTCCCACCACGAAGGACACCCTCAGCCAGAGATGGGACTCTGCAAAGCCTGAAGCATGGGGGCTGGGCTGGGGCAAGGATGTACCTCAAGATTCAGGCCATGGGATCAGCAGCACTCAACTCTGGTCTCACAGCCATTAGCCTAATGTGGTCAGACTGCCCTAAGCCCTCCTGGGTCCCCCACTGGGAGAATGGGAAGACGACCACTCAACAGGCTTCACTCAGTTTTCCTGACCTATTGGGTGACATCAAAATGTTTAACCAGCCATTGCTTGCAGAATTCGATGGGGAGCCTAGAAAGGGGTCAGCTCCACTATGTGCTCGCCTCTAGCACATTAGCAGGGTTATGAGTGGATGTATGAGTGACTGAACTGAGACCATGTGAAAATTACTGAAGACCCTTGAGAGGTGGAGGGTAGGCATTGGGACACAGGCTGGAAAACCGGACCTAGATCTGCATTTCCTCATAGCACCTCTTAACTGGTGCCCAGAAGAGGCTCTCCTGAGAAGGAGCTTGAGAGCTGTGTGAGCAGTGATGGGAGTTGCTTCTGCCTGGTCTGCTGCTTCACATCATAGGCTGCCCTGCACCTTCTCATTGATCTCCACCAATCATCCCTAAGCTGGTATGTAACTGGCTACCCCTTATTAAACTTAGCACCCTGTATTCAATGCATTCAACTACGTATTCAATTCTCAATCTGTTTCCATACGAGGCTCCTCACTCAGAGGGATGAAGACAGAGGGCCAAGGCCCCCTGCTGAAGCATGGGTACCCTACCTGCTCCCATCTCCAAAGCCTGGGCCCAGCCACATTCTGTGGGCCCTCTCCCTGTCCTGGAGTGAATCACAGGCAAAATGTCACAAAGATTCGTTCCTGTATTGTGCACAAACTTATGGTTAGTTTTGCTTGCTCGGTTTTGTTACTGAGACAGTCTCACTAAGTAGCTCTCACTCTGACCTTGAGCTCAGAGATCCACCCGTGAGCTGGGATTAAAGACATGTGCTACCACGCTCGGCCACTGTTTTTCTTTTTAGGAGGACAAGAAGTTAACTTTAAGCGGCTCTAGGTAGAGAGGAGGCGGCAGGACAAGCACTGGGGGAGGGACAATCACCACTCTTCAACATTTCTGTAGTCCTGAAGTTTCTGAGCATAGCTGAGGGAAATAAAGCTACTTGATTAGCTCAGAGTCAAAACATGAAGCTAACTAGATGAGGTAAAGGCCACTCTCTCTCCAGGTCTCTGGCTGTCCCAGCCCGGCCCAGCTGACTCCTGTGGAGGTGAGACCATACTGACCCCTAGAGGCAGTCTGACCAGAACACCCTAACCCCACACTGGCCATGCCTATAACCAATCCCATTGTCCTCAAGGACATGGGTTCCCGCCAGAGAAAAGACCCCTGCCTGGCCTTCTCTGGTGACTTGACTCATTTTTGAAAGTGAGGCTGAATGCAGAAGATCCATGTGTGAGGCCAGTCCCATAGTTCCACCGGGACAAACCAGAGGAGGCTCTGGGGACTAAAACATAGAGGTATGTGGGAAAGGTCCACGGGGAAGAAACAGGGTTAAGGGCTGAGGGCCTAGCAGGAGGAAGAAATGCAGTTGGCAGGGTGGGGTTAGGACAGGCCATGTGTTGCTTCTGCCACTGTGACAAATCACTGGGGCAGAAGCAACTTCAGGAAGGGTTTACTTGAACTGATGACTGCAGGAACTCCAGTCCACCAGGGCAGGAGGAATGACTGTGAGGCGGAGGGTGTTTAAATGGTGGCAGACAGGAAGCAAAACACACAGGATAGAACCAAGGCAACAAATAACCTTCGAAGCCTCTACTGACCATCTTCCACCAGCTGGGTCTCTTCTAAGAACCCCACAGCCTTCAGAGCTGCACGGGCTGGGGATGTTAGAAGTACACGTGTTAGATCTAGCCCAACAGGTTAACAGGAAGCCTGCCATAATCGAAGTGAGGTCAATGACACCCTCCCACAGAGATGAGGCAGGGCACACAGATGACATGGCAACACACAGGATCATTGTGTCAGGCTGCAAGCACAGCTGCTGAGCACAGCTCTGCAGGAAGCCATTCCCTCAGGATCAGACTGCCTCTCCAGTTGGTGCTAATCAAAGGCCCAAGAGAAGGACTGTTTAAGACCATGAGGTGCAGAAATGGCATGAGGAGCTAGAAACCCCTTCCCAAGCCTGTAACTTTTAGTAAGGCCTTTGCTGTATTCAACTTTGGCCAAACAGTTCAATCCAGAGACCAAGGAATTTGAAGATGTCACTAGAAACTGGGAAAGATTAGGGATTAAATCCTCTAGCTGCAGACAGGGACTTCCCACAGCAGAGCCCACCCAGCCTGGTCGCTTCTCCAGACCTGGAAGGGTAAATGGCATAGACAGCAGTGATCCAGGCTCAGCCTGAGAACCTGAGGAACCCACCGAAGTAACGAATGGATAGTGATCACTCAGGTTTGGCTGACACATCTTATAACTCAAATGAGACCTAGGAGCCTGCTGCACTGGAATCCAGAAAAACAGGCACCCTGCGGGGGGCACAGTGACCTGATGTAGAGGAAATTCTAAGCGTTTGTTATGGGCACTCTCAATAAAAATGTTCACATGACAATTCAAGAATCACTGCTGAACCAATACAAATTTTACACATAAAAAATGAGGTCAGTGATTAAGAGCACTGGCTGCTCTTGCAGGAGCATGATTCAATTGCAGAGGACCCAGCATTCACATGCTGGTTCAAAACCATCTGTATTATGAATGTAACCAATGTGGTAATAATTGCTCTTCACAATCGTCTTCAAAGTCATTAAAGAATTCATATTGGAAAAAAAAAAAACATCTGTAGTTCCATTTCCAGGGGATCCAATGACCTCTGCTAACCTCTGCAGGAAAAAGGCACTCACGTGGTGGGCATAGATGCAAAGGAACACCCACATAATAAAGATTCAAAAGAAAAGAAAATGAGGTCTAGCATACTATCTTTTCGTTTTGTTCCTATCTCTATTTTTCACAATGACCAGGCAGCATCTTTCAAACAAATAAAATCCCAAGATATACTAACTTAGTGGTACAGTCAAGATTCTTCACCATCCAGGAGAGGCAGCAGTGACGAGAGCATAGGAGGCAACTCCAAGGACACCAGCAAGTCAGGTCAGCCTAAGTGAAGTAGCATGGCCACAGGAGAGTGGCCCTGACTGCATAAACACAGGGCAGGACCTAGGACATAGCCCAGGAGGTGCCTTCGCCGCACCCACACCACGTTCCCACCTCCCTTCCTCCCGGATCTCCTGGGGAAGCAGGACCCACCATCACCTTTCTTCTGAGGCGAGAAAGTAACATATTTTTTGGTCACAGTGACATTTTGGCTTTCTATCCTTAGAAGGACTGGCACAAGCTAATGGGGAATAGTACAATAAAACAGAATGGCATTAATCAGCTCCTGTGTCGTACACCCAACTTTTTCTTTTTACTCAGATGAAGGAGCAGAAAAGAGTCAGCCATTGTCTTCTTCTTTATTGTAAAGCCGTAGCATTTCTATCAGAGGCAAACACAATTCTACAAACACTGTTCTTAGTGCTCGGAAAGACAGCGGTGGAGTGACAGACTCAGACAAGTCCTTCTGCCTGGAAGCTGCTGACTGTGCATACTTAGGACAGCTCAAGATCTGTGTAAAGGAGTCCTGAGATCAGCACAGAAAGCAGGCATCCCCCGCCCCCCCTCCCCGACACACACACACACAGGGTAGTTGCTGGTATGGACTGTAGGCCCAGCTTCTGCCTGTGATGTGCTGGCCTGACAGACAGCAGGTACATGGTGATTCTCAACACACACCTTTCTTGGGTTCCTTCAGAAAGCCCCTAGTGAGGCAAGAAACACACCAATCTGGTACCACATGATCCCTGGAGGGGCCCGCAGGCTCTGGTAAAGCCCACA
The DNA here is from genome assembly GCA_028658305.1 of Pachyuromys duprasi. Lineage (NCBI taxonomy): Eukaryota > Metazoa > Chordata > Mammalia > Rodentia > Muridae > Pachyuromys > Pachyuromys duprasi. The sequence continues at coordinate 3,973,968 of CM053749.1, forward strand.
AAGCAATTCTTTCAAAGACCTGCTGTGTTTCTTCCCATAGAAATGAGGCACTCATTCTTCCTTTGGAGGCCAGACCCTTCTCACCCAGCAGACCTTGGAACCAGAAATAGTCATGAATATAGGCACATACTTGAGTCAAGCCGCCTTCTAGCCTTGTCTTAACGCTGAGGTGCACTGGATGACTTCTGTAGAACACCAATGGGGAAGATATAAAGTTCTGTAAGCCTCACCTTCCCTACAGGTAAAAAGGGAACAGTGGGATTTTGCACAGAGGATTACTGACGGACAAACACAGCACTGGGTTTACACAGTACACAGAATGCAGTAGGGAAAGCAGAAGTCAGGTGCTCTAACAGACAAACGGGAGGACATCAGGGTCAAGAGAGAAGAATCAAGTAGCAAATCATAATGTATTTAGACAGAATAAGAGAGGAAGTCTAAAAGCCATCTCAGCTAACTCAGATCCTAGTGAAAGAAAACATCACTGAGGTTTGAACTAGCGAGTCTTTGAAAGGATTTTTAGTCAGGATTCCATCATTTCTTGAAAATCAATCTTCTAAAACACACCTGTCTGGAGAGGGCAGGGCACTCACCACGGGTGCTCAGTGCAGAGATAGCACTAGGACAGCTTTTCCAGCTGGGTGTCTGTCTGCTCCTCAGCTTTCAGTTCCTCGAGCTTCTTCCCATATCGACTTAGGAAGCAGTCATCAGGCTCCACCCCTGAGCTCTTCAGAGCCTCCAGGACCTTCTCCAGTCTGGCCACAGAGCGGGCCCCATCAATCTTCCTTGTGCTCAGGTACAGAGTGAACTCCTGGAAGCCCAGGAGCTTACAAGTGTCCACAGAGCAGATATTCTGGATGCCCCTGGTTCTATCCAGATGTGGGAAAAACACCAGACCTGACATCTTCTCTAGGTCCTGGAGGCTCACCTGGAACTCAGGTAACTGGGACTGGAACCCGATGGCTTTATTTGGCACCACAAAGGCCCCCAGTGCCAGCGGTTCAGTAGATTCTGGGCTTCTGCGAGCCAGGATCACCTTGTAAAGGTGTGAAGGGACTGCCACGTTGTCCTCGCCAATCACCTAAAAACAAAACAGCCCAATTAGTGGCACTGGTTTGTGCCAACAATTCCTAAGGTTTTGTTCCCACAACTTCTTAGATGTATTTCTGGAGACGCTCTTGTGAGCAGCCCCGGCATACCTTGACGGTTAAAGTCCAACTGCCAAGAAAAATTGAAAAAATTCAACAAAGATGAGTATTGAGCAGGTCAGTTCTAACCAGTTCTTTAAAATAGCATTACTTTTGCTGGGCACTGGTGGCACACACCTTTATTCCTAGCACTGGGGAGGCAGAGTCCAAGGCCAGCCTGGTCTACACAGCTAGTTCAGAGATGACCAGGGCTACACCCTGTCTCAAAAAACTGAAAGAAAAATAAAGTGTTACCCCAAAGAGCAGGGGTCTCAGAATGCACAGGACAGAGGCTGAAGGGGTGCCACAAGCAAGCACTAAATTTCAAGCACTAAATTTTCAAAGGGAAAAAGAGCTGTCACTGCTTTCTCTTCATCTCCTAATCACAACTTCTGATGCTCCAATCGCAAAAGTCAAAGCTCCTGGCTTTGGCACTCCCAGTTCTCACAATAAAAATGGCCCCAAATCACCAAGAACAAGAGACAGGCTTTGAAGCAGCAGCCAGACACAGCAGCAACACAACTTTCTAGATCACCTCCATCACAGCTCACTTTTTTTTTTTTGGTGGTTTTTCAAAACAGGGTTTCTCTGTGTAGTCCTCATTGTCCTGGCCTCACTTTGTACACCAGGCTGGCTTTGAATTCACACCTCACAATTATTAAAGTTAAGTACAAGCAACTGCTTTTGCTTAGTTTCAAATGCTCCTGGACTATCACACATTGAACTTCTAAATTATGTTGTCAAATCAGAAACTTTGGAAAGGCAGCCACACAATGAGGAAGGCAGAGCAGAGCAACACGCTGCCTGCGTAGGCGGGCCGTGTTAATGAAGTAACAGTATGATGAAGCCTCTTCGAATGTCCTTCCAATACGCTTAAAAGCCTCATCTGTTGTCTAAGAAAACAAAAGCTGAATGTCCATTTACTTAATGGTCCCCGATAAAATGACAAGATCCAACTGAGCATGCTCGAAGTGCCCCTTCCAGGTCTTTGCCTGCTGTGTCTCTTTTTAGTCCTGATCAGACAGTTCTAGCTACAGATTCCCTGTCACAAGCAGCAAAGATCAAAGCCAGAAAAGAGGATTCTTTTCTGATTTTTATACTCGAGCCACATAGCCCAGAACTGCATAGCCATGTACTGTGTGTCACACACTGGTTGCCACAACCAAATACAGGGAAGAACCAAACAAAGGAAAGACATCCACACCAATTGCTTTGAACATACTGAAAGTGGCTGGTCAGGGTCCAGTACAGATTGAGTTTTATAAAACCACACACTGTCCATACGTTCAAAATTCTTTATCTCCAAGACTGACTTGTACAACCAGGACAAGGTCAAAGCAAAGGGGATGAGAAGGAAAGCTATTGTATATTCATACTTGGCTCACAGATTAGATGCTCAAGGGTCCTGACCCTCCAGCACAGTGTAAACTGGGTGTAGTGGTACAGCCAGTAATTCTAGCACCCAGGCGAAGAGGGTCAGAAATTCAAGGTCATCCTGGGCTACACAAAAGCTCAAGACCAGCCTGGACTACAAACACCATTAAAAGGAAAAAAGGAGGAGCAACAGCAGCTGGACTCTCTCTGAAGCAGCGCACTATCTGAAGTCGAGCCATGGCCCACAGCCTTCCCTGTAGCAAAATGCTCCATGTGACCAGCAGCTAAAAGCTGGTAAATAATAACAATAAGGGGGCTCGGGAACCAGAACTTAGGTGTAACTATGGAGCCATATTCACAAGGGAGATAAAGGAGCTTCACACGCTCCACAGTGGCTGGGGGACTCTTGGCAGGCAATCGAATTCTTGGTGCCACCTGGTGGGCCTTCCACACTACTGCAACACAGCATGAGAACCAAGGGGAATCAAACTCCATGAGGCCTTCTAGTCTACTCTCTTGACTATCCCCACCCTGTGACTCCTTGTATACAAACAAATGGCTATTTTCAAAAATAATTACCCAGCCATGTCCACTGACTGCCTACCAGAACTTCTAGTTGAGTTCCTTAAATTCCAGCAAAAGGTATATCTGACATTTTACCCTTCACAGCTTTACTTCATGAAAATGTGCTGTTTCTCTAGCTTTGGAGTGTCTTGAACTCACAATAGCTTCGGTGCTGCAGTCCTAAGGGCCTCAGCTACATCTCAATCCTTGACAGTGATCCTATTCAAAAAAGCAAGGTGTGACTCTTGCAGCCAAGGCCTTCCTAACAAGGAGAAAATGTTATTTTGTTCTCAGCACAGGGAAAAGAGACCAGACCTGGGGCTGGAGAGAAGGCTCAGCAGTTAAGAGCACTGTCTGCTCTTCCAGAGGTCCTGAGTTCAATTCCCAGCAACCACATGATGGCTCATAACCATCTAATTGGGATCTAATGTCCTCTTCTGGCGTGTAGGTGTACATTCAGAGCACTCATATACATAAAAAATAAATAAATCTTTAAAAAAGAAAAAGAGACTGGGCCTGTTTACAATTTCAAAAACCCACTGTTTCTTCGTTAAATTTGAGACATAGCCAGGTGTGATTAGCACCAAGTGCTTTAATCCCCAGCACTTTAGAGACAAAGGCAGGCGGATCTCTGAGTCCTGAGTTCAAGGCTACCCTGGTCTACAGAGTGAATTTCAGGACAGCCAGGGCTACAAAGGGAAACCCTGTCTCAAACAAACAAACAACAAATTTAGGACTTATAAATAATTTTTAAGTAACTTAGGTTCTCTTCCTCAGAGGCAACTCAGCAATACACACACGTGTTTTCTACTCTGAGGAGCATCACTTCCAGAAGGCGCTCCTAGGCTAAAGGCGCTGAAGCACAAGGCTCAGTGGACGGGCAGACATTCATGAAGTTCCACTCTGCCACATCTGCAACTCACATCCATTTATAAAACAGCACCCCCAAGCACCCCTCACAGAACTGTTATGACAACACACTGACACACCTTTAATCCCAGTACATGGGAGGCAAAGGCAGGAGGATTACTCTGAGTTTGAGTTGGGGTCATCCAGGGCCATACAGTGAGATCCTGTATCCGAAGACAGAGGGGGCGGGTATGGTGGTGCACAGTTACAGCCCCAAAAATGAGAGGTGGAGGCAGGAGGCTCAAGGCACCAGACCAGCCTAGGGTATAGCAGGCCCTGCTCAAAACAACAAAGATGTCAAAATCATCAAGGCCTATAAAAAAAAAAACTATTTTTTTGTAGTGGATGTAATTGAAAAGACAGGTTTTGCAGAGGGATAGTGGGAAAACATGAGCTCCAGCAAGATTAGAGCAGTTAAAGGCCAACAATGCGAAATCAGGTTGAACACAAATGACAGCAGACAAAGGATTTCTGTATGGCTTAACACGAACAAGCTTTTAATATCAGTATATCTGCAACAAACCGTTTCACAGAAGACTTGGCATAAAAGTGCTTTACAAAGGAGACGGCTGCTGCTATCAAACACTCAGGAACCCTGAACTCTTGTCAAGTCTAACAAAAACTAGAAATCAACCAAGTGGAAGTGACCGGAAAACACAACACACACAACAGCTGTAAGACAGACTCACGTGTAAGTTGGTTATTTCCTAAATATACTGACGGGAGAGTGCTTCCTTCCGCCTAAGTGACAGAAATAAGTCATCCCTATCGTGGCCACAAAGTTCATCCCAGGTCTAGAAGAAACTGGCAAGAAAATGCAGGCTTGGCCTGCTGTTTGTAATGCCATACAGTTACTGTGTCTTGAGTGAAGTTCTTAAGGTAAATGTACTTAGAGACAGCGTTCCCAGTAAGACAAGAAGGAAAGGAATAAATTCAGACCAAAAATAAAACTGCTGGGAAACATCAACAGACCAACCCTTTAAAATGCCAATTACGTGAAATAAAAAAAGAAAAATGGTAATTTGAAAACCAGGGAATCCATCCATACATACAAGAACAGAAGAAAAAGGGAAAGCGAGGAGGCACAGAGGTCAGCAGGAATGTTGGTCAGGTCTGTGTCACCCCAAAGCCAGAAGACACCTGCAGGCAAAGAGGCTCAAACTGGATAGAGTCTCCACTGCTGGGCAACTGTTCCAGGCAGCCAGGAGATAAGTAAACAAGCAAAATTTCCCTAGATGTCAGGAGGACGGTTCCTTGCCTACAGGCCGCCTCCACACTCCTGGGGCAGTTTGCAGTTTCCTCCTCCTTGGGAGTAACTGGCAGAAACCTGGAGGGCACCACAGTGAAGGGCGGGGCAGACCCTGTTCCCATGACCACCAAGTTTCTCGTCAGGTTGTTTACAATGCTCAAACCCACATCTCCAGGTATGTTTCACTCGTCTGGACTCCATCTCACAGCACATGGATGGCCTCAGCTATACTAAGGGTGACCATGATTCAAGCTGTCAGATGATTCAGTTCTGATAAAATCACTGCTACTAACCCTCCCGGAGGCTTACAGGCACTCAAATTCCCGGGTGCTGTGATCCACTCCCCCAGATTCTAGTGGACATTTCTGCCTGGCTATGAGGAGCCTTCCTGGCCCATTTTGTGCTATTTCTGCATGCTAGCAGATACTCCTTGGAACTGACCTCCACCCACAACATCTTTCACTGCTGATGGCTTCACGCTCTGGACACTCAGTCTTCCGTTTACCACAGACTTTGAAAGCCTCAAAGGACAATGCTCTGACTAAGCATCAAGTGTGCAAACAGACTCAGGTTTGGCTCTCCCCTTGTAATGACAAGCTGGATTTGACCCTCGTAATCCTCAGTTTCCTTATGTATAAAAGAACAACTGCTACTTTTTGTTTGATAAGGGATGTAGTGGAAGGGCCAGCATGTTGAAAGCTACTTGTCTGAGGCCTAGTATAATGGTCCTTGCTAAATACCAGGTCATTTGTTTTACTTCTCTCCAGAGACTAAGCGCATACACACACCTGCACAGCAAACCCAGGAAGAACCCCACGCTGGCTGTGTATGTCTACCTGAGGGACGAGTGTGTACAGCTGAAAACAAGCAGCAGTCTTAAACAGACACGTGACTCGGAATCGTCAGGCCTAACTGCCAAGCACTGCCTTGGGGAGCTCACAGTTCATACTGTTCCTTGAGAAGAACAGGCAGCTCTCAAGAGCTGTGCAATGTGACCCCTTCCAAGCACCATGAAAGGATGCCATTGGACCACAGAGGCTTGACTGGACTTGATATTTCTAAAAGGGTTCTACATGGTAGAGCCCCCTGCAGGTTTCTGGCCCCAGGCCCCTGTCTCCTCTGCATAAATGTACTGTCTCTCTGCACAGGAACACCACCCACCTGGCCCAGTCCTCAGAGAGACTCTCCACAAAGACAGCCAGTCATACTGTTGGTAGATCACTCAGCCCTGCAAATGCACTACTCGGGAAAAGCCCAAAAATTCCCTTGACACTGAGCCTTCCACAGCAGTAGCTACAGTGTCTTTCATATCACTATAAGCTCTCATATACTCAACCTGTTTCCTGCAGTTGGATGCTGAATGTCTCCCTTTAACTGCATCACCTTGAAGTCAATCAGTTTTTTACCCATCACTACATCCTCTGCCCCTATAATCCTAATAGGCACACAATAAACAATGCCGAATAAATGAAATTAAAAAGCAGAGCACCGAGAGAGTGAGTCCACAGAACAACATAAGCTTGGAAGCTACGAGGCCCTACCTGGTAGCTAACTGTTTTTGTTCCATCGTCTCTAGTATGATGTAAGGTTAATGGTCCTGATACTATCCAAACATCTTCAAATCTCTCCGTCAGCTCACGACAATACATTTCTATTCTGCAAAACAATATTACATACATTATATAACCACAGGCATAGATGTAAGAAAGCAGCATGACACCCAGTCCCCAAGAAAGACACCAAGACATCTCGTTTAAGATGCTAACTTGACCTGGTGATGCAGCCTTGCAGGCTACAGAGGAAGAGGATCCAGGCAGTCCTGAAAAGACTTGACAAGCTATGGGCAGATGGCAACAGTAGAGAACCCCACCTTTCAGTGGACTAGGGGAAGCGGATGGAGAAAGAGGGAAGGAGGGTGGGATTGAAGGAGCTGAAGAAAGGAGCGTCAATCACGATATATAATGAATAAATTGTGATAAAAAAAAAAAAAGACGTTAACTTAGGACTAGCCAGAGTGGCTTGTGCCAGCAACCTGAGGCAGAAGCAAAAGGATCTATACAGAGACCAGTCTTGTTTACACAGTGAGTTCCAGGTCAGCCAAGGCTACATAGTGAGACCCTATATCAAAAACAAACAAATAAAATTTTTAAAAAATTAAAAACAGTATCAAGACTGTGGCTGTGCACCCTAATCCTCACCGGCTCATCCCATCTGAAACTGATGGAAAGACTTACACAGAGATGTTCCCCAGACCACACCTCCTGCACTGGCTGTGAAAGTCAAAAGCTAAACTGCTTCCCCAAGTCATGGCTAGCTCTAGAATGTGTGTTGTGAAAGGCTGCTGGTCTCATCACAGGATGCAGTTTTCCTAAAAGGCTACGGATACTAGGAACATGGACTCCCTTAGCTTAACACGACCACTCTTGGGTTCTGGCCATCCTGTGAGGCAACAATCTCCAGTGTGGATCATCTACAGAGCACAGTACCAGGGACAGGGATGGAGGTTCGTGATAGGATGCCCACTCGGCAGTGGCATGCTCTCTCTACTGCACTTGTCTGCAGGAGAGGACAAGATGCGTCACCGCTCCTTGTACAGACGCCCAGTTACAAGGTGAAGGGCTCTTCCCTACAAAGACCTCCTTTGGGAAAGGAAAACGTAAGAGGCTCCCATAAGTGTGCACTGGGCAAACACCTATGGGGATGAAAGGAATGAAGAAGCTCTAACTTGAAGGAAAAGAAAAAGGAGACCTTTACATGGGAGTGAAGCAATCTGTAAGTGAAACCTGAACCTCAGTGGAGTCCCAACAGCAACAGGAACTCAGGGAGTTTGAGCACTGTAGCCTGGCACTAAGGAGTTACTGTTAACTTTTGAAGGGTAGTAGTACTGTGGGTTACATTTTAAAATGATTCTTTTCTCCTAAAGTTATACATTTATAGAGTCATATTTTATAATCTGAGCAGATGGTAGGGGTTAGAGATACAGAAGAAACAGATGTGCCATGACTTAGTCTTTACAGACTCACTTCCTGGCTTTCAAGTATCCACATGTGCACGTGAGCACAAGGGCGCAGGTACCACCGAGCCGCCTCTCTAGGGCATTTTCTTAGTATTAGGTTTTTAGATTTACCTATCTTTTTTTTTGTAGATTTTTATTTGTATAAATTACAGTTTATTCACTTTGTATCCCCCCTGTAACTCCCTCCCCCCTCAACCCCACCCTTCTCTACCCATGCCCCTCCCCAAGTCCACTGATAGGGGAGGTCCTCTTCTCCTTCCTTCTGCTCCTAGTCTATCAGCTCTCATTAGGAGTGGCTGCATTGTCTTCCTCTGTGGCCTGGAAAGGTTGCTCCCCCGTCAGGGGGAGGTGATCAAAGAACAGGCCAATCAGTTCATGTCAAAGGCAGTCCCCGTTCCCCTTACTATGGAACCCACTTGGACCCTGAACTGCCACGGGCTACATCTGAGCAGGGGTTCTACATTATCTCCATGAATGGTCCTTGGTTGGAGTATCAGCCTCAGAAAAGACCCCTGTGATCAGATTTTTTGGTTCTGTTGCTCTCCTTGTAGAGCTCCTGTCCTCTCCATTAGCTATCCTTTGATTTTGGACTAAAAACGGTACAAAGAACCATCACACTGGGGCTAGAAACTGAACCCGACCCTCTGGAAGAGCAGCCAGGGCTCTTAAGTGCTGAGAGTGTTCCAGCTGTTTTTTGTTTTTTTTTTTTTTTTTTAAATTTTGTTCTGTTTGTTTGGTTAGGTTTGGTTTTTTTGGTGGTGGGGATGGAAGCCAGGACCCCTGAGCATTTGAAGAGAGTAGTCTATCAATAAACTATACTCCTAGCCATATTCTGAACACATAAAATATTACATAGGAAAATCACACAGGCCTGAAACCACCTCAGTGGAGGCTAGTCTCAAATGCTTGGTAAGACCGCCTGGCAACATCAGAAGCAGCAGAAGGCCCCCGATGTTTCTTCCACTAGAATGTCCAACTGTACCACACCGAAACTCTTCTCCTGCAAAGCTCAGAAGCGCACCACGTGGGTGGCGCATGGCTGTCATCTCAAAACTCGGGAGGCTGAGGAAGGACAAGCTTGGAGGCCAGCCTGGACAGGTGACTGAGCCTCCCACAGAGCGCCCTTCCTAGACACACTGCTCATTTATTAGCAGGAAGATTATCTTGGGTCATTTCTCTCAAAACCTGACTTTGGAGCAGCAACAAATGGATCAGAGGCAGGCTGTCTCCCAAACATAGCAAAGAGAGCAGCATCTGACAAACAAACAAGAGCCAGCAAGCAAGCTAGCAGCCCGTCACCCCCAACATCCACACCTACCTATTCCAATAGCCAGAGTTATTATCAAAATTCTGAGGCACAATATTGGAAAGGTAAAAGGTTTCTGCCATGGCTTCCTGTGAAGAAAATGGAAACTGTATGTTATTCCAGAATGCCTTTGCTCTACAGCTCTACAAGCAGATGTGAATTAACACATTAGCTCTCACAGCTAGCAACTACAGACTAGTCAGTGCCAGAATCCAACCCACAGCCCCACTCACACCAGGCAACCAGGCTACCTCCCAGCTAATCCACAACCCATAATGTTTCTTTAAATAAATGAAGACAGAAATATTCCAAGACAGAAAACTGTGGTTATACAAAATAACTTGACAGCCAGTGAGATGGCTCAGCAGGTAAAAGCGCTTGCTTCACAATCCTGTTGCCCATAATTTGATGCCCAGAAACCACATAAAGATGAAAAAAAAAAACCACATTCTACAAAGGTGTCCTCTGGCTTGTACATACCATCCACACACACGCACACACACACAAATACACGCAGAATAATTTTAATTAAAAAAAACAAAAAACTATAAGCTGAGTACAGAGGCACATGCCTTATCATTCCAGAACATCAGAGGTGAAGCAGGCTACCAGGAACTCAGGGTCATCTTCAGCTACAGAATGGGTTTCAGGCCAGCCTGGGCTGCATAAGGGTGTCTCAAATAGTAATAATAAGTAAGAACTATAATGTAAGTAGGTCAGTGTGTCTGGCTTTCCTTATCATTTATAACATCCTCCCAAATGCATGTCTATAAGCTCCAGGAGCCAAATGCTCCCAAGAAAAGCTCAAGAGCAAACTCTGGCTTTAAGCATCCTGAGGAAATGTCAGGAATTGTATTCAAAGTGTAAAAAACAAAACAAAACAAAAAACCTAGTTCAAAAGTGCCAGAGAAAAAGTCCGTGTTCTCCCAGTTTCTGGCCACTGTAAATGCACTCACTCTGCATGTCTAACCAACCTGCACACAGCTCTGCCTCACTGACTACAGCCAACCTCAGCTCCTCAACCACGCATGCTCTTCAAGAGTGGCTCTCAGCCTGGCGGCCACTGGATCACACTAGCTGCTGGGTTTGTTTTTTTTCAGCTTTTTTACAGCTCTGAGACTCCTCAAAATAAAAAATGAATTAGGGGATGGTGTAGCTCAGTGGTAAAATGTTTAATATGCACAAGTTAAAATTAAAAGTACAAGATCCAACAGCCTCACACAGACACACATGCAGGAAAACACAAATGTACATAAAAGAAAAAGGAGAACAACCATGAGGCACAAAAACAGCAACAAAAATTTTTTTAATTAAAAAGGGAAAAGAAATGAGTAGCCTGAGCTCGTAGGCTTTTCAGCCCCCTTTACATTTAGAATTTTGTTTTCAGAGGCAAGCACACAGACAGACAAGGACATTCTCAAGCTTTCCGATTTGATGCCTAGATCATCAGCCATACCACCTCCTCCTCTCCTAAGGGTGCCTACACTGGAAAACTTGTTATTTCCTGCTGGGGCCATGTGTCCTCGCGACCAGCCACTTCCAACATAGTCCTCATTGAGGGCACTGAAGGCTGAAGGAACACTGGGGTCAGGCTTGAATTTACAGTGTTTTCTGTCCGCGTCACCTGAAGAAAAAACACACAAAATGTTTATCATTGGGTCCTCTGAGGGCGCAAGCTGGCTAGTGTGGAAAGTACAGCTTCAAGCAGCGGGTATCAGGGGCCACATGCATGTCTCAAGCTCCTAAACAATTGCGTTATTTCGTGTGAGCGTGGCTTGGTCTAGGACAGGCTGCTTCTCATATGGAAGCTATCTCACACTCTATGATTCTAGCCTTTCCAGTTAAAAGAAAACTGCCCTGGACAGAACTCACACAAAAGCAATGAGCAGTAAGGGGCAAAGAAGACTTTACTACCATATAAACTTTTACAAAAAGTACCATCATGTAACTCACAGCACTCCGACAGCATGCCCAAGATAAACCCACAAATGGGGCGTGATGTGGGGGAAGACTTTTACAAAGTTCCACCTCCCCTTGGGGAGCCATAGGCAACTGATGGTTGCTGGGAGAGGCAGAGTCCATTTCTTCAAGAATCTGGACCTGAGAAGCTACCCAGGCTCCAGAGGGTGACTTGACACCCAGGCACATCCTAGCAGCACTAAGTGGACTCGGGGTTGGGGTGGGCTTGTTAAAAAAAAGAACCCCTGAAATTCGCAGGGAACAGTGGTGAGAATGAAAGAACTGATGGGAGGGAAGAAGGGTGGACTCAATCGAAACCCACTGTGTGCATATATGAAATGCTCCAGTAACTGAAAAGTAGACACCTGTGTATTATGTTTTACAAAGTTATATGCTGGCAACTTTATTTGTACTGTAGAGGAATTTTAATCCAGCAACATGGCTGTTCTGGCAAGGGATAAACATCTAAGGTAGGAACTCTACCCAGAAACTCTTAGAACAGATTTCTAAGTGGAATGAAAGTTTGCAAATATGCGGTGGTTTGAATGAGAATGGCCTCCACAGGCTCATTTATTAGCACGCTTAGTCTCCAGCTGGGGGGCTGTCTAAGAAGGATTAGAAGGATTGGGAGGTGTGGCCTTGTTGGAGTGGGTGTGTCACTGAGGGTGTTCTTTGAGATTTCAAAGCCCCATGCTAAGCCCAGTCTCCCTCGGTCTCTACCTGTGTTTCAGGATGTAGCTCTCAGCTACTTCTCCAGCACCACGCCTACATGCCTCCAGCCACACTTCCCACCACAGCAGACTAACCCTCTGAAACTGTAAGCAAGCTATAACGAAATGCTTTCTTTTATAAGAGCTGTCTCTTCACAGCAGTGAAGACACAAGCTTTTGTAAATACTACAGTAAGCTGTACTTTACCACCTCAAAACTACCCAACTCACAGGGTTTGTAGTGAGAAAGGCATGGCTTTCCTTTTAAGGATCACAATGTAGGATAAACTTAGTAAAATTGAAATTCTTCCACTATTTTAACATATTAAGATTAAGTACAAATCAAATGGGCTGATAGAGATGGCTCAGTGAGTATAGACTTGAAGCAAAGGGTGACAACCTGAGTTTGGACACCCAGAAACCAGATAAAGCCAGATGTGGTAACACACATCTGTAATCCCAGCTCCAACAAGATAGAAAGTAGAGACAGGCGAATCCCCAGAAGCTTGGAGACAAGCTAGCACTGAGAACAAACAAGAGATCTTGTTTCAAACAAGGTGGAAAAAAACCAAAAACCAATCCTGACTATCTGGGAATTCATTTTATAAAGGTGGCTGACCTTGAATTCCCAGACAGACCTGAAGCTGTGCACACCATATCCAACAACATAACTTTTAAAAGACCACCCTGAGCTGGGTGTGATAGGATTCACCTTTAATCCCAGAATTCAGGAAACAAAGGGCAAGCAGATCTCTGGAAGTTCAAGAACAGCCAGAGATACATAATTAGACCCTGTCTTAGAAAAAAAGCCAAAAACAAAACAACAGAACCTTTCTAATTTACAGAAAAAGACTAACCCACAAACACAACCTCTCACTGACAACAAATACAGTAAATCAGCTATCAGCCTGATAAAGCTTAACAGTGTTCATCACAGTGGAGGCCAGGAGTAGGATACACAATAATGGCAGCATGGCCTGGAAAAGTCTACTTAGGAACCAATTTGACATTCTTCATCAAGACCTGGTGATGTTAATTAAGGAATCTTCCAAGTCATGGAAGCCCATGAGCAGATGTCACCGCTGGCAGCCTCCAGCCTCACGGCTCATCACGTTCTCCCAGCTGCTGCACTCTGGTCTTCCTTTAGATCCCTAACTGCACAAAGTCCTCTCCACGCTGAAGCCTCCAAACACGCAGCTGCTGCTCTCTGCCAAGTTCTGTGGCCCGTCCTACCCAAGTCTGGGCACTCCCGTCCATTCTTCAGTCTACTTTGTAAGAGAAGCGAAACCATCTCTGTGACCGTCTAGCACATTCTGTGCTGTTCCCTAATTATACTACCCTTACCAGCAATCTCTTCTTTCAGAAAGGTTAGCGGTCATCTTTATTACACACTCATAATTACTTGCCAGGTCAATCTGATTCTTCAATCACAAATGTCACAGCTATATACCCTCAGCTTTGCACCATCATGCAAACACACTTAGTGGCTGTTTAAAAAAAAAATTCTGTTGAGGTAGATGATGCTCACTGGGGCCTTGACGAACTCAAGCATTGAAATACACATGTTCCCAGCCCCTGAAACAGCTAGGTAGGGCTGTCTTAGGGCTCCCTGGATACTAAGCTTGATCTGTTTAATCAGAGAGCAAACATTATTTTCAGTGTGTGCAATGAGGAACAAAGGCTGGAAATATTATCAACAGTCCCCTTATTCTAACTCTCTCAGTACCTGCACTTTTTTCCAACCACCTACCTATGATCTTGTCCTTGGATATATGTTCAAGAACCCATCTGGGTACCCGTTTTGCCTGATCATAAGACAAGGCATGGTTAGTGTAACGTCTGGTCTCTGTTCCAGTTAATGGAAATCCAAACTGTTCCAAGACAACTTTTTCTGTAGATGCTAAAAAAGAAAGAAAGAAAAAGAAGAGGGTGTGAACAAAAAACAAGTAATTAGTGACTCTTATTAAGAACAAAAGACTATAAAGACAACAGTGATGGCTAAAAACTGGCTCAAAAGTGTCACCAAGAAGTATGCTCCCCAATACTGGGAGCAGGAAGTATCTAATCAAATAGACCTCATCTTTGCAATTACTTATTAAGTTAAAAAAAAAGTTTGGCAAAAATCCTCCTTTGCTTATCATCTGTTGGGTACTCATAATAACCTTCAGCTATAGGGGTACAAGTTTGTTTTGGTGCTGGGAAATGAACGTAGGGCCTCACTCATAACTGAGAACTCACTCTGTGGCCTAGGCAGGCCTTGAACTTTTGTTCCTCCTGCCCTTGCCCAAAACATGCTGAGTTTACAGGTATGTGCTACCACACAAGGTCTTAACTTTTAAAGGTCTGGCTGGAGATGTGCAGGATGGAGGCAAGCTCAGTGACAGAGCTGTGACTGCACCAGAGTCCTAGCTTCAACTCCTGGTACATACATACATACAAACATACATACACACACATACATACATACAAACATACATACATACAAACATACCTACACACATACATACAAACATACACACATACACACACACATACATACATACAAACATACATACATACATACAGACCCCAATCTTACTAGTTTTTCACATCAGTTTTCCAAATCTGCCTGCACCACACTATATATAAGAAAGACCTCCAAGGAAAACCATCATGCCACAACTGGTTATTAGCTATTTATAAAACTGGATGGGAAAGAGTCCTCATACTTATGGAGACAAAAAAATGGCCACATTTTTAGGTTGTTGTTTTTTTTTTTTTAATTATCATGATATCTCATCTGCCAGGTTAAGTATTCATTTTATTTTTTCAAAAGACCATAACTCCCTGAGTGAGTGCACAAACCTATCACTCCAACAAATTTGATGCCTGGCTGAGTCAGAGTGAGCACTGGCTCAAAAAAAAAAAAAAAAAAAAACCCAAGAAACAAAAGACTGCACCCAAACTGTCCCTCCCTGACACTCCTCCAGTGTTTTAGGAAAGACTGACATCTGCACTGCAGTAAGGCTGGGAAACCAAGCACACACCACACAAAGAACTGGTTACAAGTTTCTCTTCCCCACGCCTTCCCAGCCTCCAAGCACCTCAGCAGGTCTCTGGCAAAATGGAAGTTATCAACACATCTTAGAACGACACGGGCCCGGCCTCACGTCTTTGTGTAAAAGTACGGTGCCCTGTTAACTCAAGAATTTACATTTTATGAATTCTGGGCAGCAGATATTCTTCATGGGAACGCCTCCAAACGTACTTGATGTGATGGTTAATATCAATTTGACAGACTCTAGAATGACCTGAGACAGGGCCCCAGGTATGCCTACGGGGGAGTGGGCTTAATTGTGGGCGGGGCCACCCCCTGCCTGGGACCCGAACTGTGTAAATTGGGGGAAAAGGAGGCCAACAGCAGCCTCCGTCCCCGTTTACTGCTCCGGGCTCCTTTCCCCGCCACGATGCGCGGCACCTCGGAACTGGGAGCTAAAAGAAATGTCCTCCCTTCCCTTCAGTTGCTTTTGTCAGGTGTATCTTGTCCCAGCAACAGGAAAAGAAACTAAGACACTTACTGCAGGCCAATTCTGTACCAGGCACTGTGCTGCACCTAAGGTGGAGAACAAACAGAGTCTCAGCTCGGGGTGGAGCTACGGATGGCGGGGCGGTGAGCCCGCAGAGCGCCGTGCAGAATTTGGGGGAGGCCCGGGGGACGGAGGCCGGCCCGCGGACTCACCGTGCGGCTGCGTCGCCGGCCACGCGGATCCCGCGTCCCGATGCCGGAGGAACTGCAGCGCCGTCAGCCCTGCTCCCGCCGCGCCCACCACGGCGCCGGCCAGGAAGCCATTCAGAAACCGCCGCGAGCCCCCGAAGCGCGACGCGAAGCTCTTGGCGGCCATCGCTCCGCAGGCGCCAGCGCTCCGCATCCGCCGCGCCTGCGCACGCCGGGGCTCTGCGCCGGAACGGCCCAATCGCTGGCCCGGGGACGGGGCGCGCATGCGCGGTCTGGGGCCGCCGCCCAGAGGCCTCCGCTGCTGAGGGCCTCGAGCGCCCCCTAGTGACGAGCAGGGCCAGGTGCGCCTGCCTCCATCCCTGGATGAGTTGAAAGTGTCATGGCTTGAAGGTGTAATAGCGTGTGTGCCCGTGTACTGTCCTCAGAAGGAAAGGCCTTTTATCCCATTTAACAGTGAGTAAACGCGCGCTCGTGATTCGCCAAGGATCTCCAAGGGATCCAACTCGCTGTGATTCCAAAACCTGTGTCACATTGGATCTGTTTGTGCCACCTGGCTTCAAGGTTAACATGTACACGAATCACAACTGTACCTATCGAGTGTCTGAGTAAAACAGTACTCCGTAGTAGCCAGAGACCTCTTGACCAAAAGACTCAGGTGTGTCAGTCAGTATGTCTCTTGTAATTTGTGCGTGGCCAGCAGGATGCCTCACCTAGTCAGGGCGCTCACCACCCTACCTGCTGACCTGAATTCGATCCCTAGGACTCACCTGATGCAAGGAGACCAGTGGCTCCTGAGAGCTGTCCTCTAACTTCCGCGGGCATATTACGGGCATGCACACACAGGCATAAGTAAGTGTTGCAGGATATCTAATCCCATTGTAAACCCCAAGATTACAAACTGGAAAAAACTACTTTTTTTCTAGTTGTGGAGTGTCTCATCCCTAGCACACACCTTTAACCAAAGAGCTACATACAGTTATCCGTGGGTCGAGAGGCGGAGCAGGCAAACAGTTGACGGGTTAGACAGAAAGGAGGGACATTGAGAGAGAGGTAGTTAAGACAGTGTGGAGAAGAAGGAGCTTTTTGGCTTAGAGCTGAGTAGGAAGGTCAGCTGGGAGTTTTCTCTGCCTCTCTGAGCTAGCAGGCTTTCACTCCAATGTCAGGCTCATGAGTCTTCATTGATAAACTCGAACAATTGGGATTTTTTTTTAAACAACAAATAAGTAAGTGTAATAAAATTGTGAAAGAGTTTGGTGGGGCATCCAAGCACTGGGGAAGCTGAGAAGGGAATATTTGAGCGAGACTACATAGTGATTTCCACATGAGTCTCAGCTGCATAGCAAGACCCTGTCTCAAAAAAGATATTAAAATCATCGCGGACAAGGGGTTAATACACAATGCAAGCTCTCAAGTGTTGTAACCTGCTTAAACTCCACAGGGCCTCTCTTGAGACCTAATTTAGTTGGGTCATACCATTTGTTATTCAGAATGGCTCCAACCCTAAATTAGTTTTAAGTTAACTTTTTTGTTTCAGATGTAAACAATTTTTAAACCATATCCAACAATTCATAAGCCTATAACCTATAACCAAGATATCCAGGACATAGTAAATGTATACATTTAAGACCAGTCAAAAACAAACATGCAGTGTTCTCTTTTAGGGCTGTTATTTGTCCAGGACCTCAGCAGTGCACAATTGAACCCCAGGGTGTCTGATCCACTCACCAGAATCCTGTTCAGTGCAGGCATCAAAGCACAGGAAGGCATGAGGCAGGGGTTCCCTACTCTTTTGGAAAGCTTCCTTCTGCTTTTCAGGAACTTATCTTTAGCCCCAGAGTAGTCCATTTAGGATGCAACCCTGAGCCCCTGGCCATCCTACCTCCATCTACCAAGTGCCAGGGTTACCAGGATGCACTGTTTATGATTATTTTTTTTAATTTTAAAGAAGTTTTCTATATCACCACCAGTGTGCCTGTGTGTGTCCAGGCCACAGCATGCATGTGAAGGCCAGAGAACATCTTTGCAGAGTTGCTTCTCTCCTTCCACCTTTATGTAGCTTCTAGAGATCACACTAGGGACCTCCAGCTTGTGAGGTGTCGTTAACCTGCCGGACCATCTCAGCAGCCTAGCTGGCAGGAATGGAGAGTGGTGCTTAGCTCCAGCCCCACAGGATAGTGGAAGATGAGACCTTCGGCCATCAGAAGCTGAACGTGTATCAGGCACGAGCCCACAGGCTGACTAGAACCAGCCATGAAAGCAAGGAATGCTATCTTATTAATTTCTAATTTCCAACAACAATGGCTCAGTAGTTAAGAGCACTCATGGGTCCTCCAGAGAACCCAAGTTCAGTTCCCAGCATTCATGCTGAGAAGCCAAGTCTACCTGTAGCTCCTGGAGATCTGACACCTTCTTATCACTGCGAATATGTATATACACACGTGCACACACACACACACACTTTAAAGATAAAAAAAATGAACCCAGAAGGTGGTAGCACTGGCCTTTAATCAGGATCTCTCAGTTTGAGGCCAGCCTGATCTACACAGCAAGTTCCAGGAGAGCCAAGACAATACAGAGAAACCCTGACTTGAGGAAGAAGAGATGGAAAGATGGAAAGAAGGAAGGAGAGAAAGGGAAGGAGATGGGTGGGGGAGGAAGGGAACAGAATGAGTTGCTGTAATTAAAAAAAAAAATTTAAATCTTAAAAAGAGGCTGGAGAGATGGCTAAGTGGTTAAGGGCACTGGCCGCTCTTCCAGGGACCCCAGTTCAGTTCCCAGCACCCACATGTTGGCTTACAACCACCTGTAACTCTAGCTCAAGAGGATCTGATCACCAGTTTTGGCCTCTCTGGGCATTCACACGTAGATGGCATTTAAATACACATATAAAGAAATAGTCACAATTTTCTAAAAAGACAGACAAGGGTATTTTATTTATTATTATTTATTTTCATATACAAAAAGATAAAACTTGAAATAGTTCTAGACTTTTCCTCCTATTCTGTTGGGGGTGTGGCTGCTCCTTCACACAGGAAAACTACATTCACATCGGTTTGTTTGAGGGCCCAGTGCAGAATTCAGCAGCAAAACCCCAATTTAGCAGTCCTAACTTCAACCTTGACACTCTTCTAAAATTACCACAGGAAAAAGGAGCAAAGATCCACTGCAAATGAATGAAGTATGATACAATGTTCTTTCCAAGATGTTTGCATTTTGCAACTGTAGTTACATGGATGTCTGCTTCAGGCCATTAAAGAGGTGTGTGTGTGTGTGTGTGTGTGTATGTAATATATATATAAATCAGCACACTTTTCAAATCCAGACAGGGTAACAGCAACAAGCTTAACTCTGTATATATATATATATTTTTTTTTAAGACATGATACTTTAGTATAACTTTTGTTAATTCAGTAGTACAAGCTATTTTCTGTTCTACAAAATGTTTATTTTATAGCTACAAGGGTGAAAAGTGTCCTACTACATTTACACCTCACATACTCTGGCATACAAACAGTACTTAATCGAATTTGAGCCAAAAACTAGAAAGTCTTTAGTTTTAGCACTTTTGAGAGCTTCTTCACTTCTACAGTTTGAAATCATAGACTAGTCACATCTCCAGACTTTGTAATGACTTGTCATTTTTAAACTGTGAAAAACAGATGAATCCAAACTTTTAATTACAATTCATATGTACAAGTTAGATAACACAGCCCAGTGAGACTTAGATACCCGTCCTAAGGGCAACACATACATTTCACTAAGTTAGACAAGTCGTAAGGTTTTTCTTCCAAATAATGTACAAATTTAGAAGTAGCTGGTAAAACTGATATAGAAGATGGTAAATAAAAAGTGACATTATTTCTTGGTTCCAAAACTGTCCCTACAAAATTCTGTGCTCTGCTGTGTTTTTTTTTTTTTAACTGACTGTATGTCACATGCCCAAAGCTCTTCTTCCCAGGAACTGACGTCAAACTCGAATCAAGTTAACTTCACAGTACTGCATAATGCTACTCAGATTCAAGGACAAATGTGGAAAATGTCAACAAGTGAAAAGTCTGGCCTTCGACGTCACCACTGGGATCAGGTAAGGTTCCTAAGCAAATAGATTTCTCTTGTACAGTTGAAAAATGGCATCGTGTGGATTTGTGGCATGGAAGTGAAATCTAGAACTATGTTTCTAATCTGCGGTAACCCTCTCCTTCGATTCTCAAGTACCACTGAATTTTCTTTGCATTTTTTACACAATTCTGGGGGAAAATGAGGGAAAGCACACCGCTGGTGTCTTAACAGTTGCCCCCTTGCTGGTGAGCCTGGCATTTCAAATGCGGTGCCCTGCCCACATGACAACTGCTTGCTCCCACACAGCCTCCGACAACTAGTCTTTCCTACGAGGCGCTCTGTTGATGTAGGTGAAATTTCAATGACCGTGCTTTTTCCCTTACGGAGAAATTATTTGGCTAAACTCATACACTTAACTCATAGCAGTGCTCTGGGAAAGCCCCGCTCGGGCTAACGCACTTACAAGGACTGAGGTCAACAATCCACTAAGCGGGGCAGAGACCAAACACCCAGAGGGCCAAGGTGAATGAAACCCACCAGGGACATGCTGACCCTGCAGGACAGCTCAGCGCAGGCAACTCACGGCTGAGTTACCACTTTTAATCTCAGCCTGCCATTGATGCCCCAGAGACAAAAAGTCAAGATGTGGTGATAGCTGGTTAGTTAAGCTTTTGTATTGGTAAAAAAAAGGCTCTTTAAAAATATATATATATATATTTATTTAAAATACATCAAAATGACAAGCAGCCATATCCTACAAGGCCTAATTCCACAGCAATGTATACTACAGGCATTTTCCCAGAATGCACTGTGGCAGTGGATGGGGGCTTCTATCCTGCTGTTTGAAGGAATGTTCTATGTCTGAGCTCTAGCGACTGGAAATGTGTTATGAAGAGCTCATCTTTGGAGCTGATTTTCGAGACCAGCCAGTTAGGTCACTTTGCCTATTCAGACAGATGAGAATACTGAACAGGGCAGAACGCACAGGACACAGGAAGCACCATTCGGATGACACTCCCGACAGCCCCACCACAGTGCCAGGACAGGCTTGCCGGAGCCCCTGGTTCCGTCCTCGGGAGCAAGTCAGTGCCCGCACTCAGCAGGCCCCCTGCATGTGTGATAATAGTCTGCAGGGTCACAAGGGCCCAAATAGCGACACTGTCCAACATGAGGTCTGAGGTAACCGGTTCTTAAAGTACCTGGATCACACAAGTGCATCCAGAAATTGGGGCTGGAAAAGGGGAGATGGGGAAGGGGTGGGGGCTAGAAAGGACAAGTAGAAAAAAGCTTACAGCAGTTGCTTTTGAGGGGTGGCTGACAAAAACAAAGGCACAACAGAAGTACATTCCAAGACAGGCGGCTGGGGAACAGGGAGGTGTTCTTTTATGGGGAACAGAAGCTGAGGGGGCTCCCAGGATGCAGATGGATCCTGAGCTTAGTGTCCCAGGCAGAAAGGGGACAGCATGTAAAACACCATTCTAAACCAGGATGAAGAGAGCGTACAGCTGGTGGGAAATGACAGTCTGCTCTCTGGCAGACACCCCCCCCCCCGTGAGGTTCCACGAGCAGCAGGCCGAGCTGCCAGCAGGAAGGGTGTGGGGACAGGCCTTCATCTGGATGAACCATTACAACAAAAGGATTTAACTAAGTATCCACCTTCCCGTACCCCCATGCCAAGTACCAACCAGGCAACCATCTACTCTCTCCCCAAAATCAAAAAGTGAGATGAAGCCACTGTGGCCCTTACAGAAAGCCTCCACAGGCATTTGAAAGATGGCCTTCTGTGGGTTGTGGTTCTGGAACTTTCCTCCCTGCTTCCTGACGGACTCAGAAGTTAGAGAAGAAAGCAGCCTCTGGGATGACCCTGACCCAAGGAGGCAAGATGTGCTCAGCACCTCTCCACTAATTCCATCATATCCACGTGTCCCACTGTTTCCAAAGAATTACTCAGTTTGGTCCTAGACAGTTCTGGTTAGTGGACTCAAGCCACCAAGCCCCATTTCAGTGCTTTCTGTACCCACGTCTTTCTCTAGACACGACTTCTCCTACCCACTACTGTCCTACCGCTTCCTAACCCACTCACGTGACTACCTCCTATGAAAGGAGCTGACAGACTTTCAACCCCAGAACCCTTTGTTCAGCAGTCACTGTTCTCTCCACAGGCAGGGAGCAGGGCGGAGACACCACCGCCAGCAGAGCTTGGGCCAGAAGGGCCCTGCAAGCCTACTCCAGGCTGCCAGTGTATTCAGGAACCCATGCAAGTGCTAAGCTCCCAGCACCCAGCTCCAGTGTGCACATAATCCTGAAAGTAAAGCTCACGGGCTTGGATTAAGAAGCATTCTCACTCCAACTCACTAGTTTATAAAAATAATCTGTGGTATAAAACAATCTCCACACTGTGTGGAGGCAATCTGTCAAGAGATAACTAAATATATGTGTGGAGCTACAGACTTCTTAAAGTAAAAGTTCAAGTGGCGTCTGCTACGTAACCTACTCTTTTTATTTACAACGCTATCTAACAACACTGATCAGCATCAGGGAATGGCCTGGGCAGTGAGGGCAGGTGCTCCCGGACTGGAGGCAGCATCTGTTCATTCACGAAAACCCACCTTCACTTACCCAAAAAACTAATGGGTCATACTTCTTCCTACTGTAAACTCGAAAACAAAGTCTGAAAAAGAATGTGTTAGCATTTATGTGTCCAGAGTGCCCGGAGGGTATATGGTCTGAATGATATACCACATGTGCCCGTAGGGCTGCATACACTACTCAGCCTGGACAGTCAACAGACACTGGAGAACAACAGGCTAGCGCAGAGCCCACAGCCCTCACTGGCACTTGGGGAACATGAATCTTAGTCTTGAGGGAAATCATCACCAAGTGCCACCAGGGATCAGGGCACTAAGGAGATACACAGAGTACCACAAATTCAGTCTGGCTTCCTTCACACTGGGAGATGCTGGCATGAAGATGCTACAGTTTGGTTCAGGGGGAAAAAAGATCTAGGCATTCCAATCTCAATTCAAATTGTCAGCCTGACAGTAATTTATAGTAATCACAACTAGGTCCAAGTAGCAATATCCCAAATAGCCCACCGAAGAACTTGGGCTTATTTATTGATAGTTTATGGGTCTTTTGAACGTTTTCTTCTTAATGTGGTTGAATCAACTAGTTGATTCTCAAGGGAGTGTTTTAAACGTCAGCTTCCTATAAAACTAAATCAGTATCTCAAAACATTTGCCTAAACCTCCTAAAGGTCTGGAGACAGTCAGAGGACTACTGCCTACAAGTCAACACCCCAGAGGCACGCATGAAGAACTAGGCGTTCAGTCTTGAATACATGAAAGTTTAGCAGCGAGACCATGAAGCGCTCGGCAGATGATCTAAAACAATGTTAGCTGCAATTTAAACTCATGACCAGACCAAGGAAGGCAGCTGCTGAGTACTTCTCAATTTAGCCTTTACAAACAGCTAGGGATGAAGGAAAATTAAAGTCACCCAAGCTGAGAGAAAGGGACGCCTTGACACAATCCCTTTCTGTCTGTTTCCCAGTTCATGAGCAGATGGGCACACCAAACTTCTGGGCAAGGCTTCATTTACTGCTCCTGAAATGCAGACCACGCTGTGTCACCAAAAGCCCAGAAGGATGGAACAGCTGGTGCTGAAGCTCAAGCTGGGCGAACCGGAAGCTGCTTTCTGATTCTGGGTTGCAACTAGTGATCCAAGTTCTTGAGAGCAACGTCAGGAATTCAACTAACAGTACAGTAAGCTTTTACTATATTCACTATTTAGGGAAAACAAACAGGACATTCTCCTGTCCACCAGTTTGCACAGGAACTTCACACACTAAAAAGGTAAAATTCCATGTGTGAGAGAGCCATCCAGCCTTCCACCTCAGTCACTTTGCCTCAGTGGCTGAGTGGAGGAACCGCCATTCCACAGGCTTTCTGAGTCAGACAACGACCATTAAATATATATGTAGGCTGGCCACCAAGAAAAATCCTTCCCACCTAGGGCAGAGTAGCAAGACAGAGGGGATCAAGGGTGTGCCCAGCTGCAGGGAGGGAGGACAGGGCAGAGTGAAAGGACCACACACTGTCATAGAGGCTCAAGCCTTGTCAGGAAGGCCAGCCCAGCAAGCCGGGTAGCCCAGTGATGAGGAAAAGGTCTGCCTTTGGCTGTGGGTGTGAAACAGAAGGCCCAGCACTTTCCCTCAGACCAGGCCAACTCATGCTAGCCTACCTCGCCATCCCCTTCTCTGATTTACTCACAGAAATCTCTGACAATGGAGGACTGCCTGTTTTCACAGTTATTTTTAACCAGAACATTCTCTGCCAAGGCCCACTGCCATAAGAGTCTGTTTGGACCACAACATTCAATGAAGGAAGGAGAAAGCACCTCAAGATCTTTCTCTCCCCTGACTTGTCTTATCCTTCTCCATCCACAGGGACACCCGTCTTCCAAAAAGCTCAGGGGAGAGGGGAATAGAAAGAAAGTGACAAGAAATCTGCAGGAAAGTGCAAGGCAGGGGTCCCAGAACTCAACGGGCACAAGGAGAAAAAAAAAAAAAACAAGGCCCCAAGTTTCCAGACCACACCCTGGGATGTCACCCACCTTGCAGCTATGAGCAGTTTGATGTGCTACCTGAAGTCAAGAGACTGTCCATAGCCCCACCACCCAGACTCTCCCTCTCCTTGACCACAGCAAGCAGTATCACCTCTTGACACCATTCTGACCAGAAGGTCACTGCTGTGGTTGGACACAGGGGCAGCAAAGAGGGAGGCCACCACCAGAAAAGGTGCCTGGCCTGCCCTGACTGGATGGCCCACACCAGAGCTCAGCACACAAGGAGAACCACCCAGGCTCACAAGCCCACACAGGAAAGCTCAGTTTAGTGTTTGGCACGGCACGTGACTGGTGACTGGGTCACTCCTGCAGAGAAACAGCTACATTTCCTAGTGGTTGGTTGGTTAAGGGTCAAAGTAGAGGTGTCCCCACTGCCTGAGGAGAAAGCTAAAGAAAGTAGATATGGCACTTCTCAATAAATAGTTAAAGCTTCTTAAAGAAATAAGTGGAAAAGAAAAGCAACTGCTGTAAGATTTGTTTTGCCAGTGAGAAGTACTGTGAGAGAAGAAAATACCACAGCACAAAATCAAAAGGGGAAGGAAGGGACACAGAGCTTACAGACACAGAGGACATGTCTCCTAACTACTTGGCCAGCCCACACTGACCATGGAAACAAGACTAAGGTCTGAGAGGGAAGCCAGCTGCCTCCCCCAACACCCTGCTCACAAACACCCATGGAAAAGAGCAAGCCCCAGGGCTGCCCCGGGCACCACACACAGCATGCCAAGGAGAGCAGCTGGGAGCTGTACCCTCCCAGATGTCACAGCACGGTGATGGAACCCACCTGCTGCCGAAGGAATTCAATCTCAAGTAAAGTTACCCAGCATGGAGCTGAGGACCATAGTACTACCAGGTCAAAGTGGGAGTGTCATTCTGGGTACCACCCAGCAGACCCACGGAACAACCCTCTAAGCAATCCGGGAGGAAGCGGCCTACTCTCAAGATCAAGAGATATGCTATTTAAGCAATACAGTCTAAACCAGAGTGATAAATGGCCAGGGCCCAGACAGCCAACCTACAGCTGATGACAAATATTTACAAGGGAGCTTTTACCAAACAAAAACGGTAGGACTGACTAAGAGACACAAACTTTTTTTTTCTTTTTCTCTATTTCTTTAAACTTCCTTGTCATAAAACCCAACTTACATTAAAATATACTTCCTACAAGACAACACAACTAACAAAATATATAACTAATAAAACATACACAAGTAGAAAATTCTGAGGTATTTCTGGTTTGAGGTGGTCTGTGGTCGTGAAGTTACTTCTTTTACTTTTTAAAATCTAAATCTTGGAAGCCACACAGCAAAGCATGTGTGTATATATATATACGGATGTGTGTTCTGTCTGGAAAAAAAAAAACTTAGTGTGTTTCATAAATTAAAAAAAAAAAATTCCAATGTCGAAACAGCAGCATTAGGAACATTCACCGCCTGGAGCAAGGTTATGGCGTAATAAAAACAGTTTTATAATATGCACCACTTTAAAGGGTCTGGAGAAAGCCATGTCCACGAGACTCAGAAAAGAAGTTGGTAATGCCACTGCATGGGACCAGGTCAGAGCTGCAGGCCAGAGAGGTCCCCAACCAGGGGTCCTCTGGCCCACCCACACTGTGCAGGGCGCGCCACAGGAACCTCCCCAAACTGCCCAGAGGACAATGCAGCTCGGCATTCCCTCCACAAAAGACATCTACAGCATCATGTCTAATGAAGAATGTCTACAAAACTGTCACTCCCTCACCTAGTCCTAACACATGAACAAGGTAGTGTCTCCTCCTATGGCCACGTCCCAGTCAGCGGGAAGAAACGGGGCGGGAGGGGCGGCCTGGCCCGGCTCCACGACTCCTTCCAAACCCTGTGCTCACTAGCGTTACTGCCGGGGCCTCCACCAGGTCCTTGCCCTCCATCCCTTGTTACCTGAGAAAGTAGCCTCCATAGCCAAGGGTGCTGCTCCAAATGTGCCCAAGTCCAGTGTAGCTCCGCTCTGACCCTGCCCAGACCCATCCTCCCCTTCCACTGTCATTCTAAACCGTCCTCATCCGAGTTCCCTCGATCGGGTCAGGATGACACCCGTGAGACCCACGAAGACAGGAACACCATTTCTTCAGCTCACTGCCTGAAAAGGGAGAAACGCAAAATAAAGGGGTGGGGGAAACCCTCTTCTGAGGAAGGTATGTTCATGTAACAGTCTTCAAAGGTTCCTCTAGTAGAGAATTGCAGCATTGAGTTTCCTAAGACAGGAGATGGGTTTCTTTGTGTGACAGATTCTGAGACGACAAAGAGGAAATGAATCCCGGAGGGCAGGAGGTGGCTGAGGCTCTTCAGCATGGCGCTGGTTCTGCGTTCACAGCTCAGCACCTCAACGCCTGCTGACGCGTCCGCTGTTTGCGATACAGTAGAACAATATGCTGGTAAAAACTGATCCAATCCAAAAATAATATTATTAATAATAATTATAATAATAATAATAATAATAAAAGTCAAGGTAAAATAGCAGCTGCATTTTATGTGTTTGTTGGTTTTATGGGATTTCCAAAACAAAACACAACTTTTTTCCTTTTTTCTTCAGATCCACTGAGTCTGGAGAGACGCTGTGTCCTGGGCTCAGATGCTGGACTCTTTAGGGAGCAGGTCCACATTGGTGACGGAGGTCACCAGAGAGACCAGACAGTCCGAGGTAGTGCCGTTGACGGACCTCCTGATCAGGGACACCCGCTCCTCCACGCATCCCGCGGAAAGGCGAGCCTCTGCATCGTGGTCCCAGCACTCCTCAATGGTCACACAGAGCTGGGCCAGGCCCTGTAGAGCAGCGGGAGGGAGGAAGAGCTCTTGTTAGGTTCCTCAGGGCAGCAAGTGCTGGTGTGTCAGAGCCTATGCTCCATCACAGCCATTGCAGGCAAATTAGCAGGCTGCAAAAGGCAGCCCTGACTCCTGCCCCCAACTCCCATCCCCCAAAACTCCTGCCTGCCAACTCCTGCCCCCTAGACTCCTGGCCCCCCAACTCCTGCCCCGACTCCTGCCCCTGCATTCCAGCCCTCCCTTGGTGGCCCCAGGGAAATGTTCACTAAGCTTCAACCTAAGAGGAGTGCCCGCTCCCCACAGGCAGATGTACCTGCTTACCTTGGAGCACCGGGGCTCAAGGCAGACTTTACACAAAGCCCAAAGATCTGCCCAATCATCAGCAGTTGAGCCAAGGTGGGTACAAGAAGGTCAGAGCCTACTTTATTCCCATAACTTCTGGGACATCTCCCTTGAATCTAGGGAAGATGGCAGCCTTCCCTCCTTGATCCTAGGCTCCTGCCGAACTAGGCAGGCCTTTCATACACCCCTGCAGTATCCTGAGCCCAGCTTCCTCACCGGGTGCTTCAGCCAGTGATCCTTAATGGTGGGCCTCATCTTCTTGTGGACAACCACCTCCTGCAGCTCCTCCAGGGAAGGGTGTTGGCCAATCTCCTCCTCAAAGGGCAGCATGTACTCATCCACAGGTCCTGAGAGGCGAGGGGCTGATGGTATCACCGAGGCCCAGCTCCCAGCCCCCAGCCCAGGCTGCCCGGGACTGCCGACCCACTCACCATCCGCAGCCTTGCACCGAGACACCAGCTCCCACAGCACCAGCCCCATGGCGTACATGTCGATGCGCAGGAAGGCATCCCTCTGGAAGTTGATGGCCCCCTCTAGCACCTCGGGGGCCATGTACCGTCTGGTGCCGACCTACATGAAGACAAAGGAGGACAGGCTAGCTAGAGACCAGCCATACTCACTCACACACACACACTCACACACACACTCACTCACACACACACACACAAAGACTGAAATGCAGGGAGGAGAGGCTGAAGCCCAGATGAAGAGCCTGGACTGCTCAGCTGACTGGCTGGAAACCAGCCTGCAGGCCTTGGTTTCTCTGCTGCTGAGACAAGAGCCTGGTTCTCTAAGACCCCGGGGAGCTCTGCAGTCACTCCAGCTGAGCCCCAGGCTCCTCACCTGCCCGTGGGTGTCCCCTGGAGGCTTCCCTGGCTCAAACCGAACCGCCAGGCCAAAGTCAGCCAGCACAGCGGTGAGGTCGCTTTTCAGCAGTACATTCTTGCTTTTGAAGTCCCTGTGGAGAGCAGAAGCAAAGCTGAAGCACATAGCATTAAGACCCAGCCCCAGGTGCTATCCCAGCGCTGGCCAGACCTACACCACAGGACTAAAAGCCAGCCCATAATCCTCAGTCTTTTCTAGAAGTTTACCATGTTTGGAGTATGAACAAGAATTGAGAATCAGCTTGCTACAGCAGCAGACTCAGGAGCGGGGATGGGCTCTCAACTCTACCCGGACTAGAAAAGCCAAAACCAAACCAAACAGATGAACAAAAATATGGCTCAGAGATCCTAAAAGGTCCTAGGACAGTTTCCAGAGCCCCGTGAGGTCAAGACACTTTTGTAAAAATGTATCATTTATCTTTCTTTAAGCTCATCAGGAGAATAGAGGGGAGTTCCCCAGGGAGTAATGGACAGCTAACACTGTCATGATACGTAAAAACACACATGATCTGTACCAGCAAGCATCAGCAAATATAACCTTCAGATTAGGTAAACAGTCTTTCTAAGGATACAAAACATTCTTGACCAAGATCAGAGAACTTCAAGAGCCAGCTTTCCAAAGTAACAGAGGCAGCCCTTCCTTGTGTGCCCAGCAGAGGGCACAAGAACACCAGCCTGGGAAGCTAGTTCTCGCCAGCACACAGGAAGGCTAGGTTTGCTGACACAAGGGCACATTCAAGGAAGCAGAGACCCTTTGCTCCAGCGCCAGCCCTCCCTGCATCACCACAGGAAGATAAGGCAGGAAACACTCCCAAGCCCAGGTACCTGTGGGCGATGGACGGCTTGTGGCCCTCGCCACGGCACCAGGGCACATCTTCGTGCAGGTACGAGAGTCCTCGTGACATCGTCTCTGCCACATGACACAGTTCATTCCACGTGATGATGTTCCCCTTGAGGTAATCCGTGAGGGAGCCCTAAGAGAAGGTAGCACAGACTGTGGGCAAAGGCTCCAAATGCAGGACAAAAAGCAACCCAGGGGGCAAGGGAGGAACGTCTCAGTGCAAATGTGCAATGGGCGGAATGGCGACCCTTGACATAGAAGTGATCCAGGGTGAGAGGGGTACCTGCTCAGGGGTTGTCTCATCACAAAGCCACCTTCCTGGGGCATCGCTCACCTTGTCATGGAAGGCTGTGATCAGCCACAGCTCCACCTCCAGGTTGGAGCCTCGCTTCTCAGCGGCAATGAACTGCAACAGGTTCTCATGTTTCATGCCGGGTGTGCTGAAGATTTCCCGTTCGCTCTGCCACGACTGCTTGTCCTACGGCAAGGAGGCAGCCCAGCCCCGCCCCAGTCAGAGCCCTGGCCTCACAGCATCGGCATCTGCAGGATGCAGCTGGGGAACTAGGGGCAGCGCCCTATTTTACAAATGCCGAGGGAGGCGCCCAGTACCAGGCGACATATGCCTTATTCACTAAGTACCCGTGTGTTGCCTGGTATCAGAAGCCCCCCAGGCGATCATAATGTCAAATGCTGCACTCATGGGCTGAGGGGATGCTCACTAGGTAAAGCACCTGCCAGGCAAGCATGAGGACTCAAGCGCTGACTCCCAGCACCTACTCAGAGTCCAGTGTAGCCCTGCTGCTGGAAGCAGGAAGCCAGGAGACGGAGGATCCCTGGCACTTGCTTGCC
The DNA here is from genome assembly GCA_028658305.1 of Pachyuromys duprasi. Classification (NCBI taxonomy): domain Eukaryota; kingdom Metazoa; phylum Chordata; class Mammalia; order Rodentia; family Muridae; genus Pachyuromys; species Pachyuromys duprasi. The sequence continues at coordinate 4,004,355 of CM053749.1, forward strand.
AACTAGTGAGTTCTCAGCTCAGTGAGAAACCTTGTCTCAAAAAAAAGTTTAAAAAGTAAACAGGATCTGAGGTTAAGAGCGCTGGCTGCTGCTCTTCCTGAGCACCCAGGTTCAATTCCCAGCGTACACACTGCGCCTCACAACTGTCTGTCACTCCAGTCCCAGGGGTCTAGCACTCTCTTCTGGCCTCCACAGGCACCAGGCATGCACACGGAACACACAGATGCATGGAGTCAAAACACTCATACACATAAAGAACAAAAAATTGTAAACAAGTAGACAGCCAGGCATGGTGGTACATGCCTTTAATTCCAGCACTTGGGAGGTAGGAGCAGGAGGACCTCTGTGGGTTCAAGGCCAGCCTGGTCTTTATGACAAGGTTCACGCCAGCCTGAACTACATACAGAAAGGAAAACACTCAGTGTCAATCTCTGGCCTCCACACAGAGACCTGTACAAACATAAAACATGTAAACTGCATACACAGCACAGAAGTAACAGCAAAATCCAAAAGGCTGGCAAAACCTGAGCCAAACCAAACCCTCTGATGGACTCTCACTGCCGAATCAGGAGCAACTCCCGCTTGGACCCCAGTGAGAGAGCATGGCCCGGAGAACCCCAGAGCTCACCTGCAATGGGAAGATCTTCACAGCGACAAAGTCATTCATGAGCTGAGCCTTCCAAACACAGCCAAAGCGGCCCCGAGCCTTGACCTCCAGCAGCTGCAGCGGCTTCAGGCCCACCAGAGGGGATGGGGGTGGAGGCCCCGGGTCCTGGGAGAGCAAGGGCGTAAAGGAGTCTGCCAGGCCACCCTTCCTTGCTCCCGCCCCGCCCCGCGCTGGCACCGTCGCACCTCATGGATGTCCACGTGGCCGTAGGGAGGCTTGCGATGTCGATACATCCAGAAGGCCAGCAGCACGATGAGAGAGAGGCCCCCAATGGGCAGCAGCGAGTAGGCCAGCACCGTGAGCAGGGTGGGGGCTGTCGGGGGTGGCTCGTACGTGACTAGGGGACACATGGAGCCCTGTGTCATACAGCCCGCCCACTCCAACACTCTAGCCACCCTCCCCACTGGCTCCAGAGTGGCACATTTACACCCCTCTTCCCACTACCCCCTCACCTTCTGGGCCCCCAGGCTCCGGCAAGTGAGTGAAGCGCTCGTTGCAGAAGTTGCCTTCACAGCAGCAGAAATACACCTGGGGGTTCTCCTCGGTGGCCACACACTCCTGCCTGAAGGCCCAGGGTCCGAGTTACAAACTCCGGAGCAGACACAGCAAGCCTTTCCCAGATCCCTCCCCACAAACAGAGCAGCTCCGGGAACACAGGCAGGTAGGGTGTGTCCATTTCCCCTGAGGAGTGACACAAGGCTGAGAGGGACAGCCAGGTACAGAAATGCTGCCTGCGCTAGGAGAGCAAACAGCAGAAGGAGGTGGGAGGGCACGCTTGGAGTCCTGGGCGGGGCCTCAGAAGGCAGCCTGAGATCAAGCACCACTGGGCTTTGGAGCAGGGACCCCCCAGTGTACCTGTCGTAGCAATTGAAGTCATCCAGCCAGCAGCCCTTCTTTACCAGCTCGATGGTGCCTGAGCTGTTGCGCCAGGAGGCATAGCAGTGCAGCCGCTTGTCCTGTTCGCCCTCGCAGCGCTCCAGGCCGCTCTGGTTGGTGCGCTCCAGCTCCCAGTTGGCGTTGTAGTAGATGCACTCCCGAGTCTCGGCCTCCCCGCGCCCGGACCCTGTGACGGGAGAGGAGAGAGGCTGAGCGCAGCCCACAGACCCGTAACAGGTCCTTGGAGATGAGGCCATGCTGAGGGCACCTGGAGAAGATACCAAGCCTCCCCTCTGCCCTCCGCGCTGGACCCCTTGCCACCCACAAATCCAACACCTTTTGGTAAGACCAGGCTAGTGTTCCTCCTACTCCCTGCCCATACCAGAGTAAACAAGGGCCATCCTGCACTCACTCATTCCCGTGGGAGAGCTTACCGGAAGAGGGTAAGCTCCCAGCATCACCAAGGGTCACTTTTCTCAGACAGGAGGGCTAAGTTGAAATCACAGATCCACCTTCCAGCTGGGTTTGGCTGCACAACCACAGGTACACCCCACCCACTCTTAACACCTATTCTTTCCCCAACAGAAGGTCCATCCAGATGGTTGAACACTCCCATTCAAACACTCCTTTACATGGCCTCATTCACCTGCTTTCTCATCAACCCTACCAATAAGCCAGGATCCCAACCATTTTGTCCTCCCCACGGACCTTTGGATGTAGGACAGGAAATAGTACACAAGTCTTGTTCCACCACAGGACATCCCCACGAGGGGCGTGGCATTTACTAGCTCGCTGCTGTAGCCCTATGCAGATACCCTAAAGGAAACTAGCGCTGATCCAGCCTTCATGCACAGCAATCCACCAGCACCCCAGCTTTCTCCAGTAAGCCACCTGAAAGGCCAGTGGGGCAGCAGGGAAGGGAAACCCCCTGACCTGAGGCTGGTAGGGTGCTGAATTCTATCACTCTGCTGCTCTCTGGTGCAGACTGATGGATCCTGCTGGGCTGTCCAGGGAGAGGGACAGCAGATCCGAGCCTCTAAACAACTCCTCACCACGGCAGGAGGCTCTTTCCAGGGAATCCCAACCTTGGGCAAGCAGCCAATCTCAAGGCTCCATGTAGAACTCACTCATTCAAAATGTTAACCACTCAGAATGGCAGAACCCAGCCTCGGCTCTGGCCAGCCAGGGCCAAGTTGGCCTAGACCCTGACACTTGTGGTGACAACCTGTCGGGTGGCTGGGGCTCTGCCTGACCCAGAAGGGTCTCAGGATCCAAAGCAGGGCTCAAACAGGTGTGCACCGGCTTCTGTCGACCAGGACCTCACAGAGATGTACACGTGTCCCCCAGTCATGACCTTGTTCAAGCATAGGGCTTAAGTTTGTGGGTGAGACTCTAAGAAAGTATGCGGACCTCAAAACAAGGCCCGAGCAAGTACCAGGAGCCAATGTGGCACCTATCACGCCCACATGGCCCTGGCCACTTGTGGCAGTAAGTGGTAGTTGAGCTAAGAGAAGCACCCAGTCCCAGGAGTACATAGCTGCTTCGCCCCATTCTGGAGCACCATGCATAGCAGCAGCTACGGGAAGCACCTGACACATCCAAAAGGTGTGTGAGAAAGATAGCCCAAGAACCCCCAGGAGGCTGTGAAAGCACAGATGCCGTGAGCACTCATGAGAAGCAAACAGCTACGTGTCCTGGGCCACTGTTTCCTGAATGACCCCCCTCCCACCGAGAGCGCACACACACAAGCCCAGAAAGCCAACCCCGAGCTGCTGGGTGCTGGGCATGAATTCCTACGGACAGAGTGCTGTGGGTATATGGTTAGAGAAAGGATGGCAACCAATAGGAAGCTATACTCCTGCTGTAGACGATGAGGAGGGAACCTGGAGCCTCCAGGATGCTCAGCTCTACCTCGGCCCCACACCTCCAGCTCAGGGGACAACAGCCAGCCCCTCGTTCAGGGGCAGGAGTCACAAGGGGAACAACATACACCGAGTGGTCCTGAGGTTGGCCACCGTCAGGCAGGAGCCCCTCCCCCACAACCACGGGCCCCCATGTAGGACCCACAAACTTTGGATGTCACCAGAGCTCTGACCAGACTTGCCACCAGGGAACCCTGCAGAGCAGCTTTGAGCCAGCCAGACTCCAACCCCTGTAGATGCCTCACATCACTGTGCCTGGAGCAAGCCACCTGACCACTCTCGAGAGATGATTGACAGCACCTGCCTCCCAGGACTGCACAGCCATCCTCCTGGTCCAGGCCTCATGCCGACCTGCCTGCAAGCTTTGCATCCCATGTGACATTCCATACCCCTCCCACACCATACCCAGGCTACTGTCAGCTGGAGACCCAAGGGGCCACCCGTTTCCTCTCTCCTGCCTGGCTCCATTTCTTCACACTCTCACACTGGCTATTTATAGCCCATGGCAAAATTCCAACCACAAGGCCACCTAGCCTTTTAATAGATGAAGGCCTCCCGCCCACAGCCCACGGCCAGCAGCCAGGTCAGGAGTCTCCCCAGCTAGCCTGCTCATCCACCCCAACAGGAGAGCCCTATGCACCTCTTCATCTCCACCAATCCCTGGGGACCAACCACAGCCAGGGCGGCTAGGGATGGGGAACCTAAGGAGAGAGGTGGACAAGGCTGGGGCCTGAGAAGCAGACATACCCACACAGCACAATCCCCGCAACGGCAGACTCAGGGGAGGATGGAACCCAACGAGGCTTACAGCTCGGCCCGGAAGCCTCCATCCTGGGGTTTGCAGACAAGTGCCTTTGGGTCCACAGGGTGTAACTGCAGTTCCAGGGGATCCAATGCCCTCTTCCCAGGCACTACACACACATGGTGCACGCACGCACGCACACCAAACACCAATGCCCATAAAGTAAAAACAAATCACTTTTTAAAAAATCCTTACTCTAGAGAACCTAACCATTTAATTTTACTTTTTGGCCTTTCTGTATTTTTGTGTCCTCCAGACTGACACCTACTAGGCACTTTGCTAGCTCAGGCCACACCCCATGCCCTACCATACAAAGTGTGAGAACCTTGAGCGGCCCACCTCACAGGTGACAGACTGAACCAGAGGTGCAGGCTCTCTGCAGGCTGCTCCCTGAAACCCCATGCTTCGGAGCCTAGGGACTGCCCAGTGTGAAGTCAGGCTGTTTACCCGCCAGACCTCAGGTCATATACGCTGTGACGTGACCAAAGCCATCACAAAGCTAACTCTGTGGGCCTTTCTTCTCATCCTGGAAACGCGGTCTGTGCAACTTTAGCTAGGTACATACTTCCGGATCCTTCTTCAAAATAGCTGAGCCAGTTTCTCAGTGCAGCCCACTGAGTCAGGACCTCGTCCACACTGCCCTGGGGACAACTAACTGGCCATTCCTCCTCCCAGGCCTCGGGTGGGTACCTGTTCCTCACACTGGGGAGTAACGTGCACTGCTGCACGGTAACCACTGCTGTTTCACACGCTGTCAAGACAGTGAGTCTAAGTAGGGAGATGGTGGTGCTTCCCCTTTGTCCCAGCACTCCAGCAGCAGGAGGCAAAGGCTGTTTTTAGGCCAGCCTGGTCTACAGAGATAGTTCCAGGACAGCCAGAGCTACACACAGAGACCCTGTCTGGGATGGGGGAGGGGAAGTTTGTCTATCTGGTGCTAACATGTCTAGAACATTAATGGTGTTTTTCCAATTTATCTTTTCCTTCCAACTTTAATGTTAAAGCTTTCTGCCCACTTTTACTTTCTACAGTTCAATCTAATGCTTTCTTAAAACAAGACATGCGTCCTAAGGAATCCATGATTCGATTTCTCTTTTCTATATTCCTATCTCCATTTGTTGTTGTTTCCCTTGCAGTTCTGGCGATCAACAGCACCTCCTGCAAGCTGACCACATGCTTTACCGCTGAGCAACATGGATTACCTTTTAAAATATCCTATGTTGCCACTTCCGGCCTGGAAGCTAAAGTTCGCCTCTACTCTAAGTAGTTGGTCTTTGGCCTGTGCTCATCAGCCTTCCAGTCTCTCCAGTGACTGTTGAAAGTCCTTAGACTTTCATTAATATGTGATCCTCTTGGGAATAAAACGCTAACATACTACACTCAGTATTCAGTATTTCTGCTGTATGTATACATCTCTAAAACACTATTTGTGGCTTAGACTGCTTTTTCGCTTTTATATGGGACCTTGAGACTAGGAGTGTTAGCTGCCTTTTCCGGGATTTATTTTGGCTCATTGTTCGAAGGGAGTAAATCTACAAGGAGGATTGCAGCACGGTAGGAGCATGAGGTCTCCTGCAGCAGCGGCAGGAACGGAGGCCACTCCGATCCACTTGTCAGCTAAGCCCAGACTCGAGAAGGCTCCAGAACCCGAGACACAGCGCAACCAGGGCAGCGATGCAACCAGGGGCATTCCAGCACATGAACCTGCAGGGACACTCCACACACAATCACAATGTCGAGGTTTATTACTGTTTTGGGATTCAAATGCTACAAATGTTTTGTTTGGGCTTTACCTCTTTGATTTTTGTTTTGTCTTTTAGGATGCAATCTTGTTCTACAGCCCTGGCCAGCCTCAAACTTGTGTTCCATCTATCTCAGCCTCCTTGGATTACAGTTGTATGTCACCACACCCAGGCTTGTATTGGAAATTTTTAATCCCAGATGCAACGCAGCTGGATGGGTGGGGTGGGATACTGGCTCTTAAGAGATGGCTGGGACATGAGGGCCCTTACTTCATGAAAGGATTACTATCACATCAGGGAATGGGTTGGTTACACAGGAGTTATAAACAACCACCCAACCCCCTCTCCATATGACCCCTTCCACAGCGCTAGGGCTCCCCTAAATGTTAGAAGCACACTCTTGGGTTCCCCAGCCTCAACTGCTTGTAAGTTGTGCAGTGATATTGCTACAGCAGCAATTAATTAATTAATTAGTGGGACTAAAATACCCACTAATTAACTACTTTTCTCATCACTGTGACCGAACACTTGACAGCATGTAACTCAGGAGAGAAAAGGTTTGAGTTCACAATGCACCCCAGCAGGAAGATGTGGAGAAACAGGAAGCCAGTGCTCAGCTATTTAGTCCTGATCCAGGCTGTTCTTCAGGCCAACCTCTCTGGAAATACCCTCAGACACATCCCAGGGCGTTCTTCTCAATGGCCCAGGTCTCTTTCCTTCTTTCCTTCCTTCTTTCTGTGTGTGTTTTGAAACAGGTTTCTCTTTGTAACCTTGGCTTTGTAGACCAGGCTGGCCTTGAACTAGGCATCCACCTGCCTCTGACTCCCCCACAGATTTTCTTTTTTTTAAAATAAATATATATATATTTATATATATTTATTTATTTATTTATTTTATGTAGACGAGTGCTCTGTTTTTCATGCACACCAGAAGAGGAAATCAGATTCCATTTCAGATGGTTGTGAGCCACGATGTGGTTGCTGAGAATTGAACTCAGGACCTCTAGAAGAGCAGTCAGTGCTCTTAGCCTCTGAGCCATCTCTCTAGGCCCCACAGTTGGTTTTTTAACCCAATCTAGCTAACAGTGAAAATTAACTATTACCTACCCCCTTTTCATATTGTCCAAGTTTGTGTCACTTGGCAATTCCTTTAGATCTTACTTCCAAATCCCCATTTTTTCCTTTTACTAGGTCTAATCTGTGTGTGTATCGTCTACTCAATTTGTTTTTTGTTTTTAAGACAGGGTTTCTCTCTATAGCCCTGGCTGTCCTGGATCTCCCTAGATAGATGAGTCTTGAACTCCCAGAAATCCCTCTGCCTGTCAAGAACAGTACCAGGCTTGCAAAGCATACATGAAATCCAGGGTCTGCTGCCCAGCACTGAGAAGAGAAAAAGGAAAGGGACATTCCCCCCACCCACCCACACAAAACCCATATAGTTGGGTGTGTGCAGCAGGAACGTAACTCAGACCCTCTGGAAGAGCCAGAAACACTCCTGACCTCTAGACCATTCTCATAGCCATCATCATCCTGGGCCGATTTTGATATTCTGTTGTTTGGATATCTCCAAATCCCCCTCTTATTTTTTTTTAATTTACTTTTATTATTATTTTGTTGTTGTTTTGGTTTGTTTTTTGTTTTTCCAGAAAGGGTTTCTCTGTGTAGCCCTTGGTGTCCTGGAACTTTCTCTGGAGACCAGGCTGGCTCCTGCCCCTGAGCACTGGGATTAAAGGCATGTGAAATGGGTCTATGAGTACAAGTGAGTACAGTGATCCTCTGGCTGGGTCACAGGTGACTGTGAGTGTGGTGCTGGGAGTGGACCACGGCAGTGTGCACCCTTAGCCAGAGCTGTCTTGCCAGCACTGACTTCACGTTTGTTTGTTTCTGATGACTTTCACTCATGGCAGATTTTTTTTTTCCCCTCAGATTTTGAATTTTGGATAGAGCTTACATCCAACAGGAACTTTTCTGTGGAAATACCAGCTTCCAGAAAGAAACGTCCATTTTTGTTTCTGCCAAATCCCATACCAATGTAGAACCCCTTTAATTTCTTTCTTTGTTTCTTTACATTTTCAGTGTTCTGACTGCATGTGTGCTTGCTCACCAGAAGAGGGTACCAGATCACACTAAAGATGGTTATGGTGGTTGCTGGGAATTGAACTCAGGACCTTTGGAAGAGCAGCCAGTGCTCCTAACCTCTGAGCCATCTCTCCAGCAGTCACCTTTAATTTCTTGATTTAGAGTTTCTCAGAAAAGGATATGAATCTCTAGCTTCTAGTTCATCCTCAGAGGAAACTATCCATGCCTCCCCTCCCTTGCCCTTCATGCTGGTTGGAGACAATTCCACCATCTAGTTGCTCTGCCAGCCACAGGCTGCATGCTTTCACTAAAGGTAGGATGCCAAGGATGCCTTCCAACAGGAGGGCCATAACCTCAATTCCACATCTGCTGAATGCCCCTGCATCTCTAACTTATGGAAATGGGCAAGACTACAGGTAATGAGCAATTTGTAACAAGAGGTGTGTGGGTGGGTGCTGGGAACAGAATCCAGGTCCCCTGAAAGAGCCAGAAGCACTCCTAACCACTGAAACATCTGCAGCCCAAGATGAGCAACTGTGGCTGGTAGAGGCAAAGGCTGGCGCGCCCTCGCTACCCCCACCCCCCGTTCCTGCACATGCAGCTATCTGGCTGCATTGTGGATGATGCTCACTACACTTTCCTTAGCATTTCATGGGGCTGTTCAGCCCCCTTGTCCACTACAAACGCCACAGAGAGTCCAAGAGCACTTTCCAAAGTGACAGGAGGAAGCCAGGGCATCTCATGTCACCTCTAGACCAGACTTGATAAACAAGTCCCTGGCACCACCGCTCCACAGTGCAAGGTGTGGCCTGGGACCTTCTGCTGGCGCTGGAGTGGCCTTCCAGGTGACCACCAAGACTTGTCCGCTTGTGTCCTGATTCCTCTGCACAAGGACATTTCCTAAGGCATAAGCCTGAAGGAATAACAGAACCCACCAAAATGAAGAGTCAGAGCTGGAGAGCAGAATCAGGCAGGAGAGCCCTCAACTGGCTGTAGGCAAAGCTGGGCAGCATGAGTCCCACCACAAAAGCATCCAAGACTTGGCACTCTCTGGCACCAGATGTTACTGTAACAATGGAGTGAAAAGGCAGAAAGTGGACTGGCCAGCACAGTCAGACCCCAGGCACTCTCACCACTCACAGCTGGAGGCTGCCTTTCCCCAAACCCACAGAGCCCAGCTCATTCCTGGAGGCATAAAACAGGCTCTGGGCAGAAAGTAGCAGGCCACCTGAGGCCTGAGTCAGACTGAGAAGGAAGAGGGGCATATCAAACACACAGGCATCGGCTCTCTACTCGCGGCTTCCAGGACCCAGCCTACCCCCTCTACACACAGCCGGATGACACTCCCCAGCAGAATCTAACTGGCTCCAAACACAGGATCAGGTCTCCCAGCCCAGTCAGCTCCACTCACTGGCTCAGCGCTGTCAATCAGCATTCAAGCCCGTCCTTCACCTGAGAGACTAAAGAACACTGCGGGGCAGCAGGAGAGAAGATGCTGCAGGGACTGCATCAGCTGAAGAACAGTTTACTCCCAGATAGAGAGAAACAGCCAACACACCTCTCAAATGTAGGGACAGCTGTGCACGCACACGTGAGTGTCTACAAATATCTAGTAAGAAAGACATCGATTAAAAAGCTGACTGGCTTTGACCTTCCAGCAACCAGTACTTGCAAACTAGACTATAGCGGGACAATGCTTTCTACTCCCAAGACCATGCCCAGTTAACTAGCAATGAACTGCAAAGGCAAAAGAGAGAAAAACAAGGTTACAAGAATCTACCTCCTGGGCTGGGGAGATGGCTCAGTGGTTACAGGAGCCACTACTCTGGCAGAGGACCCAGGTTCAATTCTGAGCACCCACAACTACCCGTAGCTCCAGTTCTGGGGGAAATAAAATAATAAAATCAATGAATCTTTTTAAAAAAAGGCTTTTCCTCTATCTTTTCGTTATCCAACTGTACTGGCCCCTAGGTGTAGTGGCACACACCTCTGATGCCTGCACCACGGAGGCAGAGGCAGGCAGATCTCCATGAGTTCTAGGCCAGTCTGATCTACATAGTGAGTTCCAGGACAACCAGGGCTACACAGGAACACCCTGTGAGACCCTGTCTCTAAATAAGTAAAAAAATAGTACAAAGAGCTGGAGAGAGGGCTCCGACTTTAAGAGCATGTATCGCCTGTAAGTCTCAAGCACAGACTGAAACATGCACACACACACACACACACACACACACACACACACACACACACATTGTATAATTAAAAATAAAATAATTTTTAATGTACTAGAGGGTAGATGCCACCAAAACCAGGAACAAAATGAGGGAAAGAAAGAAAACAAAACTTCAAGTTCCAAACAGAGACTCAACTAATGGGTATGATCATGGAACTGGGCAGGTATTTCAGCAGATGCTCACCGCAGAATCCAGTCAACAGAATTCCCTGTAACAAACACACACAGCAGCTGCAGCGAAAGCAACGTCTTAGGAGAACATAACAGAATCTGGATTCTCTGTAGCTGTCACTCACAGTATTCTGACACAAGCCAACAAATCTGTAAAATGAGGGTATTCTCCTTGTTTTTAAGAGAAAACACATTAATGTAGACCAGCCCTAAGACAAATGAATGTTGGAATTACCAAAGAGTTTAAACTAATGCAAGTATTTTTAAGGCGTAGAGGGAACTAACTTCTGGGACTGGGGAATAACAGAGCTCAGCTGGGAGAGGGCCGTCTAGCCCTGGTCTACAAATCTTCACTCTTAGCAGAGATGCTGTCTGCTTGCTCTGGCCTGTCTGGCCTTCAGATGAGGGACTACACTGGCCAGCGGCAGTGGAAAGCTCTGCATCCACTTTTTACCCAGCTCTAGATATTTCTCCAGGGCCACAGTGTACCCCGAAGCAAGGCCATGTGCACACAGGAGCAGGAACAGCCTGGATTCCAAGCTCTTCTTCCCTCTGTGTGTTTCATGCCTGCCTAGCCCTCCAGCCTTCATGCCTCTGACGCCCTACCCTACCTTCCGCCCTGGTGGTGCTTGCCAACCTCTCCCGTGAAAGCATGGCTTTCTTTCCTCCTCCCCCCTATGTCACTAGTCCCAGCAGTTGCTGAGATTTATAGCTTGCATTCCCTCAAACAGTAGTAAAACTGCCTTAGGACTTCAGAAAGGAAGAGAGAGAGGGAAAGAGGGAAGGAGAAAGAGGGGGAAGACAGAAAGCCCACCAATAGGAGGCCAGATAAAACAATCCATACATACACTTGGGAACTTTTCATGGCTTTTAAAAAGAGTAAACCAGGCACAGTGGCCCACGTCTTTAATCCCAGCACTGAGGGGAAAAAGGCAGGAGGACCACCACAAATTTGAGGCTAGCCCAGGCCACACAGTAAGTTCCAGGGTAGTGTCAATCTCAAAAGTCAGTCAGTCAGTCAATCGTAGTGATCTAGTTCTTGCCCTACCTATCTTGGTAGCTACGAATATTAGAAGCTTGCCTACAGGGATCTGAGTTTAAAAGGCACATGAAGGTGACAGTGGGCAAGATGGACCCACACACAGAAACCACTCAGAATAAGGCAAAACTAGCCTGTGCTGCTGGAATCAAGAACATAGCCAGGCGTCTTTAGGGTGAGTGCAGCATGTAGGATGGGTGGAGGGGACCTTCCTGTCCGCTGCGCTGACAACCACCGAGGCAGGAGGGAGCTCTAGGCTTGCAAGTGTCTAAATCTTGATTTGGACCCTGACTGCACAGGTGCATTCAAGTTCTCAGAAACACATCAAGCACTCGTTCATAATTGCATTTCTCTTCTTTAGAAAAAAAACACTTCATCACTATTTTATGTGAAGCACCTTGCCTGAGGGTGTGTCTGTGCACTGTGTGCACACCTGGTGCCCATAGAGGTCAGAAGAGGCTGTCAGGTCCTCTAGAACTGGACTCACAGATGGCTGTGAGCCGCCGTGTGGATGCGGGTACTCGAGTCTGGGTCCTTTAAGGGTAGTCAGTATTCGTGACCACTGAGCCATCTCCCTAAAAGCACCCACCCCTGCCTTGAACATGCTAAGCACTGTCTACATGCCACGCCACGTGCACCAGTCTATGCTCCATTTGTCACCAGACTCCTATGCAATACTTATACCTCAGCTGTGACATAGTGCAACAGTGACACCACCAGGGACTGAAAAACAGAGGGTGCCAATGCAACATTAGTGGGTACACGTGCTTCCTGCCACTCCTGGCAACCTGTGTTTGGTCCCAGGGACTCAGAAGATGGAAGTAAAGTGCCAACTCCCACAAGCTGTCCTCCTCACACATGCATGCCATGGTTCCTCCCCCACATACTACACACCTTAAGAATCTAAATAAGTGAACTTTAATAAGTACTACCTACAGCTGTCCTCTGGAGGGGAACATGCCTGGAAGAATGTGTACCAACCATGATACTCAACTGAGAAGAGGAGGGGGAGCTCATTGGGGAGAGCATTTGCCAAGCATTCTCGAAGCCTAAGGCTTCGTCCCCTGAACTGTAGAAATTGACTGTGGTGACGCACTCCTGTATTCCAACACACAAGGGCTGCAGGTTGGAGGATCCTAGTTCAAAACCGATGTCAGCAGCATGATTGGGTCACAGATGGACTACAGGGGATCTTGTCTCAGAAAGGTACAGGGGAAAGGGGAGGGATATGGCTCAACAGGGAAGATTACTGCTCTTGCTGAGGACCTGGGTTCCCTTCCCAGCACTCACACTAAGCAACTTATGACCACCTGTAACTCCACTACAGGGGATCTGACTTGCTCTCTGACCTCTGTAGGCAATGCATATACATAGTTCACAACACACACGTAGAAAATAAATTACTTTTTAAGGGGGAGGCTTGCTCAGAAGACCCTGAGTTTTGTTTCTTGATCTGATCATTTTGGTTTTGGTTTTTGTTTTGTTTGTGTGGTTTAGATTCTTGAGACAGGGTTTCTCTGTGTAGTCTTGGCTGTCCTGGACTCACTTTGTAGACTGGGCTGGCCTCGAACTCATGAAGATCCTCCTGCCTCTGCCTCCCTGAATCAGGCGCATTTGTTTTTGAGATGGTTTCCACAGCCCAGGTTGACCTTGAACTCCCCCCTCCTCCTGCCTCTCCCAAGAGCTGGAATTACAGGCACACACTACCACACCCAACAGAAGACCCCAGATGTACCTACTAACAGCTACATTTTTATAGCTGAGTGTATGTGTGGTACTGGAATGGCTATAAACTTAATAAAAATTAAAAAGGAGGATAGAAAGCAGGGCTCATGTGACCTCTGCTTCACACAGGGGTAAACTGGAGACCTCTGGGTAAGGGAAGATTTAAGTACAAAGGTTCTCAGCTTATGGCAAACAGACTTAGACAAAGCCTCACGGAGGGGTCACTCACCTTTCTCAACTAAGCTCATGTCCCTGGAGTTTCTAAGCTACTTGGTAGATGAACTTTGACCCACATGATCTGTGCAACAAATAGATCCCAAGGGGCCTAGGCCACAAGGCTCCTACTGAACCCCACTTCAAATTAATATACAAAGGAAATCCCCCCAAATATGCAAAAGAAATGTTTCCTAACTCTTGGCTGCCAGTTTAGGGCTCTGAGAACTCTTGAGAACTTTCTGACTCAATGGACAGTTAACAGCCGGGTTGGAGGCAGGTGAAGAGAGTTGGCAGTAAAGCGGATATCAGACGGCAATGTCTCCACACCTGGAAACACTGGGTGCTGCCACTCAACCAGAAAAGAAAATGCCAGCCTGGCGCGAAAGTCCAGACAGCTACCAAGGCAGCCTCCTGCCTTCTCTCTCAGGCTCAGGAGGGCGGTCAGGCATCCCTTCCTCCACACAGATGGACAGACAACAGCTGGTCTGCTCACATCCTCAAATTCTCAGCCACAAACATGGAGAAGCAGGCTCCTCCACCTTCTAGCCAAGGGCTTGAGTTTCCAACAGCCTTCCTTTTCCTCCCCAGAACTAATTTTAGCCTCCTTGGTTCTCAGAGGTAGAACCGAAATAGTCTGCTGAGGAACACGTTTACAAACAAGAGCTTTGCCTCACAAAACGCCTCAGCTGTAGCCCAGAAATCAGGCAGAAAGAAGCCCCACTGTCCAGGAGGCCAGGCCCCTCCAGAACATTCCCCAGGGAGGAGGGCCTCAGATTTGCCCAGTGGGCCAAGCTTTCTCTCCAAGTCACGTGTCCATGAATGAAAACGCCAGGCTGAGCTGCCAGTCCCGAGAGGGTCTGAAAAAAGGCACATGTGTGAGCATAGCACAACTAAGGGGCTGTCCCAGGCCAGAAAGAGACACCCTTGGCCCTGGGACAATCCCACGGGCCTAACCTGTGATCTCCAGTCCTTACCACTGCCACAGACAGAGGTATTCTGCCACCTTAAAGACCAACCGGAAGAAGACGGCATTATCTCCCAACCCTATGACATGGGTGCCCAGGAGCAGCACCAACGGGCGCATGAGAAACCCTGAACAGAGGGCTCAGTTGTAAGTCTGGGCAACTATGAGATCAAAAACTCAGAATAAGGGGTGTCTGACCCAGTGCAAAAGCTGGTAATGGCATGGGAGGAGGGGATGAGACCCCATAATTCCAGGAAGGCAAGCACATTGTCAAGGGAGAAAAAAAGCACAGGAAGAGGTGGGCCTAGGAGTCTCAACAGGCTCAGCACACGCTTCACAGGACATGGGGCACTTGAAATGATCATGAGAAGCCTTGTATCCATCCACCCTGATGCCCCACCAGTAAGTAGCTCAAAACACAACAAAATGTCTGAGTGGGGTCAGAAAGAAATGGCCCCCAACAATCCTCAGTGTAATTCAGCATGAAAAAGAACATAAAATACACACAGGCCAGCCATATGTAGAGGCCAACATACAGGCCTGTGGAAGCCTATCATGTCTGCCACAGGCTGCAGCACTGTACCTTTCTCAGGCATGGCTTGCCCACCACACACACCTCCCCAAGCCCCATGGGAAGAGACAGGCCCATACCTTTGGGGTGAGGCTGGACCCCTGCCCTGGCATCCTGGGCCCGGGAGTTCCAGGCCCATAGCTGCTGCGGCTCCCCGGAGTGCCACAGGGCAGGCCCACTGGGGGGGAAGGGCATGCCAGGATCCCGCTGCCACCCCCAGGCTCTGCAGACAGGTACAGATCCCAGGTGAGCAGGGAGGGGGTGTCGGGCAGGCGGAGCCCCAGCAGCAGGCACTTCCTGACATTCTGCGGGAGGGAGAGGCAGAAGTGTCAGCCTCAAGGCAAAGGCCAGCGCAGGTGGGCGGGTGCAGGCGGGCATGCTGCCCGGCCACCCACAGCGGGCCGCCTCCCTGAAACCCCGAAACCCGAGAACCACTTCTGGGAAAACTCAAGGACACCAGGATTCTCCTCAGTGGCAGCCAGTCCGCTGGAACCACTGACTCTGGACCAAAGGCCCAATAGTCCAACAAGTTCTGCAGGCAGGAATCATCTAAGTTGCCAGGGAGAACCCAGCTCTCTACCCTGACTCCAGAGGGAGAAAGATGAATGAGGACTTTCCCCCGTCTCCCTCAACTCTCTACCCCAATAAAGGCTGAATGTTCTAGAGCACTGGTTCTCAACTTACCCAAGTGTGACTCTGGCCAACCACTTAGCAATGCCAGGAGTCATTTTCAGTCACCATGGTCAGAGAGGAGACAACTAAGCATCCATAAGGTATAGGCCTGCCCCTACCCTACCACGACCACTCCTCACATAAACCGAGACTCCAAAGACACAAAATACCAATGGTGTCAAAGTTTGGGAAGCCCTGTTCTAGAAAAGCCCATGCAGCCAGGACCTAACCCAGGGCTGTCTATTCAGACTGTCTCCTAAAGTGTTGTCTAGGGGGCTGATGAAGTGTAAGCCACACAGGATAAGAACCAGAGTTCAGATACCCAGAACCCCCAGGAAAAGCCTGGCAGTAACGGCAAGCATCTGCAATCCTTGCTTCCAGGGTGAGTTCCAGGGTCAGAGAGACCCGTCTCAAAAATGAAGTGGGGGGAGGGGGTTAATGAGAGTCTCAGCAGGAAAGGCTTGCCTGCTGCTGAGCCTGACAACCTGAACTTGCTTCCCAGGACCCACTGTGGGGAGAACCAGCTTCCACAAGCTGTCCTCTGACCACAACAAACGCAGTGAGCTCTGGCAGGTACCCACAAACTAAAACAAAATGCTTCTAAAGGAAAGAAAAAACAAGGTGGACAGTGAGAGACTTTTGATAATGATCTCTGGACTCACACACACCCACATGCACAGGTGCAGACACACACAAACACACAGAGAAACACAGGAATGGGGTGGGGGCATGAATGAATGCCAATGGTCCAGAATGACACATTTGCTCATCCCTCAAACCACTGGATTCCAGTCCATGCATGGTAACAGGTTAGTACCTGGCTTTGAACTCAGGCTCTGACAGCCTGTGTGGACCCAAGAGAGATAGCTTCCTGGACAGGAAAGAAACCATGGAAACAGAGCGATGGACAGAATCGCAAGTACCAGAAGAAAAGGCAAAGACATGTCCACAGACTAGACAGGGTAAAAGGAGGGGTACCAAGGGGAAGAAGTCCAATGCACACACCTTCTAAGGGCAGGCTGCGCCAAGGAGGAGCTGAGATTTTAGGGGGCCAGAAAGGGTGCAGAAGAGCACAGGCAACACATACAGGTGCCCATGTAGGCACTGGTGAATATCCTCTGGAGTTCCAATCCCTCAGATCCTTAGAGCAGCACGATAAAAAGTAACGGGGGCTCTTCCCTGGGCTCCCAGCAAAGGAAGGGCTTTAGGTTAACTGCCAGGGTGACTCCAGAGACTTGGAGGATTTTGGGTACCAGGAAGAACAGGAGAGGAGCACACTACAAAAGCCTACCTAAGTAGGACACAGTCAAAGGGTTCTAGGTCTTATGTCTTCACTCAGCTGTAGTCTGGGAGGATGGGCAAGGGTTGCATCTACTCCATAAAAGCCTTTTAGAGCTGAGGAGAGCACCTACTCATTCCAAAGGGCATATGCACTCGACAGGCAGGCAGCCTGGGATGACCAGCACACAGGACAGAGAGTAGCGGACATCCTCTCTGGGGACTCCCGTGACTGTAGCCCTAGGCCGTGGCTTCTCGCACTACAGTGGTCCAGAAGAGTAAGGGTTACTCTCTCACACACACCTCCACCCAGAGGAAATGGTCAGCCTATGAAGACACCTGGGGTGGTGAGGACCTACTAAGACCGTTCTTAGCCATGGTTCCTGCTCTTGGCTAAGCCCTCTGCTCTGAGCTCCAAGCACAGAAACAGATGTTAGAGAATAGTGTATGGTCGCCCACTGCAGTGCAAGGGCCAAATGCCAGCCTCCAGGAACATATGGGGCCCGACTCTGATCTAGACTTCCAGGCGTATCCATGGTCACAGCCTCAGCCCTGTTTTTCCCTCTTGGCCTGTGCTGTCCACTGTGGCAGCAACTGGCTGAACCTGAAGTGTGCTAGGTTGCAATTGGGACATTCTGTAAAAGGTAAGATACATGCCATATCTTGAAGCTAGTTAAATTTTTTCCATGTCTCAGGCAGGGCAGGGCAGTGGTGGGGCACACCTTTAATCCCAGCGCTCAGGAGGCAGAGGCAGGAGGACCTCTGTGAGTGTGAGGCCAGCCTGGTCTACAGACTGAGTTCCAGAACAGCCAAGACTACAGAGATAAACTGTTTGGAAAGAAATTTTTTTTTCATGTCTCATTAACTCTTTTAATAGTGATTGTATGTTAAAATGACCAATCTTCATGTTAACTTAATTTTACCCAACTATGAAAAGGAGCAAGTCTCCACCCTCAAAATCACATGGCAAAGCCCTAATCAGCAACGATGCAAAGGTCTTTGGAAGGGGGACCTCTGGGAAGCAGGGAAGGCTGGATTAGACTGTGAAGGTAGGAGCCTTGGCTCTGGTAGGACAGGCTTGACCATCCCAGAACCCTGATCTGGCTTCAGAAACCACGTGAGAATAAGCACTGCTGATTTTTAAATGTGTATGTATTTAAACATATAATATATACGACTTTTAACTTCATCTTCTGAGCGTTAACTTCACTTCTGTCTGCAGGTGTGTCTGTGCTCCGTGTGCATGCCTGGTGCTCTCAGAGGTCATAGAGCATGTGACCCTCCCAGAAGTGGAGTTCCAGGTGACTGTGAGTCACCACGTGAGTGTTAGGAATAGAACCTGGGTCCTCCGAGAGCAGCAAGCACTCTACCCACTGGGCTCTCTCCACTGAATCACCCAGTTCTGTGGTATCAGAGCAGCCAGAATACACTGAGACACAACTACTTCTCTTTCCTTTACTAACACAGCCATTTGGATAGTTTAAGGTAAATGTTCCTGTTCGAAGTACTAGCATAGATCTCTTCTTTCCACCATAGGGCTAAGTAAAGCAGAATACCAAGCCAGAAACACGAAGCCTGAGGCTCAGGAAGGCCAGCTCTGTCCCAAACGAAGTTCTCCTCCAGTTCCTCAAAAGGCAGAGCAGCAGCCACTTCTGCACCTCAGTGTGACTAGAAATACCAGGTGACTACCTTCCCCGAGGGCAGAACCACAGGCGCTGAGCCAGAAGAGACACCTCCCTATTCTGCTGGCGCTCCCCAGACAGAGTCGGTGCCAGGGATCCACACACACCCTGCCCCATGATGGGAGGTGACTGGGGAGACCAAACTGGGACAAACTGGGGCAGTGATGTACAGATGTCTAGTCTAAGGCGTACTGTCCTCAGAGGAGGCATACTACAGTCCTGGACATGAAAGAGACAAAGATGTCCAGATGTAGAAATCCAGGCAGTCAAGAGGCAACTAAGAGGCTGCTGTGTACCCTTGGATCAGCCCGCTGATGTCCTCCCACAGCAGGCCAATGCTTTCTGTCCCAGCCCTCTTTGGGGAGGGGGGGGAGAAGTCCTCAAGAGCGACTTCGAGGAGTGGCAGGAAAAACAACAACAACAAACTGTCCCACCTGTGCTGGCTTTGCCCCTAACACTCCAGGAGAGCTCTGAGACTGCTTTCCAACAGTGTGCTCAGCCGGGAAAGAAGTGGTGTCTGGTTCGTGCACTCACGCTCCACCTCAGCCAGAGGCATGCAAAAACTCTCGGGGTCGGCATTAACTGCCAAGCCTCACTACCTTGCAATAGAAGGGAGAAGATTGAACGTGGGGATGCCAGTGAGTGGGTGCAATGGCCATCTGGGATACCCACCCCGCAGCTGCATGGGGGATCCCAGCCCTTCCCCTTCACTCCGGGCCCCGCCCCTCGCGGGTTTCCCAGACTCGGCGCTGCTGCCACCTCGGGCCGCAGGGGACCCGAGCTGCATGTGTAATGGGGGTTGGGAACAAAGACGCGCAGGACCCAGAGCTCCGGCCACCGGGCACCAGCCATTCCAGGCACCACGATCTTTTCTCTAGAGGCTCAATGCCCAACCGTCTACGTTTCCCAGGACTGTCCCGGACCCGTCCCGGAGCTCGCACAGACTTCCGCACGCTTCAGCACCACAGGGACAGAGAAATCGGTGCCGAGGCTTTGGGGGCAAAAGAGCTTTCCTAGCACAACTTCGCGAGTACACACCCACCCACACGTCCCAGTCCCCAAGCAGACGCGCACCATCCACAGCCTGCAGACGCCTGCGGGCTGAGCGCGGGTCACTCACGCCCGCCACGTGCCGGCCGGAGCGATCTGAGACCTGTTGGTTCACCTCCTCAACCTACTCTCCACTCCCAGTTGCCCAAAACAAAAGCGGTCCCACGAGGGCGCATCTGCGGCCCGCTGCAAGGAGAGCGGGAGCAGGTAGGAGCCACTCGAGCGAGGATCGCGACGCAGAGTGGCGGGACGGGGTGCAGAGGACCCCGGACGGGCTGTGGAAAGCTGCCCGCTTCATTTTGCGACACCCACCGCTCTCAGGCGCGCGCAGCCCCAACCCAGCCGCCCCCTATTAGATGACCGCCCCGCCTGGCCGCCTTCCCCGCGCTCGGTCCCTAGGGTCCGCGCGCCCGCGGAACCTGAACCCCGACTCTGACGCTCCAGGTTCCCTTAGCGCCTCTGCGAGCCACAACAGCGTAGAGGAACCGCACCGGCGAGCGTGTCTCCAGGGTCGCGAGCCGATCGCCCCGCGCAACCCTGATCCCGAGCAGGTGGCGTGGCGCCGAGGCCGCGGGGCCGCCCTTTGTTGGTAAACACCGCGCGCCCCGGGTCCCCGCACCCTCACGACGCGCCGGGTCCTTACCGGCGCACAGCGATCCCCAGAGAAGGGCGAGGGCCGCCCAGGGCGCCGTCATGTTCCGCGGCGCCGCCCCGCGGACACCCGGAGCCCGCGGGCAGGGCCGCGCTGCGCTCCCGGGGCGCGCAGGGCCCGGCGGCGGCGGCTGCGCTCTGCTTCCCGCTCCTTCTCTGGGTCTCGCTTCCAGGCGCGCGCGATTCTGCGCTTCGGTTCCCAGGCAGCGTGCGGGGATAGGGGTTCAGGGCCGCTGCGGGCGGCGCGCAGTGCGGCCCGGGCTGTGGGGCGACGCGGGGGCCGGGGGACGGCGGCGGGGCGCGGGCCAGGGCGCGCCCGACGCGGGCATGGCGCAACGGGGCTGGGCCCGGGCCCCGGGCGCAGGGGCCGAGTCCGGAGGGGCCATGAACGGGGGGGTGGGGGAGGGGAGCTGAACCGAGTCCAAAATGGCTCCTGAGCGGTGGCCACGGAGCCGAGCCAGCGGGGAAACCCGGATGTTGGATACAAAGAGGCGGGCGAGCTGGGCGGGGAGGGGGAGGGGAGGCGGGCCCTCCGGCCGCGTGGTCCGCGCCCCCCTAGGGGGCGGGGCCGGAGAGGAACAACAACACCGAGGCTCCGCCCCCAGCCCGCGCCCTCGGGAGACAGCGCGCTTGCGGCAGCCGGCTCTTGAGCCAAGCGGGGCACTCGGAGCTGGTGGGACAACTTGGCGGATGCCCAGGCAAGCTATGGAGCCCTCGCTGCGTGACGCACGCTCCTCTGAGACCCCCTGAATAAGTGGGTAGCTCCTGGACCCCATAGACTGGACACCTCTGTCCTCCAGCTTCCGCACGGCTTTATTTATGGACGAATTAATTGGCAGAAAAAAATGCTGAAGTCTGAATTGACAGCAGTTCCCCACTTCGCACTCCCAGCAGAGGAGGACCCACAGAGCAGCTGCAGGTGAGAAAGAGCAGTTGGTGACCTGCTTCCTGACGGGTCCACTCAAGCACTCCCACCTCATTCACCTCACCTTCCACACTCCTCCCACCCATTTAAAGATCTGTTCACAGTATGTCTCTGTTCCTTTTACACACAGACACACCAGATTCCTCCATTTCAGATTCCACACTCCTCATTACACAACCAGAGCTTGTGAGAGTAACCGGCCTCCCAGCTAGACTGGGAGAGCTAGTCACGGCTCAGGGAAGAGGTGGTGGAGTCCTCAGACACTTGCCAAAGCCCTCAGCAAGAGCAGCGAGGCCGGAGGTGGCACCCAGGAGCCTGGGTCATTTTGCTTGTCTGAGCTTCAGTTTTCCCTTATCAAAGTGCCAACATTAAACTCCTCCAACTCTGTGTAGAGTTTCTTATGGTGCAGCTCTGTCTTTGAGGCAGGGATTCTCAGCCTCCCAAGTACCTGAGCCCACAAGTCTGACCACTTTTGCTCTTCCGTTTTGTATTTTTCCTCTCCTTGTATAACCCCAGAGAACTTCAAGCTCTCCATCCTTCTGTGACTTTTGTTTATTTATTCTGGGGGTATGTGTTTGCCTGCATGTATGTGCATGCTTGATGTGTGTGCCTAGTGTCCTAATAGGTTAGAAGAAGGCATCAGGTATCCTGGAACTAAGGTTAGAAATAGTATGAGCTACTTTTGTGAGTGGTAGGAACCAAACCTGAATCCTCTGCATGAACAAGTGCTCTTAATCCCAGAGCCATCTCTCCAGTCCCACGGTTCATCATCATCACCACCACTATCATCATCACCATCATCACCACCACCATCATCATCACCATCATCATTAGTATTGGTATTTTTGAGGGAAGGTCTTACTATATAGCTCTGGCTGTCCTGGAATTCACTATGTAGAACAGGCTGGCCTCAAACTACACCAGGTCATAGGTCACATAATTCTTAGTGGTCCAAAATGTCCACATATCAAAAGGCTACTCTGCTGTTACTAGAAAATCCAGCTTCATATATTGAACTACCAGCTTCATAATTGCATTTGGCAACCTGTCTGGCAGCCTGAATTTGACATAGCCAAAAGAGAACTCCCATATGTTCCCCCATTAACCTGTTCCTTCCCATTTGTGCCTGTCTTCATTGAGGGCAGAATCAGTTGTTCAAATCAAAGCTTTCTGAGTTACTCTTGAATGTGTCCCATATCCAGTTCACCAGCATGTCTCAAACGTGCATCCAGCAGCCAGCCATTTTTTTTTCATACACCCTGTGTTTCTGTCAGGCAACATCCCATATCTGCTTTAACAGCAGTGGACTGAGGGGCTTCTTCACAGTGGGCTAAGTATAGCTTCCATTTCTTTTTAAATTTGTACCATATTTTACTTGTTCACTTAGTGTTTGTGCTTATGTGAGGTGAATGTTAGAGAGTAAAAGAGAACATGTGCTCACTAAGGTCAGAGGAGAATTTGTAATAAGTTCTCTCTTCCCACTGTGTAGGAACTGGGAATCAAACTCAAATCCCTGTACCATCTATCTGGCCCTAGTACAATTTCTACATAGTACTGAAGTGAATCTCTAGGGCTGGAGAGATGGCTCAGTGGTTTAAAAAAAAAAAAAAAGGCACTTCCTGCTTTTGCAGAATATCTGGATTTTGTTCCAAGGACCCAGATTGGATGACTCACAAATGTCTATGGCTCCAACTCCAAGGGCTTTGATGCCCTCTTCTGACCTCCACAGACACCTGCACTCATATCCATGTACACACACACACACTTTAAAGTAAAAAGGACTTAAAAATAAAACAAAAGGAAGCTTAGCCAGGTGGTGGTGGCAGTGGCGGTGCATGCTTTTAATTCCAGCACTTGGGAGGCTGAGGCAGGCAGATCTTTGTGAGTTCGAGTCCAGCCTCGTCTACAGAGCTAGTTCTAGGACAGCCAAGGCTACACAGAGAAACCCTGTCTTGAACCACCACCCCCCAAAAAAATCTGGTTGTATCATATTATAGTAATTCCACTTTATCTGTGGTTTCTCTTCGTTAGATCAGTTGCTAATAGCCAACCAAAACCCAACACATTAACTATTCATTTTTATAAAAAGAACTTTCAAACTTCTAGCCCGTCTGGGTAGCATGCTGACTTCTGGCCCTCCCAGGACAAGATTTCTGCCTTTGTCCAGACCTTCCATCCACCCATTGCTCTTTCTTTTCTAAGATTCCTTTTTATTTATGTGTATGTGTATGCACATTTGTGTGCAGGTACCTGTGGAGGCTAGAAGAGGGCCTAGAGATAAGAGTTATAGGCAGCTGTGAGTCACCAGCGTGGGTGCTGGGAATTGAACCCTGGACCACTGCAAGAGCAGCCAGCACTCTTGACCATTGAGCTATCTCTCCAGTCCCCCTTGGTATCTTTTTGTTTTGTTTTTTTCAAGACACGGTTTCTCCATGAAGCCTTGGCTGTCCCAGGCTCCCTTTGTAGACCAGCTGGCCTCAGACTCACAGAGATACACCTGCCTCTGCCTCTCTGAGTGCTGGGATTACAGCCATGCACCACTGCATCTGGCTCCCCATTTGTATCTTGATGGCCATCTTGGCTATCAGATCACTTGTCATTGAATAATGTTGCTTTTGTTCAAGGAACCCAGATTTCACTTAATGTCCCTTGCTGGGGTGGGGACACACACCTTTAATCACAGCACTTGGAAGGTAAAGGCAGGTAGATCTCTGTGAGTTCTGGGCTAGCCTGGTCTATAGGGCTACACAAGGAGCCCCTGTCCTGAAAAACAAAACAAACAACCACAGAGATATACAGAGACAGACAGACAGACAGACAGACAGACAGATAGATAGAAATGTCCTGGTACAAAAGAGTAATGCTGCTGGGAATTCCAATATGCCAAAGAGAAAGCATAAAGCATGTTTCCTTTGAGACACAGTGTGTAGTCTCAATAATGAAAGAAAAACCTGCATGCAGAGGTTGCCAAACCCATGGTAAGAATTAATTTTTCTGCAAAATTGGAAGAAAGTAAAAGAATCATTTGCTAGTATTTCTGCCATGCCAGAAACTGCAGAAGTTTCAACCAGTTCTGGGTGTTGAATCCAAGATTTCACACTTGCTGGGATACACCTCAACTCCAAAGTAAACTACCAGGGTTTCCATAACTTTTGTAATTTTACCTGGAGACAGCTGAAAAGACATGGCCCCATATTCACTCAGCCACTGAGAGGCCACAGCTACATACATGCTCTACACTCATGCAAAGGGTTTGTTTTGGGCCCCACAGTCCAGAAGGCTCATTCCCTCTTCCATACAAGGGAGAGGGAACATGTAGATTTTTCCAGTAACGCCATTCCCTCAGTACCTGTTATATTGTCCTTCCTGGGGCTCAAGCTAAGGCCTCTCATGTGCCAAGCAAGCACTCCATCTCCAAATTTCATCTTAGCCCCGATTCCCAATAATGTGTTATTTCTTTCTTAGGCATTGATCGCACAGTGCTTCATTTCTTTGCTCCATTTCTTCCTTCCTTGACCCCTCCATCTTCTCCCTACCCACCCTGTTCATTTCATGTTGTCGAGGTTAACTAAATGAATCGGATTGAGTAGAAAGGGCAAAAAAGATTGGGTTATGCTGTGTGGATGGGAAAATCCCCAAATCTTTAGAGTTTAAAACCATGAAATTTATTTCTTGCTCTCACTACATGTTCATTAGATGTCATCAAGCAAGCTCAATCCATGTAGTAGACACAGGATAACACAGAAGTGTGTTTTACATATGCCTCTATTGCAGAGACATGGACAAAACATGCAGAATTACATGTGGCTCTTAACAGTTTTATCAGATTCTGAAAGGTTAGGTGTTGGCTGCATAGTGTTTGAATCTTTGAAAATATCCACATCAAAATATTAAACAACTACATGAAAAAAACAGCACACATGCACCCATACACACACAAACAGGCACCCATACACAAGCACACTAACCATCTCTCTCACACACCCATAAACACACTCATCCCACATACACATGTACCCACACATATACACACATACATGTACACACATACACACCCCTCCACACAAACACACATGCAACGAGGAACATTCAGTGCACAATTGGGTCTATTTTGTAGAAACTGCCTCCATGTAGTAGTGTGTTAAAGCTGTTATTTCCAGCTGTCTGGTTTCCCTGCTACTGTTGCACAAATGTCATAGGCTTTGACAAGACCCAGCTAATGGGAAAGAAAGACCATACACAGGGCTCTGGCACAGGCCGGGGATTCCAGAGTGTTAGTTCAAGCCGACACACCTAATAGCTGAGCTTGTAGCACTGGCGACCAGCATCTTGCTGTTGTGAAGTGAGGCCTTTAGCACTATGCCTGTCCTCTTATGCCTCGTGCTTCAAGAAGTCTGCCCTCTGTGGGATGGATACTGTGATTTCTGCTTTCTGTGGCTTTGTGTTTGGACTGCTGCTGCCCACTCCACTCTTCAGTGTTTCTGAGCCACTAATTTGTGCATGTCTCCTGAACAGGAGCATGTTGGTCTGCACACTGTTGGGAAATTCCCTTCTTTCAGTGGTGGCCTACAGGCTCGCACATTTACTGACTGGACCCGTGCTAGCCTTCTATTTGCGGTGTGCACAAAGCTGCAATTACCATGCACTGCTTATTATTTGATCTGTTGCCTTTTCTTTGCACATTGAGGGAGACTCGCATTTTTAAATTTTATTCATTGTGTACCTTTTAGGGTTTATATGTACCAGGCACCTGTGTGGAAATCAGAGGACAACTTGTGGAAGTCAGTGCTCTCCTGTCACATGGGTCCCCAGGGATGGAACTCAGGTAATAGAGCCTGGCAGGAAGCACCTCGACCCATCCCCCTAGCACTGAGATTTGCATTTTTTCTCGCTTTTTAAAAACTTATTAAAAAAACTTATTATATTGATTATATAGTTGAGTTTTTGTTTGGTTGGTTTTTAAGACAGGGTTTCTCTGTGTAGCCCTGGCTGTCCTGGACTCACTTTGTAGAGCAGGCTGGCCTCAACCAACTCACAGAGATCCGCCTGCCTCTTCCTCCCCGAGTGCTGAGATTATAAGTTTGCACCACTGCATCGGGCTATGATTACATAGTCTTTAATAGTACTGAGTGGTTTTATGGCTCAGTTCTCCCTTTTCATTATTGAAGCCTCAAGTATTTGCTTAGTTTCAACTCTCAAAACTGCATGTGTGACATGTGCGACAACATGTGTGACAAAGCGCTCTTTGTCCTTTCCTTGACCCTCTCCTGTCCTAGCTGGCTTTGGCTGTCAGTCTGACACACTGTAGAGTCATCTGAGGGACTGCCCAGATCAGATTGTCCTGTGGCCAAGTCTGTGACAGTTGATGTGGGAGGGACTGGCCTAATGTGGGTGGCACCGTTCCTGGCCTGTGTGCCTGGGCTGTATAATCAGTGTAGCTGAGGGGCTGGAGAGATGGCTCAGTGGTTAAGAGCACTGGCTGTTCTTCCAGAGGATCCTGGTTCAATCCCCAGCACCCACATGGCAGCTCACAACTGTCTGTAACCCCTGTTTCAGGGGATCTGACACTCTCACACTGACATACATGCAGTCAAAACACCAATGTAGTAAAATAAAATTATTTTTTTTAAAAAAAGAAAAGAAACGGGTGATCATGAGTCTGTGATGGAGTCAGTGAAGCAGCACTTCCCACAGCTCCTGCCCTGACTTCCCTCAGGGATCGCTTCAACCTGGAAGGGAAAGTGAAATTAACCCTTTATTCCAGGAACTTGCCTTTGATCATGGTGTTTATCACATCAACAGAAAGCAAATGAGGACATTTCCGCAGTTGCCATCTGACATCCCTCCATGCCAGCCCTCACTTCCTGCCCAGGTGTCCCTATCCTAGGAAGGTGGCAGCTGTCTTTAGAATGCCAAGAAGCTGCGAGTAAACCTTAGTCGTGCTCAGGCACAACTAACACATTTTCTCTACATCCTTGACACGTGGATAGCTTAGCTATACAGAACTCAGCATCCTTTTGTCATTAACTTACACTGGGGGGAGGGGCACGCACACGACCAATGCACAAGTGTGGAAGTCAAAGGACAACTTGTTGGACCTGGTTCTCTCCTTCCACTGTGTGGGTTCTGGAGCTTGAACTCAGATCACACGTTTTGGCAGCAAGTTCCTTAGCCCACTGAGCCATCTCACTCATCCTTCTATTTTCCCTCATTCTCTGACAGTGTTCCAGGGAGTCCTGTGCATTCGGTGGCCTTTCCTAGACTTGTTCTGGAGTCTGGTGTGGCCTGTGGCCTTGGCTGTACCAAGATGCTTCAAAGCCTTATTAAAAATGTCTGGGTCCGTGAAACCCTACTATACACTGGGAAACTTGGGTAGGAATAAGACTAATGAATGACCTTCATTCTCTATAAACCCAGGAGTGATGATAGAAGCAGGAGAGCCTTAAAAGGCTCCAGCCCTTCACCTGCCATGGCCTTCTCTAACCACTCCCCGACTCCACTTGAGGCAAATTGGGTTGACTGAACTTAAGCTGTGTTAGACAGGAACATGAGGGAAACATGGAACGTGGACGGACATTTGTCGGGGGTGCAGCATGGAAAAGAAAGTTCTGTTCCATTGCTGCCTTCCTGTGGAGAAATCTGACAACAGCCTGACCTTTCTTTTGTAAGAGATGGCATCTCTTGGGCTTGACAACTTCCCTTTTACCTTCCACACACAAAATGTGATTTGTTACACAATATAAGTTGTAACATTGTTATTTTTTCAACCTCTATTTCTATTTTATAAGTACAGCTGGCTTTCTGCTTGTATGTCTGTGTATCATGTGCAGTATGGAGGAGGTCATCGATCCCTTGGGAAAGGAGTTGGTTGTGAGCTGCTATGTGGGTGCTAGGAATCGAACCCAGGTCCTCTGGAAGAACAGCCAGTGCACTTAACCTCTGAGCCACCTCTCCAACAATCCCTGCTCTTCTGCTGCCTTTTTGATGTTGGCTCAGTGATATACAAATCTGAAAACACTGCTAGAACACATCTAAATTACAAGGGAGACTCTCAAGACGGTTCTGATAAGCTAGCAGTACACCTCAGAAAGAGGGCTTGCCCAACATCTTCAAAGTCACAGGTTCAAGTCCCAGCACTGCTAAAGGGAGGGGAAAGAGGGAAAGGGAAGAGTGAAAGAGTGATTTCAGGTGCTTTCAAATTTTTGTTTTTATTTTGGGTAGTTTTAAACATCAACAGGAATCTTGTCTTTTGTCTTTGACAGATCTAATGTTCTAACATTACCCTTGTTGTCTATGTCTTTATTCTTCTTTTCTGGCGTCTCCCTGAACTTCCTGCCATATCCACCTCCTCTTTGATTAGTCTCCATATCTGTCACAATGCTAGTCTTCTGTTTAGTCGCTCTCTTCTCACATAGGCTTGCTGTCTATTTGGATTTGTCTTTTGTCACCTATGGTGTCCTTTTTTTCATCCACAACTGCTGCATTTATGAGAAAGATCTCTGTTGGAATGTCATCCTGTTTACTACTCTGTGGTCCCAGAAGCCTTTGCTGTTGGTCCGTAGTGTACAATCTCTGTCACATGCAACATCCCAGTGGCGCTTTCCTTCTGCGTCCACTGTGGGTTTGCTGTGGTCAAGATGGCTGCTTGCTGCTTCTTTCCCCCTCCAACACCACGCCTTCCCTTCCAAGGAAGTGGCTCCACATGGTGACACAATGCTCTTCCAGCCTATGCTTGCTCCCTTTGACTTCCCAGCAGTCACTGCTCAAACCACCTGGTCTCACACATGTCTGCAACATCTTGCCACTGTTATCAGATCCCGGCCAGCTCTGTGGCAGAAGGTGATGCAGGAGTGAGATCCTAGGGGAAATCCAAGCAAGAAACAGAGACCAACAAGAAACAGAGACAAATAAAGTAGCCCAGGAGTGAAGGGGAAGGAGGGAGGAGCCAGCACAGCGAAGTGAGGGTCTTAAAGTATGCCAAGTGAAAAGGAAATCTAGGCTGGAATGTGGTGTAGCAGGTAGTGTTTGCCTAGACAGGAGGTCATGGGTTAGATCCCTGGTATTGCATAAACCTGGGAGATGGTGGCAGGAAGATCAGGAGTTTAAGGTCACCTTCAGCTGCAAAGAAAGTTGAACAGCAGCCTAGGCTACAGGAGACCCCACCAAAAAAAGAAAAGATGCAGGGGGAGATGGTGCACCACTTTAATCCCAGTACTTGGGAGAGAGAGGCAGGTGGATCTCTGTGAGTTTGAGGCTAGCCTGGTCTACACATTGAGTTCCAGGCCAGCCAGGGCTACAAACAAGCAAACAAACCCTGTCTCGAAAAAAACGAAACTAACAAAAAAGAGAGAAATCCAGAATTTAAAAACTTCTCGCAGAGAAACACACAATTTTGTCGTCATGTGAACTTCAGGGAAATAGGGAAGAACCCTGAAGTGTTTATCCTGGAGACGGCCCGGCAGCCCCAGTCAGGCTCTCTCTGGACAGAGCCTGGAGAAGGTGAAGGAAGGATGTTTACCAGGCCCATGAGGGTCATCTCGAGAGGGAAGTTACACCAGGTGGGAGAGAGGTGGTTTAAAGGCTGTTTGCAGGGAAGGATGGAGGGAGTGGTCCCAGTGTGGGTGAGGTGGCTGAAGGTAAGGATAGAGGAATTGTCAGAGTCAGAGAGAAGGCTGTCTCTATTTTGTTGCTGAAAGAGAGCTTCTGTGTGCCTTTGGAAGGGGGACATGATTGTCTCTGGTGGCCATACTTTATACTCGTGTGTTTTCCTGAATGAAAGACAGAAAGGGAGAAAATGCTTTTCCACCCCAGGGCACACAGCCCACATGTCTCCAGGGAGTCCTGGACAGCTACAGGATGGTCCAGAACAGGACAGGAGCACTCCACTCAGTCAGCACAGCCCAGACCTGCTCGACCAAACAAGAGGACAAGTGCCACAGAGCATCTGGACAGGCGGGAGGGTGGCGCCAGCAGGATGCCTGGGCCCTCAGAAATCATTCCAGGCGTCCCCGGGCCCGAGACAAGATTCTCTGTTCAAGTTCAGCGTATCGAGGGAGCAGGGCCTCGTAGACCTGGAGGGGCAGAGAGAGCAGCTCACAATGGGGAAGGAAATGACTCGCACCTCTGCTTGCAGCCTGCAGTTTCAAGAATGTAAATCCTGGGGCTGGAGAGATGACCCAGTGGCTTAGAGCACTGGCTGCCCTTCCAGAGGACCCAGGTTTGAGTCCCAGCACCCACATGGTAACTACTATGGTCTGTAACTTCAGTTCCAGGGGATCCAACACCCTCTTCTGGCCTCCTCAGGCACCAGGCACATATGTGATGTGTAAACATACATGTAGACAAAACACTCATACACACAAGTAAACAAAAATTTAAATAAATATGCATTTATAAAACATATTCCAAATTTTAAAAACCTAGTGCAAAAACAGTGCAGATTATGACATCAGTAATTTCTTTAAGCAGCTACACGTTAAAATGATGACCCTCTGGACACATTAGACTGAGTGAAACATACTGTTAAAATTAATTTTGTTTCTATTTTCACTCTTGGAAAATGAGATGTTGGGAGGGGCTGGTTAAGAACATGTGTCGCTCTTGCAGAGGACCCAGGTTCAGTTCCCAGCACCCTTGGCTTCTTTGTATGCCAAGGGTGTAATTCAGTAGTCAAGGGCATGCTTCGCATGGGTGAGACCCTGGGTTCAATCCCCTAGGACTGTGGAGTTGAGGAGTAAGGTAAGGTTTCCTCTACTTGAGACTAGCAGATGTAATATAGATGAGGAAAAAAACAAACAAACCTCATCTTTAACGAAAAAGACCCAAACCAGACTGAGAAGACAAATTGTACAAGAAAATCCAACGGTGTCTCACCTGGGAAGCTCCTGGACTCGGCGTGGCAGCCAGGCTGGGATGTGGGGCTGATTTCACAACCTCTGAAAAGGACACACCCGTCCCTCCTGCAAGGCCTACAGGGGAAAGGTCATCTCACATCTGTGCACATCACACACTGGCTGTGACAGACACCGCTGTGGTGATGAAACATGACCAGGCAGGGCAGCTCAGCAGCAGGCACCTCAGCATGCACAAAGCCCAGGCTTCAGCCCAAAACAAGAAAGCCCAAGTGCTTAAGCTGGAGTCGCCCAGCTCAGAGGAATTATTAAAAGTCACTGACAGCAAACTGCTAAAAATACTTAAAAGGTGTGATTTTTTTTGTTGTTACTCACATTAGAGAGTGGCAAGTTCAAAGGCCCCCTGGAATCCAGAGTGAGTTTAAAGTCAACCTGGATGACTTAGACCTTACCTCAAAACAAAAAGTATAATAAAGAGACAGCCAGCCAGCCAGAGAGGCACTTCTGATACAATCTACCAAGCACAAAAAACACAAGGCCTTGGGTTCAGCAAACAGTACAGGGGTAAGGAGTAAAAACTTGGAAGTAAAGCTGGGTGAGGTGGTGCACACCTGTGATCCCAGCACTCAGGGAGGCAGACACAGGCAGATCTCTGTGAGTTCGAAGCCAGCCTGGTTTACAAAGTGAGTCCAGGACAGCCAAGGGTACACACAGAGAAACCCTGTCTCAAACAACAACAACAAAAGAAACCCCTCCCCCCCAAAAAACAAAAACAAAGAAGTAATTATCTTGCTACATAAAGTTGTATGAGGTGAGGAAAAGAGAGGAGGATAAAAAGGTTCGTTATTAAGAGAGCAGCACTTCTGTTGAATGAAATACCAGCCTATGATCCCAGCACTCGGGGAGGCAGAGTCAGGTGAATCCCTGAGGGTTCAAAGCCAGCCTGGTCTACAAAGTGAGTCCAGAACAGCCAGGGCTACACAGACAAGCCCTGTCTTAAAAACAAAACAAAAATCAAAGTTTAAGTAGTTGTGTCCAGAAGTGAAAAGTAAACACGGAGAGAATGAATGAACCCCTGCTGTGCTTGGCGGCCAGGCGGTCCCTAGCAGCCAGATGGCAGGGTGGGGCAGCCTAACATAGGAGGCTAACCCTAACTGAAATTTCAGGGAGACAGCCACCAGAGCCAGGACCCCGGGGAGCTGTCCATGGTTCTGGACTACTCTGAGGCCTTCTCATTGTCTCAATGTTTGCCCTTGACTTCACCCACAGCCCATCTTCCTCTCCATAAGCTGTACAGACCTACACCCGTGCTGCCCTTAAGCAGGCTTATGGCCTTTCTGGTCTCTCTACAGGGCTTCACTCTGATAGGATTCATGCAGTTTGAATTCTTCCTCCCTTTCTCCACTCTCGCTAGAGCATACAAGACAAAGGCTATGGGTTCATTCTTGCCTGCTGGGAGGGAAAAAAAAATGAGACTAATACTCCTGAGACTCCAGGGTTCCCCAAGCTGGGAATGCATCCTCTCCTTTTCCCACTCTTCTCAGCAAAGTGTTACCTAAACACTTCCAAACGTTTACCTACCATGAAAAGCTCGGTATGCAGAGCCCACGCAGGCCGAACTGGTGGTGTCTATGACATACACAGGGGCCCCAAAAACATCTGCAAGCACCTGGGGGACACAGAAGCTGGAGTGGGTGAGTTGTCACTCAGAGAGAGGATTTAGAGCCTTCTAGGCTCTGCTCTCTTTCCTCGTGTCTTCTAACGCCTTCCATTCAAACATAGCTGCCTTAAGGATGCTCAGCCACGTAGAGCTGGTAAGGAAACAGGATGACCTGGAGGAAGATCCCAGGAAGGGCTACAGTCTCCAGGCTGTCTCTGGACCTTTAAAAGACAAGATCCTACCACAGAGCTCGAGCCAGCCTGAAATTTTCTCACCTCAAATCCATCATCTTCTTGCTTCAGCCTCCTGAGTGCAGGGACCACAAGCAGCGCCACCATGCCCTGTGCTTTTTCATACTATATAGTCCTGGTTGACGCAGGGTTATTTAGGCCAGGCTGGCCCACAGGTCCACCTACTGCTGCCTCCCAAGGGTTGAGATTAAAAGTGTGCACTACCACATCCAGCCCCCTGTACTTTTGTGTGTGTTTGTGTCGGGGGGCTGGGGAGGGGGAAGGACGAATCCTCATGTGTGCAGCTACGGAGGTCAGAGGTCATCTGGGATCTTCTTCAATCACATCACCTTACTGTTTGAGGATCTTTAATTTGGCCTCCAGCTCACAAATGTCTAGAGTGGCTGGCCAGCACTCCCAGAGACCCTCTGTAAGGCCCTCCAGGCGTACAAACAGTGAACCCCCGCTGCCCAGACCTCTCTAATGGCAGAGACAGCAGCTCCCAGGCCCTCAAGGAGGGAGAGTGGCCTGGTCAGGCCACAAAAATCCCACCAATCCCTGAGCTTGCTCCCAAAATCAGGCCAAAGAAATCCCTCCAATCCCAGGCCACCCCAGAAAGCTCCACCCCACCAGCAAGAAGCCCCATATAAGCCTGCCTCCTGCCCAGTGGTTTGCTGCTTCTCTGCTCAGCAGAGGCAGCCACCCTCTGGTGTCCTTCCCAGAAGTCCCTTGTATGAGGTTTGTTACACAATGTGACTTTGTGGTATTCCTTGGTTCCCAACTGCCCAGATACTGTTCTCCTCAGAGCTGTAATACTCTTATCCCCACTTGGACCACCAAGACTTACTTTTTTATTAGTAATCTAAACTCAGGTCCTCATGTCTACACGGCAAGCACTTTACCAACTGAGCCGTGCCCTGCCTTTTAGCTATTTATTTCCTGGGGTTTTGTTTTGTCAACTTGACACAAGCTAGAGTTATCTGAAAAGAGGGAAACATGGTTGAGAAAATGCCTCCATAAAATTAGCCTGTAGACAAGGGGCATCTTCTCAATTGGTGATTGACATGGGTGGGGCCGCTCCTGGGCAGGTGGTCCTAGGTTCTGTAAGAAGGCAGGCTGAGCAAGCCGTGAGCAAGCCAGTAAGTAGCACCCATCCGTGGCATCTGCATCAGATCCCGTCCACAGGATCCTGCATTTGTCCCCATCCTCACATCCCTCAGTGATGGACTTAGAAGCTATCAGGAGAGACAACCCTTTCTTTCCAAGATGCTTTTGCTCACTGAGTTTTATCAAAGCAGTAGAAACCCTAACTATGTTTATTTATTTACTTACTTTCAGTGCTGGGAATCAAACCCAGGACCTTGAGTGCCACAAGACAAATGGAGAGCTGACAAGATGGCTCGTTCAGCTATAAGTGCACAAGGACCTGACCTTAAACCCCTAGAATCCATGTGCAGCACATTCCCATAATCCCAGCTCTGGGGAATTGGGTCCCTGGGGCTGGCTGGCCAGCCACTCTGGTCAGTCGCTGAGGCTGGCTGGCCAGCCATCCTAGTCAAATCTGTGAGCCTTGGGGTCAGTGAGAGACTTTGTTCCTGGAAATAAGGGGGAGAATGATTAAGGAAGACATCCTGCTCCCGGATGCACAGGAAGAGGCGGTGATGCACAGCCACCACCCCTACCTGCAGGATGTCCTTATTGTGAGATGCTCCTCCCGTGGCCAGAATCTTTGACTTGGGCACTGTAAGACAAAAGATGAAAGAGAAATGGAATGGTTATAGCAATCCTCCCAAGGCAGAAAGGAGGTCCTTCAGCCGTGGATGGCTTGTGGTGGGTCTTCCATGGCTATGGAGAGACATCAAGCTTGGCTTGTCCCACGCAAGGCTCATCACATATAATTTGCGTGGGAATCCACAGTCCCTCTGCCTTTTTAACCAGCAAAAAAATTTTAAAAAGAACTTGGGGCTTGGGTTTGTAGCTCAGTTGGCAGGATGCTTGCCCAGCAAACCCTAGGCCCTGAGTTCACCACCACCATGCCACTTTGCTTCACCCCTCTGCCCCCACCCAAAAAAGGAAAAAAAAAACATCTCCCAACAAACCAATACTATAAGTAATTTACTTGAAGTGATAAGGGCCACCTATCGAAACTTTACACTTTGATGGGGTGATGAGGATGATTGGGGGATGATTATCATCATCATCATTATCTTGCCCTTTAAAAAGGATTTATTTCATTTCATGTGCACAGGTCTGAGTAGGTGAATGTACATATGGGAGCCTGCAGAGGCCAGAAGAGGGGACTGGGTCCCCTGGACCTGGAGTTACTCTGTGGGAACTGAACTCGGGTCTCCTATAAGTGTGGCAGACATTCTTAGCCACTGAGCCGTCTCTCCTCCACCACCCTTTGACAGGGACTGACGTTGGACTTCATCTAGTCCGGGCTAGCCCCACACTCTCTATGTAGTAGCGGAGGCCCTAGAACTCTTGATTTACCTGAGCTCACCTCCCAAGTACTAGGACTCCAAGCATGAGCCACCACGCCCAATGCAGACCAACAAACAACATTCTTTTTCACATGTATTTGTTTACTTATGAATGTGTGTATATTCTTGAAATGCCCTTTTATTTTTACACACTATTAAAACTAAACATGATGATGACAGGCCAAGAACAAAACCTGAGCTGGCCAGTCCACCCAGCAGCCCGGACATGCACTCTTCCATGTAGGTAAGCACATGTATTTCAGAGATCCTGCGTGAGAATTAGAGACATAGCTCGGTTGCAGAGTACTTGTCTAGCAGACATGAGGTCCTGGGTTCCATTGAATTATGAAAAATAAAATAAAATACGAGGGGTTGGAGAGCTGGCTCAGAGGTGAAGAGCACTGGCTGATCTTGCAGAGGTCCTGAGTTCAATTCCCAGCACCTGCGTGGTAGCTCACAGCTGTCTGTAACTCCAGTTCCAGGGCCTTCAATGACTTCCTTTGGCCTCTGCAGGCACATGGGACATAGACATCTTTGCAGTTAAAACATCCATACATATAAAATGAATTTTTTTTCTTTGGCCTCAAACTCACAGAGATCCACCTGCCTCTACCTCCAGAGTGCTGAGATTAAAGGTGTACACCACCAATGCCCAGCTTATAAAATGAAATTTTAAAAATAAAAAAAATAATAATAAATTAAAAAGAATCTGCTGAGAGATGGCTCAGCAATTAAGTCACTTGGGTATGTGTCTTTGTGTCCTTAGGATGCCCTGTTTTGTTTTTCAAGACAGGGTTTCTCTGTGTAGCTTTGGCTGTCCTGGAACTCACTTTGTAGACCATGCTGGCCTCAAACGCACAGAGATCCGCCTGCTCCTGCCTCCCTTGTGATGGGATAAAGGGCAGATGGCACCACACCACAGCACTTCACCTGGACACGCGTTCTCTCGTCCAGGCTTCTTGAAGGCCCCTAGAGAAGCTCCAGGCCAGGTGCAGGGTGGAGACACAGAGCTCTGGACCTGCTTGCTCAGCAGCTCAGTTCTTAGGCCTCCTTCCTCCTGTCATCTGCTTCCCCAGCCCAGGGTCTGCCCTCTCCAATCAGTCCTGCGAGCGTCTGTGGCAGTACCGCACGACCACTCTTTCCAGTCTAGCTGAGAGGCCCAGTCACGGCCCCGGAACGCAGCCCTCCCACCCGAATGTCCATGTCCCCAAACACAGCTGGGGGCACAGGAAGACCCCTCCCAATGCCTCCAGTTCATGACCTATTGCTCAGGTAAGCAGTGGCAGAGCTGAGAACCAGGCTGCTCCGCTCTGCTCCTAACCTGCTCACAGGCATCTGAATCACTTTCTCACCCCATTCAGGACCAAACCCACCCACCTCTTCCCTACAGCACCCATGATGTAAGATCCTTAACAGACACGTCTCTGAACCTGTCCCCGACCCTCCCCCAGAACACCCAGCTGGCCCCTCACTTACTGACTCGGTAGCCCAGGCCTTCTGCATGAATCCTCTTGGCCAGGAACTGTCCTTCAATTAGTGCTCGAATCTCTACATCCCCCGGGAATGCAGAGACCTGTCTCAGAAAACAGGCACAGTGTGACGGCCCGAGTGTCCACGTGTGTCTGTGTGTGTCTGTGTGTGTGTGTGTGTGAGTGATCTTACTTGAACCAACAATTTCACCTGTTGCACCTTCACACAGACACAACTCTCACAGGCACGGCTCACACCTCACGCCTCACCAGTGTGCCACTCTGAGGAGTCAGTGACATCATAGTGTGGTCTCAGGCAGCTAAGGGTTCAGGTTCTGATGCTAACATTTCCCCTCTGACCTTGACTATCCGGTGGAGGTGGATCTTTCTGCCCTGTCCTTTTTCCTCACACCCAGTTTTTATTAAGATCACCGTTACCAAACTGGATTGACAGGGCTTAGAACACAGAGTTGATGGTTGATAAGTGAGAGCTGTGTTGTCCTGAGCCTCCATGGTGATGGCTGTGGGACTTGAAGACAGCTCTGACGGCAGTCACCCCCAGACTGGGGCCAGCCCTTCCAACCAGAAGTAAGTAAACCTCTGACTGGTCTTTCAGAGGACTGGGGACCAATTCCCAGCACCCACATGGCAGCTTACAACCATCTATAATCCAGCACCAGAGGCTCGAATGTCCTCTTTTGGCCTCTGAGGTCACCGGGCACACACGTGACCCAAATACATCCATGCACGCTAACACTTACACACATAAAATACGTAAATCTGGAAAAAATAAAGCATATCTATTGAGTGGATGAATGAATGAAGAACCCTCCTTCCTCCTTCATAAGCTTAGGACTGTGTATGAGAACAGTCGTGTGTATCTTTTCTAAATAAATAGAAACTGAGCTTCACCCCAATATGAGGACCAGGGT
Organism: Pachyuromys duprasi; assembly: GCA_028658305.1. Lineage (NCBI taxonomy): Eukaryota > Metazoa > Chordata > Mammalia > Rodentia > Muridae > Pachyuromys > Pachyuromys duprasi. The sequence goes on from CM053749.1 coordinate 4,042,241, forward strand.
GAATTTTCTACGCTTTTTGTTTATTTGAGACAAGGACTCTCTACAGAGCCTGGCTGTCCTAGAACACACGGAGATCTGCCTGACTCAGCCTCCCAAGGGCTAGGATTAAAGGCATGTGCCACCATGCCCAGCAAACTTTCTATATAGTACGCAAAGCATTCCACTGCATGTGTAATGCTTTATTTACAACACCTAACCTATGTCCACCTGACTATTCCAGTGACTACAGTATCCCACAGAAGTTCCCCCAACATCCATTGGGGCCACAACCATCCTCCAGCCCCAGAAACATGGTGCAGGGTCAACGCCCAGTGGGCATGGCAGTTTATCTGCAAGTCCATGGAAGGATGCCCTGAGCAAGCTCTGGGTTTGATTGAGAGAGTCTGTCCCTATGAAAAATGTGGACAAACGACCCAGGAAAACCCCCAGTGCCAATCCTGAGCTGCCACATGCACGCACACCAGCAACACACATGCAAACATGCACACACACCATACAAACATATGCATGAAAAAGACATAAGTACCTCAATGTTTTCTGCATTAAACCTATGACGCCCAATAATTTCAGGGGTGATCTCCATTACATCGAAATAAAAACCTGAAGCAAAACCAGGAAGGGATTAGCTGTCAGCACCCCAGAGCAAAGAACAGTTTTTCAAAAGGCTTCAAAAAGGACAAAACAATGTTAGGTCATCTGGGCTGCAGGCCTCCTCCCATCCGCTAGAGGAACCCAGTGACCTCCTCGATCCTGTTCTCTCTCACAGGACAGAGGGGACTGGGAAGGCCTGGGCTGTTCTGAGGCAACTCTTCTTATTTCCTCTCCAACAGCTCAGTTGATGAAACAGCTGCGTCACTACCATGAGCGCCAAGCGAGGTATGCTCAAGGAGACGAGCCCCTTCCTCCCTCAGGATGTGGCCTGGTGCTGCTGTGTCTGGGGCAAAAAGCTGCTGCTGAGAAGCAGCAGGGCGCAGTGGATCCCAGGATAGCCATGTCTGATGCTGCCACCAGGGGCTTTGATGGGGCAGAAGATCCATAACCAGTCTGAGCTTTCACTTGAGGTTCATGGAGCAACGGCAAAGGGTAACCTCATGACCCCACCCACCCTCAGAACCTGGGGCCCCACACCAGCTCACGTAGACAGAAAAGACATCCCCCAAACCATGCCACACCTCTAGCTCATGGTGACCCAAGCCTCGATGCCCCTGTCCACAGGCCCAGCTTACCCAAGTTTCCCTTGTTCCCTATCTCCGTGGACTGCAGGGCCTTAGAGAACTTGTTCCAGGAACAGGAAGCAGACTCATCTCGGATCTTCTCTCTCATGAGGGAGGCATTTTTAAAGCTGCAGAAACACACACAGTATGAGGTCTGTCTGGGCTCCTGGGTTTTCTGGTATTAAGGCTGGAACCCAGGTACCTCACATGCTAGGCAAGGATTCTACCACTAAACTTTACTCCTGCAATGGACTCAGGAGTGTTGGAAGAGTCCCAGGTAGAGGGTCTCAAGGTCAGGCTAGACCACAGCCCATGGGCAGGGCACAGCGGCCAGAATCTCAAGTATCTGAGGCTCTCCTGGGGTTCCATGGACATCCTGGGAGGTGCTGGACCCACGCTTATCTAGGGATCTGTTTATGCTGGAGGCTGCCACAGTGGAGCCCATTTAGCAGATACCTTGGATCAGCTCTCCAACGGGGCTGGATACCAGCCCATCCAGACCTGAATTTTCTCTTGTGGTTCTTGATGCTTACAGCTCAGATGCCTTCTAAGCCAGAGAGCCTCCAACAGGTACCAAAGGCCTGTGGTCAGGACACGCTACACACAGAACTCTCAGGAAACAAGCTCTCCCCAGACCATTTGCTGAGGGGGCAAGTTAGATATGTCAGAGCAACATGAAGTAAATGCCTTCCTGGCAAAACCAGTAGCACACAGGACAGCGTTGGAGGCAGAGTTTGTGCCCAGCTTTGGGGGATGCTAGGTCTTGGGCTCTTCCCCAGAGGGTTCTGCTGTGAAGCAAGAAGTCACATGTCCCTGTGATCTTGGCTACCCAGGAGGCATTTTAGCAGAAATGGCTTGGGGAGTCTGGTTGCAGCAGACCTGTCTGCACCTCCTCCCCCCAACGCAGAGGTTCCAGGATTACCACAGTAGGGCCATGTAGTGCTGCACGTCCACCGGGTTGCAGAAGATGTGGCCTTCCAAGGCAGGCATGGGCTCCTGGAGCCAGAGAAACAGGGTGTCGCTGGTGCCCAGGCTGACCTGAGAAGAGCCGAGCAGAGTGTGAGGTGCCTAGGGCGTGCCTACAAGCATCCCTCTCTGTCAGTGATGCACTCTGCAGTCTCCCCACCCCGCCCCATCACCAATCACATCACTCCTCACACTGCAGGCAACAACCCCCACCTCCTCAGAGGGCCCCTCCCTTATTCTGTTACTCTCCCAATACCAGAGTCAAGGGTATGTTACCCAGACTCAAGCTCTCAGGGACACCATTACTGACTTTCTGGAACTTAACACAGAATCACCAAAAATAACGGTTTACCAAATGGCTTCCCTGCTAGATGCAGAAAGCCAAAGATTAAATCTTTTCACGCACCTGGGAGCTCACAGCACCCTGGCCCCTGTCCAACCCTCTTTGGCTATGCCCAGTAGACTAGTCACTGTCAAGCAGGCAGGGGTCATGCCTGACATCAGCGAAGGGCAATGACCTCCTGAGGGAAGACAGTGAGCCGCCCATGTTAGAGGCAGCACAGCTGACACTCAGCATCCTGGGCCCCAGGACAGGAAGTCTGTAGGCGTGAGAAGTCACCTTACCGCAATGTCACCTTCCTCCAGCCTCATGCCTGCCAGTGACGCTGAGAACGAGAGGGAAACGTCTGGTTAGCAGGGGTCACACGGGACCCACAGAGCAAGCTGCAGTGACACCGTGACGGCAGCACAGGAACCACCTTCCACTCTAACCCACAGCTCAGCAAGCTGAAAGCTCGAGGGACCAAAAAGGCGGCAGGGGTCAGAGGGTGGACCCCTCCAGCCAAGGCCCTTGTTGGCTTCTCCCTCAGGAATACAAATTGCCACCACTGCCAGGTACTCTAAGAAGGCCAAAGAACCAAGGAAGAGCTGAGGTCATGGCGAGTGCCTCAGACACAGTGCTCCCAGCAGTGACCCTCCTCTTGGCTGATATGCCACCACAACTGAAGAAGACCTGGTACATAGCTGGCACCACCTAAATGTTGATGGAATGAACAGAATAGAGGAGAAATGGAGAGAAACAGACACCCTTGAACTGCCAATGGGTATGCTTCCAGGAGTGTGCATGCCCAAGCATGGGAGACCATGAGAAGCTCCCTCCAGAGGAGGTGGCAGAAAGGCGGGGCAGCTGAAGCCTGGACACCAGCACAGCACGTTGACCAGGGGGTGAAGACTCATGAATGTGCAGGCGGAAGTCGACAAGGAGAGCCCCTTCAACACCAACTGTCCTTTGAAGGTTCCCTAGGCAAAGGGCGGCTTTCCCTGTGTGGCTGGAGTACAGAGCACAGAATACTCCTCAGTGTGATCCATCTGGTCTTTCTCCAGGGACCACAGAGAGGCCTTGAGAGTCCCTGAAGGAGGAAAGGCAAGGTGGAGGGCGCTGCAAGAAGCAAAGCATATGTAGAGATGAACAGTGTCCTGAAGGAAGGGCTGGAGGGCTGAGGTGGAAGCTGGAAGAGAAGAGCATGAAGGTAGGAAAATGACTGCCTTCTTTCTGCCCATCCACCTTCATCAAGACTGCACAGGCCAGAGCCCACGCTGGAGCCCATGCCAGAGTCCATGCTGGAGCAGCCTTTGAGGGTGGTGACGTCAGGCCAGGGTTGAGACAAAGAGCTATAATTTAGAGGGAAAGTAAAGACCCACAGAAGAAGGCTTTATCAATAAGCTGGGCACGCTGGGCATGCTGGCACCTGCTTATAACCCCAGTCCTGGGGAGTTGGGGGCCTAGTGGATCGCTGAGGCTCTACAACCAGCCAGCACAGTCTACCTGGGACTTCCAGGTTCATGAGAAACCCCACTTAAAAGCAGAAAGGTAGGCAGCGTGTGAGAAATGACAGATAGCTAAGGTTGGCCTCTGGTCTGCAGTGCACCCGCACACACAAGTGCACCAATGAGAATCAGATTTGGTGGTTCACATCTGTATTCCCTGTACCCCGGAGGCTGGGGCACAGCAATTGATGAGCACCTGGGCTAACCTGGGCTACACAGTAAACTCTAGGCCTTCAGAGCAAGACCCTATCTCAATGTGTATGTGTGTGTTTATGTGCACAAACACACACACACACACACACACACACGGAAAAGGAAGGAAGGAAGGAAGGAAGTCAGGCGACCCCGCTGGTCCTCTTGCAGAGCAACTTCTCCTGAGATACGTACCTGGGTTGTCCCCAGTGAAGGCCACCACTTTGCATCCTGGAGAGAATCCGTAGCGCTGGACATAGTAGGAAGAAATGGCTCCCTGGGGAGGAAGCACACCTGTGTTCTGCTGGGGTAGCCACAGCCTGCTCAGCACACGGCAACCCAGGAGACTCCTGGCTCCAGGTGAGAGCTGGAGTGCTCCACACCTCGGGCCATGAGGATGCTGCAGGTATCTGAGGCGGAGCCTGTAGCATCCTCACCCTTCCCAGGTGGAGCCCAGTCCAGGTTTGGAACCACAGACCTGAGGTCACCTCGAGGACCAAGTGAGTTTGAGAAATTCAGGATAGCTAGAACATAGCAAGCTCCTACTTGCACCTACTTTGTGAACACCAAATTCTGGATACAATGTTGAAGAAAAAAGTAAGAGGACTTTGGTAAGCAAGCACACAGAGATACAGCACATGCCTTACTCATTTGTTTATTATCCCAGCAACTAGGCTATCAGTAACCAGATAGACAAGTGCACAGAACAATGTTCTAAAGAAGACTAACCTCAGCGTTAGCCTGGGCTATGAAGCAAGTTCAAGGCCAGCCTGGTCTGTCTTAAAAAAAATGGAGGTAGACTAGGACTACAGCTCAGCTGGCAGACTGCTCAACTAGCATGCACAAAACAGTGGACTTGACCCCCAGCACCACATAACCCCAGGCGTGGAAAGGGCTTGAGGGGTGGCTCAGCAGTAAAAAGCATTTGCTGCTGCATCAGGGGACCTGGGTTCAGTTCCCAGCACCCACATGCTGGTTCACAACCACTTGTAACTCAGCTATAGGGAATCCGATTTCCTCTTCTGAACTCTGTGGGCAGTGCATGCACATGTACACACATACATGTAGGGAATCACTCCTACACACAAAATAAATAAATCTTAAAAAACCATTTAACCCAGGCATGGTGGTACACACATAATGTTTTCACTCACGAGACAGAGGCGGAGGGGACAGAAGTTTAAGTTCATCCTTGGCTATACAGAAAGTTCTAGGACAGCCTGGAATAACAGAAACTCTGTCTCAAAACAATAATAATGATGATGATGATGATGATAATAGTAATAGCTGGGCAGTGGTGGCACATGCCTTTGACCCCAGCACTTAGCAGACAGTGGTAGGCATATATCTATGTGAGTTCAAGGCCAGCCTGATCTACAGACTGAGTTCAAGACATCCAGGGCTACACAGAAAAACCCTGTCATGAAAAACCAATAATAATGATGATGATGAAAATGAACCAAAAATGGCAGTTCAGAGCAGGTGACCCATTAAGGAACCAAGGCCCCTTTAAAACAAGAGCAGAGCCCATCTCTTCCCAAACAGATAAATAGTCTTTAGAAAGAAATTAGAAAGGGCAGGGCAAGCCAGGTGGTGGCGGCGGCAGCGATGCACACCTTTAGTCTCAGCACTCGGGAGGCAGAGGCAGGCGGATCTCTGAGTTCCAGGCCAGCCTGGTCTACAGAGTTCCAAGACAGCTAGGGCCACACAGAGAGACCCTGTTTTGAAAGAAAGAAAAAAGGAAGGAAGGAAGGCAGAAAAGGCAGGGCATGGTGGTTGATGACTATAAAATCCAAACACTTCAGGAAGCTGAGACAGGAGGGTGGCCACTATGAACTACATAGTCGCAGGCCAGCATGGGCTATACAGTAAGATTGCCTTAAAGAAACACATTTTAAAAGATTCTTTCCCCTCCTATAAGGGAAAAATCTTTTCCATCCAGCCATGTTCTGGATTTCCGCCAGAGCAAGCCGACCCCTGCGAGAATGCATCCTGACCTCGGGTGCCAGCGTGTGGCTGGCAGGGCTATAACGTGGAGGGGTGGCCTAGGACACTAGGGAAAACAAGAGGGCAGGAACCCAGGAGTGCCACTGGGTGCCCCAAAGACAACCAGGTGAAGCCACAGAGGATCCTCTAAAGCTGGGGTTGTCCTGGGGAAAAGCGGGAAGCGGTCACACACACAGGCTCCCATGCTCTCTCAGATGCCCTCCACAATCACGAGGCACAGTGGGAGTCAGGGAAGCCCCAGCATGAAAGCTTGCTTCCAGCAGGGCTGAGACCCGCATGACGCCATGGTGACTCCTCGTCATCGCCGGATGCATTGTCAGTAAGTGAAAATGAATTTTTCAGAACTGGTCCTTTCCTGTTTCTGAGAAGGCCTCTGAGAAGGCTCTTTAGAGGCATTCTTGGCATTAGATAAGCAACACCTGTGTCCTAGACAAAGCCTTGGGTCTCAATTTCATGGGATTTAAAAGGCCACGGAGGGCAGTACCATCCCAGGGGCTGCATGTGCAGACAAAAACAAAACGGAAAAAAGCAACCTCCCCTCTCCCCACTTCAACAGTCAGGCCCAACCACTGTCTTGGAGCTTGACCCCTCATGACCCTGATATCTTACAGACAACTAAGCTTAACTTTTTGGTTCTTCTTTGCATGGCTCTGGCTGTTCTGGAACTCACTCTGTAGACCAGGCTGGCCTCGAACTCACAGAGATCTGCCTGCCTCTGCCTCCCCTAGTGCTGGGATCACAAGCATGTGCCACCCCACCCCCCTGCTTTTTCGAAGTGTAACTCTTAATGAATGTGACATACTACAAATGCCCCAGTCTAGAGTAACACAGTTTGTACTGTAACATTTGCTATTCAGCAAGGTAACTTGGTATCCACTCTGTCCACATGTGGACGCCACACAGTGGGAAGAGATAAGACCAGCTAAGTCCCCTTTGGCTGCTGTAGATGAACCCTCTTTCAGCAGTGTGGCCAAGAGCAGGGCCAGCCAACCAGAACACACTTGGGCGTGCACAGCCCACAGCCATTCCAAACGGGTGGCACTAAACTCACGGTCACGTGTTCTTAACCACCATCTGAAGCCCTTTCAAGCCCCTGCAGCTCTTGTCATATGTGAAAGGGTCTTATACAGAGACAGTGTTATCCCCAGAAGAGGAAACGGGACACCCATTAAACAGAGGCAGGCCAAGCTAGCTGTGATGGCGCACTCGCCTTTCATCTCAGCCCTGGGAGACAGAGGCAGGTGGATCTCTCTGAGTTCAAGCCAGCCTAGACTACAAAACAAGTTCCAGGCCAGCTAGGACTATACAGAGACACTGCCTCAAAACACAGCAGTAAACCATAAGCAGTCAGGTCTGAGCAGCACCAGCTTTAGTCTCAGTTGGTGTGAGCCCAGGCTTGAACTTTGTCAGATCCTTCCTATTTCTGTTTCCAAAGCTGCCTGCTGCCAGCTTCCATGCTAGAGTGGAATTCCACGACTCTGTGTAGTTTAACCCTTAGGTGTACAGTACCCAGAATCCTCAGATAGTTTGGGAATCTAGGCAGGCACCTGAGCGCTGCTGGGTACAAGCTCTTTACCCAGATATTAAGATATCCTGACTAATGCTGAGTTTAGGCTTAAGTGAAAACTCGAATGTGTGTGTGTTTTGTGGTATGTTTGCGTGAGCATGTGTGTTGTGTGTGTGTGTGTGTTGTGTGTGTGTGTGCGCGCATGGCTCTAAGCTCCACCAGCAGAGCCGGCATCCACAGTGGAGTCACTCACTGCTGGAAGGAGGACTCACCACAACTGAGCATGAAGGGACCGGTGAGCCGAGCTTTTCCTCCAGATTGGGGGCACAGGCAGCTAGGCAAGCTTGGGACCAGACCTTTTCCTGGATCTGCAACAAGTTCATTCCAGAACCTAAGGAAGGAGGGAAGGAAACAAAACCAAGAACAGGTTGGGGTGGGGTGGGGGCGTTTTGTGGAGATGGGCAAAACTGGCAGAGAAAGTGAATTCTCTAGTGCAAATGTGTGGCGGGGCCTCTTTGCTTTACAAAGAAGATTTGCTTGTTTTATGTGAATGAGGGCCTGCAGCACATATGTGCAGTGGTGGGGCCAGAGAGAGTACCACAGGCACTGGAAGCTGGCATTTCCGATGGTCTAAGCTGCCATGGGGGCACGGGAAACTGAGCCCAGGTCCTCTGTCTCATTGCAGAAGGAAGGAGGCACGCTTAAGAGCTGAACCCAAAAGCGGCAGGCCCCATGTCCATACACCCTGTCACCTCCCCCAGACTCTCTCCTCAGGCCCTCCCCACACAGGGGGCCTGAAAACCTGCTGTCTGAGGCCCAAGACAAGAACTGACCAACACTACGGCAACCAGCTCCCTGTGTCCAGGGCTGCCCTGACAGGGGCCAGCCCTCAGGTGTCCCAAGCTCCTGGCCTCTTCCAGGACAAGGCATGTAAGGTGGGGTCCTTGTGATAGTAGTTTTTATATTTTAAGATTCAGTACATTTATTTATATAAATAATTTATTATTTGTTGTTTTTAATACTGTGACTGTGTCTGACTGTGGTTGTGCACATGGCGGCAGGCACCCAGGGAGTCCAGAAGAGGCCGTTGGGTCTCCTGGAGCTGAAGGTCCTAGTGGTTGTGATCCACAGGACATGGGTGCTAGGAACTGAACGTGGGTCCTCTGCAAGACCGGCACACACTCCCAACTGCTGAGCCATCTCTCCAGATGGAGACACGAGCCGCACACTTGCTGTCTGTACGTCATGATACAAGGAGGTCTCACTAGCTGCCAAACACGTTCAAGCACCTGGGAGTCAAAAATCTGTTTTCCTCCTTGAGATGGGGTCTCATTTCCCAGGCTGACCCCTGACTTGCTATGTAGCTGAGCATGACCTGGGGCTTCGGGTCATCCTCCCTCCGGCCCCTGGGATAGCAGGCACACACCAAGACACCCACTTATGTATGGTACTAGGAACAGCCCAGTGCTTCTTGAATTCTAGGCAAGCACTGTGCCAGCTGAGCTACGTCCCAGCCCCGAAACAAACTTCTTTATAGATCACCTGTCCCAGGTGTCTTCACTATACCAACAGGAAATGGACTAAAACACTCTCATTTACCCATAAGTTCTTCCAGCAACTTCCTCCCAGCTTCCCTCCCTGCTGACATCACTTCTGTTTCATCAGAGTATTGATACCACAAGCTCACAATTCTGAGTGCGGCATGGTGGCATACATTTTTGATCAAAGCACCTCAGGAAGCAGAGGCAGGAGGAGTTTGAAACCAGCCCAGGCTATACTATGAGCTCAAGGTTAGCCTGAAGCACCCAGCAAAACCCTGTCTCCAAAAACTAACCCCAGAGGGTAACAGATGGTTCTGTGATTAAAAGCATGAACGGCTCATGTAGGGGACCCAACTTTGGTCCCCAGCACCTGTATCAGGTGGCTCACTGCCTCCCCCAGCTCCAGAAGGGTCCAGTGCCTCCACGCGCACCTGACACAGGTGCACAGACAAGCACACACAATTAAATAAAGTGAATCTATGTTTCAAAACCCTAACATAAAACAAAATCCAAAATGCTGAATATGTTATCCCAGAAATTAGAAGGCAGAGGCAAGAAGGCCAGGAGTTCAAGGTCATCCACAGCTTCACTGTAAGTTTTAAGCCATCCTGGGCTACAAGAGGCTGTGTCGTGTCGCACAGATAAAACTAGGCTGAATAACAAATAAATAAACGCAATTCATAAGTGTGCCAAGTACGAACAAAACAGTAAGTGGGTTGTGGAAGCCAGGTTCCAAGATGGCCCCTAATGACCCTTGCCTTTGTACTCACACTTTGAGAAGTGCCCCTAAGCTTGACCCAGATTGGTCCCCAAGATCAGAAGGATGAAACTGGAAGGACTCTCACTTCCAAGATCAGCAAGAAACATCTGCCTGGGGCCTTCTTCCTCCCTCCCTTCCTCCCTGAAGGCTCCTTCTCCTTCCTTCCCTCTTCTTCTCCCTCCCTCCCTACACTGTCATCAACAACCTTAGAGAGGGGCTTTAGAAGCCTCCCAACAGAGGTCATGTATAAGATTCTGATGTAGATTCCAGTTCCAGTGAAGCCTGCAGATGCCTGCAGCCCTAGCTGCTAGTTGGCCTGCTACCTTGTTAGTGCTCTTGAGCCAGGACCACCCAGTCCTCCTATGATCAGAGCTGCCAGGACCACTACCCAGCCACGCCAATGTGGCCCTGCAGTCCCCATGACCGCTCAGCGTATTTTGGGGCTTACCGTCACTGTAGTCGATGGGCGAGTACCCACCCAGGAACAGCGAGGCAGCAAAGCTACTGACCAAGGAAATTCTCTGGAAAAGAAGGAAGTAGGCTGAGAGAGGACTCATTTCCACACACTGTAAGCTACTGAGCACCACAGACACACACACACACACAAGCTCATACATGCACAAGCACATACACACACAGGTCCACACACACAGGCACACCATGATCTGTTGAGAATGGAGGCTGAAACTTCAGCAGGTAGTGCTGGTAGACCCAGTCAGAAGCAGCCCGAGCTCTGAGCACTGAAACCACCATGGAGGATGACAGGGAAAGCCAAGGCCCTGTGACCATGCCTTAGAGAGGCTGGTTCTCCATCTGGAATCCATTCAGATGCCTGTCAGTTCCTCACTCCACATTTAGTGACATTCACTCACAGGAAGCAGTTATGTGGCCACAGACACGAATGAGCCTCAAGGCTCCTACAAGTTGAAAGACAAACTGCCTGCCCTCCCCTCCAAGGAGCTCCAACACCCAACCCAGTCCCCAAGAGAATCACTGAGGCACTGAAAATCAGCCCAGGTGTCTCTAAAGCCAAGGGCTCCTAGACTCAGGAGAAAGCCATCACCTCCAGTCCCCACTAGGACATATGGCTCATTCCACACACATAATTTAATGAGGGCTTTCGTTCCTCAGTGGCTAAGCTACAGAGTAACTTGAAACCTGGGATCATCAAAAAATAACTTGCAGCCATGTGTGGTGGTACAGTCCTGTAATCTCAGCACTTGAGGGGTTTGATGCCAACTGGTCTGCACAGTGAGTTCAAAGCTAGACTGGGTTACACAGCAAAACCCTGTCTCAAAAACCATAATCAAAGCTTGGTGTGGTGGTGCATACCTATAATCCCAGAACGTGGGGAGGCAGAGGCAGGCAAATCTCTATGAGTTCAAGACCAGCCTGGTCTACAAAGTGAGTCCAGGGCAGGCAGGGCTATACAGAGAAACCCTGTCTCAAAAAAACTCAAAACAACAACAACAACAAACCCATAATCAAAACAAGATACCAAATGCTGGATGTGGCGATGCACACCCGTAATTCTAGCACTTGGAAGGTGGAAGTAGAAAGGTCAGGAGTTCGAGGTCATCCCCAGCTTCACAGAGAGTTTGAGAACAACCTGGGCTACATGAGACCCTGTCTCAAAAAATAATAATAAAAATTAAAAGGGTAAATAAATTTTAAAAAATGTTTATAACTTATAAATTTGCCAAACATGTACAAGAAGCACACTAAGTAGTTTGTTGTGGGAGTGAGGTTCCAGGATGCTCCTGCTGACCCTTGACTGGTGCCGCCCCCACCTCAGTGCTAGGATTAAAGGGGTGTGCCGCTACTGCCTAGCTAAAACTCCCTTTTCTCTAAGTTGCCTTTATCTGTTATTTTGTCACAAGAAAAAGAAAATTAACCACAACCAGAAGCTAAGTATGGTGGGACACACCTGTAGGCCCAGCATTCAGGAATCTGAGGCAGGATGTGTGTAAGGAGAGAACCAACTCCCATGAGGTGGCCTCTGACCTCCACACATATACCCATACACACAAATAAAATAAATAAGATAATTTTTTTCTTTTTGATCTTTTATTTAAAAAAATAATAGGAAAGAAAATAAAGAGGGGAAGGAGAAAGGAAGAGCATCCTAGTCAATTTTATGGTTGTGCAACTATCATCCAGTGTGCTTACACAAATCCAGACAGGAGCGCCTAGAGCAGGGCTCAGCTGTGTGGTGCAGCCCCTGGCTCCGGGCTACTGTGCTGACAACTGGAGTGCCGTGCCCTCTGTGGACCCAACATTAGGAAAGATACACATCTTTGCCTTCATTTTTAACTTGCTTCACTATGTTTATTTATTATGTGAGAGAGGCACACAGACACCAGAGCACATGTGTGGAAGTCAGCGAGCAACTTTCAGAAGTTAGTTCTCTCCTTCCACCTTGTCCTGGGGCTCGAACTCAGGTTCTTCAGCTTGGAGGCAAGCAACTGAACCCTCTGAGCCACCTCAGTAGCCCCTCTCTGAACCGCGTAACACCTACTCATCAAAGGCATTTACCAATGCCTATCATGTAAGACATGCTTGCGTTCAAGCGAGTGTGACGAAAAGGGTTCAGCTGTGGTCTTGACGGAAGGTGAACAATCACTTACCTCACAGTGCGAGTAGGCTTCAGGGTCCTGCTGGGAAAGCTTCGATATCTGGTTCCCCGTAAAACGCTGGGGGAGTAAAAGAGTACAGATTCTTAGGAACCTGGATGCTACATAGAATAATCATAAAGCGAGGTCAGCAGAGCGGGTCTGGAATCCGTATGGAACATGAGCAGCTTTAGACAAGCCCCGTGTCTAGAAACGCCTGTTACCAGTTGAACACTGTGTAAAAGACGGTGTATTTTAGCCTTTGAGTCCTGAGTTCTTGGTAATTAGCTCTTGGACAGTCAGCAATCCCCCTGCACCCATGGGCAAGGCTGTAACTTCAGCTTCCTGGTAAGGCTTCCTATGTGTCAATCAGCTCTGTGAACAGCCGTTAAAATGATGGCCCTTAGGGGCTGGAGAGATGGCTCAGCAGTTAAGAGTACTGGCTGTTCTTCCAAAGGTCCCAGGTTCAGTTCCCAGCATCCACATGGTGGCTCATGATAACTGTCCTTAAAAATGCTACTTACTTGTTCTGTTAATGTGTACACGTCTGTGACACTGTGTGTGTGGCATGTGAGCAGGGACCTACAGAGATCAGGAGACAGTATCAGGTCACCCCGCAACTGGAGCTACAGGTATGAGCTGTGGTGTGGGAGCCGAACCGAGGTCTCCACACGAGCCAGAGCTCTTGCCAGCTCCCTGAGAACCAGAAGTGGGGCGCAGGTAATCTTGTGGAGACCACATTTCTAGAGTTCTAACCGGGCTTGTGATACAATTTTTTTTTTGCCTTGATTTTTACTTTATGAAGGAGGCATGTATGTGCCTTCCTCACATAAGGAAAGAAAATATGTGTGTGTGTGTGTGTGTGTGTGTGTGTGAATGTCCACATGGAGGCCCATGGCTGCCAGAAGAGGGCGTCCAATACCCTGGGGGTGGGGTGGGGAGGAGTTACATACAGCTGTCAGTCACCTGATGCTCTGGGAACTGAACCTTTCCAAGCACAGCATGCACTCTGACCTGCAGAGCCATCTATAGCCCTCCACAGTCATATGACCCAAGACAGCCAATCACAACAAACTCTGGAACAAACAGCTGCGGCCCTTGAGGCCCCACACTAAGGGTCTTCTGGTCTCTCTCTCCTTTCTGCTTCAAAACTGCCTCAAACAGAAGTCCTCCTTGCTATCCTGAGGTTACAGACCATGAGTCTGCACAACCCTCCTCACACACGGAGCTCCAGTGAGGGGTGTAGCCATGTTCACACCCCAGTCGGTGGACTGCATGCAAGGACATTACCATTGCCTGCTAAATACAGAGAGAGAAGATGCCTGGACCAGAACCCAGGGCTAGCATGCTCCAAGCAGGCTTCAGCGGCCGACACTAGATCACTTCAGACCATCTCCACCCCAGCTGCTGAGCGCCCACTGTATTCTCCCAAAGCCCTATCCTGGCAGATCACCTACCTCATAGGCCCGCGACCCCGTGAGGCAGCTGAGAGCCCGGGCCCCACCCACGGCGGCCTCCAGCCGGCGACACTGGGCCGTGGTGCTGGAATCCATCCATACGGGGCAGTCGCTGATGGAGAAGCAGGCCTGGAAGGGATGGTAGAGGTTCAGGCTTCCGCTCCACCACTGACTCCAGGCAGCCCGTCAATCAGGAAGACCCTGTGAACAGGCCACCCACCTGTGGGGTCAATTAAGTCTCCACAAAGCCTGAGGTTAGATAATCTCTGTAAGGGCGCCTGGGCAAGGCAGGCTGCAGGAGACAGGCAGCGGGCAACATAGCAACAAAGTGCAGGTTTAGCTGGGGCTTTGGTAACATAGAGAGAAAGGGGAAATTGGAAACACACTTCCCAGCAGCACCAAGGAGCCCACAGCTGTTCTGTGAAGGAAGGGGCTCACTGAGCTACAATGCCACCTCACACTCAGGACAATGCAGAGAAGCTTTGAAGTTTATTAGATTCACAAACATCTTCACCTGAAGCTGCTGATGTAACGGGAGAGCAGGTGACAGGCTTGACAGCGTCAGGCCGGCTCCAGCCTTCCAGTAAACGCTTCCGTGTTGCTGTTGAGGGAATGCAAGCACACGTTCAAGTACCACGTCCCGGAGCCACACCCTCCCGCACAGGCAGACCTGGATCTCAAGCCAAAAAGACAGTCTCCAAGCCTGTCTCCACTACCCACCTCTTTGTCACATAGCTCAGTGACGTGACACTCTGATCACCAGATGCCTTTATTATACTTGGTTTTCACATTCATGGAATAAGATGGAATTCCATCCTATCCCCTCAAAGCTTGTGGGAAGGACTCGAGACTCATCGGACTGTATTTTGGTATCTTTTATCAACCTGTACTAATATTCCAAACATCACCTACAGTATTACCTGAGGCAGACTCATGCCATCTGTTTATGTCACAGACACAGTGGGCCCCAAGATCAAAGGTTATTACTGACCCTGTCATCATGACAATGGGGTAACTGAGGGAAAGACACAACAATGCAAGTACAAAACCCTGAAGAGGCTTCAGGAGCCAGCCTAGTCATTAAAGTGTTTGTATTACAATCACAAGGCCCTGAGCCCAGATCCTCAGAACCCACATTAAGAAAACCATCTGGGGAGCTGGCGAGATACCTCAGTGGTCAAGAGCACTGGCTGCTCTTCCAGAGGGCCTGGGTTCAACTCCCAGTAACCACATGGTGGCTCACAGCCATCTGTAATTACAGTTCCAGAGAATCTGATTTCCTCTTCTGGCCTCTGCAGGCACCAGGCATGCATGTGGTACACAGACATACATGCAGACAAAACACTCATACATAGAAAATAAATAATAAATCTAGAGGGCTAGAAAGACTGCCCAGTGGCTAAGGGATCTGGCTGCTTTTCCAGAAGACCCGGATCAATTCCTAGCTCACAACCACCTGACACACATGCAGACAAAAATACCCCCACACATAAAATAATAAAATAATAATTTTTTGTAAGAAAATAACAATAATCAGGGTATGGTGGTGTGCACTTATAATCCAGCACTAGGAAGGTGGAGGCAGGCAGCTTCCTGGGGTCACTGGCCAACCAGCCTAGCCTACTTTCTGAGTTCTAGAAAGTGAGAGAACCGGTCTCAAAAAATCAGGATGACACCCAAGGTTGCACTCTGACCACATGTTTGAGCAGACGTGTATGTATGCACCCACCCACCCACAAACCTGTGGAGCTGCGGTCATGAGAACACAGATGTACACATTGGGAGCAGGGACAGGAGTGGGAACATGGCGCTCCAGGCCGAGGGGACAAGCTGGACACCTGCTGCCAAGCCTGCTGCCTGAAGTCCACGAGGAAGAAGAAGAACAGGACCAACTCCCAGGGGCTGTCCGCACACATGCCCTGGCACAAAGCCACAAATACACTACACACTAAATATTTTTTATTTGAAAAAAGAAGCAGCTAAAATTTAAGAGAGTTCTTTATGTTCCAGGCACTGTTCTATGCATGTAACAGTCACAGTGACCCTATGGGAGGTGAGGATCTGGAGGACCCCAGTGCCTACATGATCTGGACTCAGTTCAAGAGTCTAAGTGGCAGAGCTGGGCATGCCCAGAGCACCTCACCAGCTCAGAATCACCACAGGGATTCCCGAGGACCTCAGCACAGTGCCGGGCACACACTCAGGCTCGCCGACGCTCTTGACAGTAGGAATACTTCTTCAACTTCCCACTAAAACTACTCAGAGCTGGAGGGATGGCTCAGCAATTAAAGGAGCTTGCTGCTTCAGCAAAGAACCCAAGTTCTGTTCCCAACACCCATACCAGGGGGTCTCACAACTGCCTGTAACTCTGGCTCCAAGGGAACCAGCATCCGCTTCTGGTCTCCAAGGATACCTGCCTTTATGTGTACAAACCTACACACACACACACACACAAATACATACATACTCACACACCTAAAAATAAAAAATACACATAAAACTGCTCTCATTGTTAGTATTATGTCTTAATTGTTTTTCCTTCCAGGAACTAGAAAGAAATTTTCATGCCACCAAACAGCCATAAAATCTCTATCTACTGCTTCCTCCATCCCTTTACGCGCCTATACATAGTTCCCCAGCCAGGTGTCCTATTTACTATGCTTCTGTCTATTGAATACTGGGGAGTAAACGTTCAGTCTCCTGTATGCTAGGAAAGTGCTCAACCATTGAATTATACCCCTAGCCCTCTGTTTGAGACAGGGTCTCACTAACTTGCCCAAGTGAGCCTCAAACTCACCTATAGTCCAGGCAGGCATTGAACTTGCAATCCTTTTGCTTCAGCCCAGCAATTAGCTGGGATTACAGGCCTACACCACCAAGCCCAACTAAATGTCCTATTTTATATACTTTATCATAGAAGAATCTCAGATTCTTTTGCGAGGAGGCCAGCCATACAGATCCTAAGGTGAAAGAGCTGGAGGTGCTATCATTACTAAGAGACCCACACTCAAGATCAAGGCCAGCCTGGTCTACAGAGCAAGTTCTAGTACAGCCAGGGCTACACAGAGAAAGCCTGTCTCAAAGAAGAGAGAAGGGAAGAAGGAAAGAAGGAAGGAAGGGAAGGAGAGAGGGTTGAAGGGAGGGAGGGAGGAAGGAAGGAAGGATGGAAGAACGGATGGGGGTGGCTTACTCCATGGGAAGCCATCAGCTCAGCAGCCACCATGGGCTGCTGAGAAAGTTAAGTTCCCAGGGCAGATAGAGCTGCTGTTGACAAACCTGGCCTGCTCCGGATAAGGCTAGAACTTGAGAAAAGTCGAAGCCGGAAGCCTTCATCTTCTCCAGGATCAGGTCCAGAGCCTGAGAAGAACAGAATCTACCATGACTCCACAGAACCCATGAGTCCTCAAAGCACAAGCCTGAGCAGAGATGCCCAGGGCTCTGCGGAGAGGAGGTCTCAACACAAGATCTGTAAGTGTCGGGACAGCTGACTAAACAAGCAGGTATCAAATGGAAGGGCCAGCTTGGCTGGACATATGTTTTATCTGTCTGCTTTAAACATTTGTTTTTATGTATGTGTATGGATATGTACCTGTGTGAGTGTGTGCACTGTGTGTGCAGGCACAAGGAGGCCAGAGGAAGCCATCAGATCCCCCGGGGCTGGAGCTCAGACGGCTGGGAACTAAACGAAGGTCCCTGGATGAGCAGCAGCACACCTTCTTCAGCTTGTTTCTGTTTTGTTTTTTTTTTTTTTTTGAGAGGTCTCAGATAGTCTAGGCTGGCCCCAACTCACTATGTAGCCAAGTGAGGATCCCTGAAGGTATCCAGGCCAGGAAGCGAATCCACTGAGGGGATGAGAATAAAAGCCTGGTGCAGACTGACTTCGCCAACCTGGATCTAGACTTCGGGGAGTCTAATTACCGGTGGTTTATTCCCAATACATTTAAGCCCAGTGTAATTTGGGGGGAGGAAATGTTTACGTTTCCTGATGTAATTCAATCCCCAGTGCACAAGGAAGTGGAAGTACATTGAGACTCAACTCAGGGCACGTATCATTTCTCCCAAGATGGCTCTGGAGATACCTTAACTGAACTTAAGGGCGGAAAGGTCTGGCCTGGTCTCAGTCAGACAGACAGCACAGAGGTCATTTGGTCTATTAGCCACCTCCGTCTGGTTGTGGGAGCTTGGGGGAGCCTCTGGCTACGGCTGCTGGTTGTAGGACCTTGATACAGCCTGGCCCAACAATAACACAAATCACCAGGCTGTTAATGGCTTCCAATTCTCAGCTTTCTGGATGGAAGAACAGGTTTTTCATCTTTCCCATCGGAAAGACAATCCTGTGTGCTTAACATTGCTGGTTTCACTGGAGATCTGTGGTCACAAGGACCTTCCCACTGAGCTCTCAACAACTAAGGGTGACTTTGAACTCCTGACCTTTCTGCCTCCACCTCTGAAGAGCTGGGATTCCAGGTGTGTACTACCATGCCTCTTCTGGCTAAATGAATGTTAAAGAAATGAAACCATGTCAGGTGGTGGTACTTGGGAGGAAGAGGCAGTTGGATCTCTGTGAGTTCGAGGCCAGCCTGGTCAACAAAGCAAGTCCAGGATAGCCAAGGCTACACAGAGAAACCCTGTCTCAAAACGAAAACAAAAACAAAAGAAAGAAAGAAATGAAATCATAAACCATTAATCTTCAGGATTTCCATCTCTACTTTGACATCTTTTAAGCACTAGAGAAGAAACAAAGCAAACAGTTCAAATGGTCTGTTTTTCCTTCACGTGCATTTCTACTTCATGTCTGAATGCTCTAACCTGAGAACAACAGCGAAGGGCAGGCCAGGCTGCATCAGGAGGGCCCCAGGTCCAGACTCTCTGCCCACAGGCGCAGCGAGCAGAGCCAGAGCCATAGAGTGCCTACTTAATGCTCTCGATGTGGCTGGACTCTTTTTTCTAGTAGTGGGTGGAATGGATGGCAGTGTCCAGCAGACTGTGACATTTCTGCCTAAGACCTCATGGCCAGATGGGGTGAAATGCAGCTTACTTGGTAGAATGCTTGCCTGCCACACCTAGAGCCGTGGGTTCTGTCCCCAGGGCTGCATAAAACCAAGCATGCTGGCACACACTTATTAACTTAGTACCTGGGAGTTAGGGGTGGGAGGAGCGAAGTCCAAGGTCACCCTCAGCTACACAGTATCTCAAGTCAACCCGGAATACATGAGAACCTGTCTCAATATGTATATATTTCATGGGGACAGACAGACAGATAGATATACACTTCATGGCAAGAATTTCAGACTCATCACAACTTGTATCTCCTGAGGCCAGTTTTGTCTAACCCTGGCAAGCGCACTCTGCTGAGATCACTCCTGGCCTTGACAAGGCTGCTTGCCAAACCTCAGAAGAGGGCAAGGACTGGAAACCTTAGAAGTACAGCCCCAGAGGCTGCACAGCTCAGTGACCGTCCCTCCTCCACACACAGCCCCTGGCTCTCCACCCACCCACCGACACAGCAGCCCCTGCCTCTCCGCCCACCCACCGACACTGCCCTTAATTTAATTTCCTGACAATGCCCCTTGCCTCTGGATACCACACTGGGGCTGGCTCAGTCTTTTGAAGTGCATTTCAGCCAACCTAGCCAACCTGTCTGGTTAGAATCCATCCTTAACTCCACTCCCCAGTGCTGGACCCATGATAAGGCAGACAAAACAGAGCTCAAGCTGGCCTGTTTCTTAAACAGAAACAATACAGGAGATGGTTAAACAGGTACCGGAAGATGGAGAAAGGCTTTTAGCAGACACACTAAGTGCTGCCTTTGCTGGCTTCCAAGTTCAAGGACATTGGTGCCTCCAGCGAGAGGCAAGCCAGACCTATCACTTCTGTCTGTGCTGAAAGGGCCCTCGAATGGGTCGCCAGCTATGGCAACAGGCAGGTCAGGGTGAGCGGTCCTAAGCAGGCAGGTCTAGCTTGGGGTTCATCTTGGCCTGACTAGCTGATTATAAGACACCGTTCTGAGTGACCACGCTGTGGGGACAAACACTGACACACTAAAACCGAGGGGCCATGCCTGGATGATGGGAGCCGGGAAAGCCTGGCTCTATGTGTTTTTAAAGGGGGCATGGGCTGGGGGTACAGATCAGTTGGTAGAGTGCTTTCCTAGCATGCAGGAAGCCCTAGGAATGCACACCAGGGCATGCTGCTACCCACCTGCAACACTTATGAGATAAAGATAGGAGAATCACATAAGGAGTTCGAGACCACCCTGGGCTATGAGGCCCCATCTTTAAAAAATAAACAGCCCAGCAAGGCGGTGGTGGTGCATGCTTATGATCCTGCACTTGGGAGGCAGAGGCAGGCAGATGTCTGAGTTCAAGGCCAGCCTGGTCTACAGAGTTCCAGGACAGCCATTGATACACAGAGAAACCCTCTCTCGAAAAACCAAACCAAACCAACAAACAATAAATAAAACTTCAATAAAACCTGCCAACCTTTGTGGCTCTGGTCGCTGGGAGTTTTCTGAGTCTTCTCAATACAGGTACCAGCTGGGGCTGGCGTCCCCAGGGAACCCTTTGACTTCCTCTGCCCCGAGTTAAACAGTCTCAGTGGATGATCCCACAAGCTGCCACTGTGGGCCCAGCAGTGGCTCAGGCTAAATACAGGAGAGGGAAGGGAGCCTCCCTATGCTTACCTGGACCCACATCAGGACCGGAGAGGTGACCGTCAGCCTGTCCTTGTGTACATGGACACCGCCCTGAGTTCTGCAGGGAGAACAGGTAGGTGGGATGGAGCCCTGGGCTCTGAGGAGCTGGCCCTGTGGCAGAGGCCTCCAGCTGAAGGACAATACCCCCTAAAAGCATGGAGTCTTTTTTCCATATGAAACTGGCTGGACAGCTTTTTTTTTCAGTTTTCATTTTATCTTTATGGGTGTTTTGCCTACATGTCTGTCTGTGTACCATGTCTGTACCTGGTACTCTTGGTAGTCACAACAAGCCATAAGATACCCCTAGAACTGGAGTCAGAGATGGTTGTGAGCCACTGTGTGGATGCTGGACTCGAACCCATGTCCTCTGGATGAGCAGTCAGTGCTGTTAACTGCTGGGCTGTCTCTCCAACTCTGAGGAAGCATTTCCTAGAAGGCAGATTCTCAGAAGAGAAAGCCTTGCCCAGAAGGCAGGGTTGGGCCTCAGGACTGAAAACTGGTCACCTGATCTCCCACCCCCTGGATTCTTCCACCATAGCTCAAGCTGGCCAGGAACTCAGTCCTGAGTGCTGAGATCACGGGTGTGTACCACTACACCCCGACAAGCAGGTGACTTCATACAAGAGAGGCTGGCGGTAAAGTTCCATGACACAACAAGTGTTTAACATGGACAAAGCCCTCTCTGGTCTCCAGGATAAAAAATAATAATAATTAAAAAAAAATGAGCAGCCAAGTGTGGTGGCACACTCCTGAAATCCCTACACTCAGGAGGCTGACACAGGAGGACTATGAACTTGGGGCTAGCCTGGGCTACAAAGTGAGACTTTGTCTCAAAAATCAAGAAAAAACCCAGATGTGGTGGCTCAGCTTTTAGGAAGTAAACCAGAGCATTAGGGGTTAGGGTTATCTTCAGCCACACAGTGAGGTACATGAGACCCTGTCTCAAAAAGGGGTACGGAAGAGGGAAGATACACTCTAGTGTATATACATGTGCACATGCCATGTGCCAAAAGGACTCTTAAGAAAAACAGTAGATGTGACCTTTGGACTCTAGCCAGAAGCATGAGCTGATGTGAACATTTTTCTTTATACCTTCTCCAGCCTGTGGCACGGCACGCTTTCTTTCTTTTTGAGACAGAGTTTATCTGTGTATCCCTGGGTGCCCTGGAACTCTCTTTGTAGACCAGGCTGGCCTCGAACTCTCAGAGATACACCTGCCTCTGCCTCTTGAGTGCTGGGATTAAAGGTGTGAGGCACCATAGCCCGGCCATATGGTGCTCTCTCATTATGGTGCTCTCTTGGCAACAGAGGGTTGCCAAGTACAACCCTCAAAATCTACACCCATTACAGTGCTTGGTACAAAGCAGATCTCAACTCTATGAGAGAATGAATGCATTGAAGTGGGAAGGAATAGGGGAGAAATCACTCTCTGTATGTAAAGAAAAGAGTCTCAGGGGCTGGAGAGATACAGCTCAGGGGTTAAGAGCAAACCGGCTGCTCTTCTAGAGGATCTAGGTTTGATTCCTGGCCCTCTATGATGGCTTACAACTGTCTGTAACCCCAGTTACAAGGGAGCTGATGTCCTCTTCTGGCTTTTGCAGGCACCAGGCAAAGATGTGATGCACAGACATGCATGCAAGCAAACACCCATACACATAAAATGATGATGATGATGATGACGACAACGACAGAAGATGCTCAGAGGTCTACGTAGACCACCTCTCGTGCAGCTGGGTTAAGTCAGAACAGTATAGCTGATAAATGCAAGTAGTTTAGGGGAGGCTCTCACACCACCCACCCACAAACACACACCGGGTACATACCCAAATTGTGGTAGGTCTCTGTCAAAATGCACACTGTCCTCATAGAAGATGCTCAGCTCGGCATCAATAGCAACAACTTTAACCTGGAAGACATTTATGAAAATGGTGTACAGAATTTTCTCAGCCTCTACCATGCCTAAGGGGCTTCTAACTTCAGTCAAGGTTCAGCACAGAGACAAAGGCTAATGGGCATCACCGACCATAACCATAACAACATAAGTTTCATGGGACACATTCTCAAAGACCTATGTTGGGGGATTTAGAAAAAAAAAAAGATTAAAAATGGAATGGAAAATCCAGATAAAACTCCCATCTACAAGAATCTGCTCATCATGGTCCATGGTCCTACACTTGGCAAGGAGGCTTGTCTCAAGGGCTTGTCCCCAGATCCATGGCCATGGCCAAGCCATAAGTGACATCTTAATGAAGCCATTCCAAAGCTCAGGTGAAACAGGTCTCGCAGGCAGGGTGTCTCTCTGAGTCCTACGGGATGTTCCCCTCAGGAACCTGCAAGTTCTGCCTTTCTTCACACATCTGAGAAGAGGGCTTTCACAGCTGTTGTGCTTGCTCCGCAAAGATGGATGCTGAAACCCCACTGGGTGTCCCATGCCTACTTGGAAGCAAATTTTAATTCTGCTCAGGTCTCTGCTGGGAACACCAACCTCTGACCAGCAGTCCTGGAATCACAGACCCTGGCATGCTGGTGCCAGCCAAGAGAGGTCACGGGGTAGAGGACACAGACAAAGTCCATCTGTATATGATGCCCATTTCACTTTTGAAAAATAAAGGTGCCTGGCGTCGTGGCCCTCTCCTTTAAAGCCAGCACTTAGGAGGCAAAGGCAGATGGATCTCTGTAAGGTCAAGGCCAGTCTGGTCTACACAGTGAGCCCAGGCCAGCCAAAGTTGAGACCCTGTCTCAAAATATAAAACAAAATAATAATAAGTAAAAATAAAGTAAAGGTGCTCAGCTCGGATCTAGGCTATGCATGCGCGCACACCTTTGGCAGCCTCTGGGCTCTGCTGTTTTCGCCGAGTGTCCCTGCAACCCGGATGCCGCGTGGACCCCTCAAGACATTTCCCCCGCTAGGTCCACAGGGCTCCGCGGGGAGGCAGCCGCGGTTTCCGGAAGGACGAATCTCACTGGCAGGGCATCGCCAGGCTCCCACTCCGCGCACGGCGCTTCCCGGCGTACCTGCTGCGTGCTGAAGTCCCAGCCTAGGCAACAGCGGCGGCCCATGGTCCTGGGGGTTCCCGCTGGCCGTCTGTGCGCCCGTCCGTCCATGTGTCCCGCGGCAAACAGTCTCGCCGCCGTCTGTCGCTACGCTCCGACGCCCAGAGACGCCTGGCCCGCCTCTCGCCACGCCCCGCAGGACTCTGGACCGGAGTCACGAGACGGCACTACGCTCTGGCGCCGCCTGCAGGAGGTTGCGAGTGGGACGGCTTCTGGCTGGGGTGCTGGATGGATGGTCGCTACGGGTACAGATTCCCACCCAGAGCCTCGCTTCCCTCAGGGTTCACACCCCACACATGCATCCCGCCTTAAGAAGGCCTGGCTTTCCGTGAAGACACGTGGGGCAAAGGTTGGAACTCTGGGGGAACAGTTCTTGCAAGTCCCTCGGGTGGTCCTAGGCCTAGGAATCTTCTGGAATTGCTCTTGGGTAGTGGAGTAATTATCCACCTCATGGTAGTGACTCAAAACTCTCCGGGAAATGGGTCCTGAGGTTGGAATACCTGGGCTTTGACAAGCCTTGGCCATACTCTGCACATCTGGTCTCTCCCAGATGTGTCACATCTCACCTCTGGATTTAAAATCAGTTCTCTTGAGTCAGTGAGATGGGTCAGAGGGTGGAGGCACTTGCCACCAAGCAGACCACTTAGTTCCATCCCTAGGACCCACATCCTAGAAGTTACCCTCAGACCTCCAAGAGCACAGCATGACACATGTGCCAACACACACAAACGGGGAAGGGGGGAATAAATAAATAAACAACAATTGAAAAAAATCAGATGTTGTCCCCATGGAGAAGATTCATTCACCACTGTTGTCAGCTACTGTATTGATGGTTTAATGTGTCAGGCATGGCAAAGCCAGACAAGAACCACACTCATGTATTCATAGATCTGAGAGGATCTCTAGAAATCCCCACAAGCCCCAATGCCTACAGAAAGCACAACGTGTCAGATCGCCAGGCTCTTCCCTTGATTAACTCCAGAGGCTTGGAGCTCATCCTGAACAAGGAGCCCAAACTAAGTGCCTGACCTTCAGGACATTCACTGCTCACTGGGGACCTAGGCCTTCAGCAGTCACCACTCAGGATGCCAGACACTGGAACTGCGCAAGGACACATACGGGGCCTGCTGAGCACACTTAGTCCTCACGGTGATGGTAGGAGGCAGGCTGGATCGATTCCATCCTATCTTTTGTTTGTCCTGGCCTTGTTATTTTATTTGTATCAATGAGAGAGAGGGAGGGAGAGAAAAGAAAGAAAGAAAGAAAGATAGAAAGAAAGAAAGAAAGAAAGAAAGAAAGAAAGAAAGAAAGAAAGAAAGAAAGAAAGAGAAAAGAAAAAGAAAGAAGCTGTTTTCCCTGGTCATAAGGGCACATACCTGTAATCCCAGCACTAGGGAGAATGACACAGGAGGATCACAAGTTCAAGACCAGCCTGGGTAAATTATTGAAACCTTGTCTCAAAATAAAGTTAAAAGGGAGCTGAAGAAGCCAGTTGTGGTGGTGCATGTCTTTAATCCCAGCACTCAGGAAGCAGAGACATTTAGATCTCTGTGAGCTCAAAGCCAGTCTGGTCTACATAAAGAGTTCCTGAACAGCCAGGGCTACATAATAGAGAGACTTTGTCTCAAAATAAAATGTTGGTGGGGTCCTGAAAGCCAAGATGGGTGTGTTAGTGCACGCCTTTAATTCCAGCACTAGGAAAGATGGGCAGGTGAATCTGTGAGTTTGTGGCCAGCCTGGTCTATACAGCAAATTCCAGGTCAGCCAAGGCTGCTCAGTGAACCCCACCCCCCACCCCACCCCCTGCCAAAAAAAAAAAAAAAAAGAACAGAAATGAAAAAGAAAGTGACTGAACATGTAGCTTTCACTGATCCGTGCCCTAGAGCAACCCTTTGTAACAAACAACAACAACAAAAACAAGCAAAATCTTAAATTTAGGATGATAGTTTACAGCTTAATCCAGCACTTGAAAAGGTAGGACTAAAGGACTGAGAATTTGAGGCAAGCCCGGGATACATAGCAAGATCTTTCTCAGAAATAAAAGACAATAATCTCTATGTCTGTCTGTCTCCTTCCCTCCTCCTCCTTCTATTGACAATCTTGTCTGGTGTTCAAAAATTCCTTCTGCGCAGATTGGCCTTGAATTTGCAATCCTCCTGCCAGAGCCTCCCAGTAGCTGAGATCACAGACCTGGGACATCATGTCGGGCCCAACATAAGCTGTTTTAAGACAAGGACTCATACACCCCAGGCTGGCTGAGTTCCTGATCCTCCTGCCTCGCCTTCCCAGATGCTGTGATTGCAGGTCTCTGCCACCATTCCTAGTTTGAAATTATCAGCTGATTGCCTGGGGGGAGCTCAGCTGGAGTACCTCTGCTCCACAGGCCTCTCATCCCCCTGCCCCAACCCAGCATGCTCAGGGTGCACCTGTCCGAGAACATCAGAAAAGGGCCTGGTGGATGAGGCCAGGAAATGGTGTGGGTGCACAGTGGGATAGAGAATGGCCCCAGGGCCCAGGCATGGTAGCTCAGGCCTTTGCATTCTGGAGGTAGGGACAGGCAGATCTCTGTGAGTTCAAGGCTAGCCTTCTCTACATAGAATTCCAGGACAGCCAGGACCACATGGAGAAACTCAGTCTCAAAAAAAGTGGAGGGGAAGGCAATGATGAAATCCACAAGAGGCTACTGCCATGCGTAGAGGAGTTTCATGGTCTTAGAGACAAGGAAAGGAACTCAGGCTGTGTGGTGTGATGATCTAGTATGTAGCTGGACCGCTTGAGGCCCCTCTGAGGTGTCTAGATGGAGATGTTGGGCAGGCCAGCTTGGAGGTGTGACCTCTGGCTCAGGAATGGGACCTGGATTGAGAAAAGTGATTTGGGAATGGGAGTGAGCAGGACAGTCAGAGGCTGCTCAAGAATTATGAATACATGGGACACACACACACACAAAGGCATAAGGTAGAAGCTATTAGAAGGATCTTCCCGGAAGGTGGGGACTTGGACCATTACATGCCACCTAGAAGTTGAACAGCTTATAGGCAGAACCTAAAGATTAAAAAAGGATCAGTGGGACCCCTAAGGACCTGTGTGTCACTCCTGTTGCTGTAACCAATGCCATGGCACACACAACAAACACCATCTCCAGGCTGAGAGGGCTAAGGCCATAGCGCTGACAGCTCCCGGGGAGGCCTCCTCTGGGTGCATGTCTGTAGAGAATAGGGGAAACTCATGTTATTGAGGGGTGCAGGGAAGAAGGCACAACTCCAGTCTACATGCACAGTACCCTGAGGAGTTCCCCCTAGTCTGTTACCTCATCGCAGACCAGACTGAAACACCCGGCTCAGACAGACACAGAAAAGGGCCAGCCAATGTAAATCAAAGTCAAATTTATTTCAGCTTTTGTTTTTATGCTTATTTATTATGTGTGATGGCATATGTGTAACAGTCAGGGGACAATGTGCAGAAATAGGTTCTCTCCTTCCACCATGTGGATTCTGGGGATCAAACTCAGATCACAAAGAGCCAGCAGGGCCCTTACCCACTGAGCCATCTTGACAGCACACGATATTTTAATAGAGACTTTAAGCACCAAGGCCGAGAGCAAGGCTCTAAGGAGATCTGGAGAGATGGCCCCGCAGATCCTGCTCCTGCAGTGGAGCTGGGTTTGACTCCCTGCACCCACATCTGCAGTGACTCAAAGACTGGCCTGAGCAATGTAATGATCTCTGTCTGAAAGAAAATGAGGGCTGGGGTGCAGCTCAACAACAGAGGTACAGTTGTCTTTCCTAGCAGAGACAAGACTACAGATTCAACCCCCAGTATTGTGAAACAAAGCAAAAACAAAGGAACCACCAGAAATTGGGGACTGAATTAGATAAGTCAATTACAGTTCAGATCCAAGAGCTTGTTTTATGTGCCTGTAATTTTATAACATTCTTATATGCAGGAGATTTCATCTTGGGATATATTAGAAATTAAATCTATATTCAGTCTACTGCGGCTCAGGAGAAATAATTAAAATTAAGTCTTGAGATCAGTGGGAAGCGGTTATGAGTAAAGATAATATTTTGACCGTCCCTATCTGGGCAAACCTCACTGAATTCCTGTGCTAGCTGATGCTGTTGTGGCGTTGGACTTGCCTCCGGTTAAGTAAGCAGCTTGTGCAGCTGACATTAAGATTTAAAAAGCTGGGTTAGTGCTTACAGCGGGAGCAAAGCTTGGTGGACTTTGATGTTTGAGCAAACAGCTCTGGGGGAGCTGTATGCAGCCTCCCCAAAGGGAATGTGCCTACCGTGTGTGTTTGTATTCTCTTTAGAAGCAAATTTGGTTTAGGAAAATTAAATGTTAATCTTCTTTCTGATTTTACAGCGTTCATCCCCCCTGGAGTTGGCCTGCTTAGTTTCCTTAGAATGTGAACATTTAAAGCTAGTACATCTATGTACATGAAGGAAGTCTAGAAACACATACTCCTGTGTAATCAATTAAAATTGTGGAGATTTAACCGGGTGTGGGGACACATGTGAGAAGGGCAGTTTCGGTGCTCTCGCCCTCTCTGTCTGATTCCTGAGGGCAGAGAAGGCTTGGCTCCTGCACTGACCAGGTGCTGGGCAGAGCAGTGTGTGCACACCAAATGCACCAGGTGGGGGCACTGCTGAGCTGCGTGCTGGGCAGCTGGGTCTGCCAGGCTGGAAGGACTGCCCCAAGAAGGGGTAGAACAGGAAATTGTGGAGTAGCCACAAGCAGAAAAGCAGTTTCAGATGGAGCAGGTCATTAGCCAACAGCAACCTGGGGTGACAGTGTCCCCCTGCTGTCTTACCATGAGCCCCAGCATACCAGATTCTGTCAGTGTAGACATGCGGCAGAGCGAAAGATGTTGTTCACTCAGAGGTCCGCTGGTGGGGTTAGCCAACCATACCACTCAGACAAACTAGAGGCTTCCATATCCGCCATGGAGGAGGCTGGCTCCTGCCTGGGCTCTGTGCCCAAGAGAGACAGCAGGAGGCGGAAAGGCAGCTATGCTCCCTTGAGACTGAAAGCGACATCTGTGTCTAGTATACTAAAGGGAACCTAGCTGGACAGATCCAGGGGATGGCCTGATGGGTGGGGACAGCGAGTGCACAAGACAGCTGGACGGGACAAGTTGCCCCAGGCCTGTAGAGCCCCAGGGTGAGCTTCACTGGCAGGAAGGCCACAGGCCAGGATGGAGCTAAGCTAGTCAGAGCACCTGGCTTGGACCACTATTGTTGAAGGACAGAGCCGGGGAAATGTCAGACACCAGAATTAGAGGCAGAGCTCGATAGCTCTACCCTGCAGCCTGGGCAGTAGCAGAGGCCAAGGGAAGGAGTGTAACCGTGTAACCGTGGCAACGCCTGAGGGTGATTTGGGGATTGCTGGGGTGCTAGAGGTCAGAGCCAAGGCCACATCAGGAGCTCCTGCTGTGGAACTCTTCCAAACAGTTGGCTTGCTGAACAACCAGCAGCCCACACAGGATGGGTCCACTGACATTCTACCACGGCTGACAGAAAGCACTCATGAGGTGTCAGCCTTCCCTCGAGGATATGAAAGGTGTTGCAGAAGTACAGTTTCTTCAGCATGTGACCAACCATAAACTGCCCATGAACCTGTAAGGAAACCCAGACAAACTCTTTCAACTGGACTTGAGTGGGATCAACATTGATCTGTTATTGGCTCTCTATCTGGAGGGAAGAGACATTTGTTCCTATTTCCCTAGGAAAAGATCTCGTGACAGAACCATGGAAGGGAGAAGGCAGAGGGGGAAAGAGGTCACGTGCTGACTGACCTGCCGACCTAGGTGCAGAGCACTGAGTTCCGTGGGAGGCTGTCCCAGCTACCTACTCCCAGGGGCAGTGGGCTATGCTGGGTGGAAGGTGTGCTGGGCTGCTGCTGTGTGGCCAGGCTCTTAGGATGGATGCCTCCTACACCCTGTGCCCGAGCAGCTCCAAGGCTTCCAGCCCTCAGCCTCAGCTCCAGCTCAAGAATACAACAAGACGAAGGCTGAAGAGCAGGGTTGCTCAGCAGGGACAGTGGCTCGGGCTGGATGTCGCCTGGACTGGCAGAGCCTGCTCTAGGGCAATGCTGTCAGCTGACTTCCTGCATGACAGGACTCCAGAGCTTGCACACAGCTAGACCTCCCTGGGGAGACCGTAGCTTTTAACCATTATGCAGACCGCACAAAATCCAGGATGCAAAAGCCGACCCTGAAGGAAATGACAGCAACCAAAATGAAAGAACACATATTTACTACATCCACCCCTCGGAGGTACAAACACCCTTGCAATGCAAGTGTCCCATGCTCACATGGCCATAGCCTGGGGTACGTCACAGGACAGTCCCACCTTCTTGTGCCAACAATGATTATATTACATTAAAGTGCTGTGATACAGTGGAGTCCCACGCCAATGGCTTCCGTGGAGTCCCTCTCTGGCCACCACTGTAGGGTGCTCTGGTGGTGCCCGCAGCCAGGGCTTCAGTTCCCAGGGTATTCAAAGACGGCAGCGGCTCCCATCCCAGTCCCAATGCACATGGACACCACACCGTACGCCCTGGGGAAAAAGAATCCAAGCTGGCTAGACAGAGCCA
>CM053749.1:4073168-4133378 GCA_028658305.1 Pachyuromys duprasi
ACATCCTGGAGAACCGCGGTCAACACGGCCGACAGAAGCTCGTCGGGGGTGGTGTCCTGCAGGACGAGGCGCAGCAGCGGTGAGCCCAGCCCCCGCACCCGACCCGGGGCCTCTGCGGTCATCGGCCATCGGACCGCAGAGGGCAGATCCCACCCGCGCTGGCTGCCTTCTGCGCCCCTCGCCCGCCGGAGGGAGGGGCATCACCTTGAAGCCGCCGCGGCTCGCGCGGCCGATCGGGGTGCGCCGACCGTGCACCACCACCACGTCGGAGGCCGAGGCCTGCGGGAAGCCAGCGGCGCAGGGCGCGGCTTGCAGCGCGGCCGACCCGGACTCGGGCCGGCCGGCCAGGTGGCCGAGCACTACCTGCAGCCGGTGCATGGCGGAGGCGGCTCCCACCGATCTGTCTAGGCTCTGGGTGCAGAACTCGGCGAATAAAAACGGTCGTAGGCGCAGGCGCAGAACCGCCCTCTACCCCGTGAGGCCTAAAAGGCAACCCCAGTAGACTAGTACTGAGAGTGGGTGTGTGGTCTTAGAGGGCCCGCCCACTTCAGACACAACCAATTAGATTGGGTGAATCTGCTTGAGGGCCGCCCAGAGCCCCGCCCAAGCCTCATCCGAAGGCGCCCTTTCCACTAAGAGCCGCGCCCGCCAGTCTACGCAGGCCAATCATAACGTGCAGCCCTCCGCTTCTCCCAGGAAGACCGGCTGGAACCTGGGTTTGCGCAACCCCTTCTCAGACACACGCACCGGAGGCGCACCAAGCTTTTCGCTTCCTGAGATGAACTCATCCTCCAGAGTCCTTCCCTCTGAGCTCAGCGCGCGTTAGCGCACAGGGAGAGAAGCGAACGCCGGCCCGCCGCTCCTCTGTTGCTGAGCGAGCCAGGGAAGAACTCCGTTTTCCCATCAAACTTTCAGGACCCGACGGGGTTGGACTGTCACAGAAGCCCTTTCAGAAAACAGAGCCATTTTGGGTTCCCAGCTACTGCGAAGAGCTGATTCTACCAACGTGCTACAGGTTCTAACTGCAGCGTGTTCCACACGGCCTAAGCCTGTTTTACGTCTGCTTGGGATGATGTCATCAGTGCCCACGTTCCCCCAGGAATTCTGCTAAGGCGGGGGTAGTGGTGGTGGAGACCCTGTGTTGAAGAGTAACTAAGCAAATTAACGAAGACAAGGCCCCCCGGGTCTAGGCTGAATCCCCAGCGTTAGAGAGTAAGGTTGTGGAGCCCCGGAAGGCAGTGCTGTGTTTGTCTCAGACTGCAATGGACCAATGGGCAGGATGCCCTAAATGCCCATTTGCGGGCAGGGTTGTGGCCTTCCCCTTAACAACAACAACAAAAAGTCATCACTTGCCCCGATGGGTAAAGGCAGATTGAGCCTTCACGTTGCTACTTCCAAAGCCAGTCTGTGCCTATTACCGGAATATAGGTTACTGTATGGAAGGGCTGTAACTCCTTCAAGTCCTACACAAAGCTAATCCCCCTCACCACGCTTAGCCACCACTACCCGATCGCCCAGGACGGGTTGGTGAGCCAAGACAGACAGATGTCAGAGGCGTTTTTCTAGATTCTCACGCCTTCAAGAGGAGGTGAGCAAAGTTTAGAAACACTAGTGGGACGGGGGCTGGGGGGAATTCAAGCCTGTATTCAGCCTCCGTCCCTCCCTCTCTCCTTCCCTCCCTTCCTCCCTCCCTCTCTCGCCCTCTCCCAGGGCAGTGGCGGGGCATCCCAACTGCTCTTCTATGCGGGACTCCAGATTCTAGCAAAGGGCGGAGCTTCTCGGAAAGCGAAAGAAGGAGGGCCTGACAGGAGTCGTAGGGGAAGTAGGAAGCTCAACAGGCGAACGCATCGGACCGCTCTGGGTCGGGGGTGGCTCGCCATGTCGGAGAGAAGCTCTCGCGTCGGATCCGTGTGCCTGGACTCCTCCATGTACTCGCTCCCCTTGGCCGCACTCAACGTGGGAGTGCGACGCCGTCTCTCGCTGTTCTTGAACCTACGCACGCTGGTGGCGGCCGACTGGACCTCGCTGGCGGAGGAGATGGGCTTCGAGTATTTGGAGATCCGAGAACTAGAGAATCGCCCCGACCCCACCCGCAGTCTGTTGGACGCCTGGCAGGGGCGCTCTGACGCGTCGGTCGGCAGGCTGCTAGACATGCTGACCCTGCTGGACCGTCAAGATATACTGCTGGAGCTGAGGGGCCTCATCGGTGAGGAAGCACGCTTCCTGGCCAGGCTGGCCTTACCGTATCAGTTTTTCCGGGGTGTGCTGGGGAGGGAGGGCTTAAGAACCCTGAGATAGGGAAGGGCTGTGGATGGGCCTTCAGGTGGCCCAGGAGTCAGTATCTACTTCTCTGGGGTTATCTCAGTTGTGTCAGGAGCACGAGTGAGGGACTAAAGGCCCCTCTGTCACTCAACACAACGCTCCTGCCCACACAGTTGGGTACACCTTGCTGGATGGGGTCACCATCCTCACTGGGCACTAGTGAGGTGCCTGGGCCCTTCTGGAATTCAAGCGTCTGCTCCCGCTGCCTTGTACCCTGCAAGATGCCCAACTTGGTATCATTCTCAAGAGCGTTAGAAAGGGAATGCAGGATGAAGTGTCAGAGATGCAGGTGTCAGCGTGACTTCTGACTTCGGGGGCCTCCCAGGTGTCCGATTTGGGAGAGTCAGAAAGGGAGTGTCAGTTTGTCAGAGCTGTAGAGCTGCCCATGGCACCAGAGGCTCAAGAAGGCCCATGGAACAAACACAGGATTCTGAGCATGTACAGCAGCAGGGGAGCCTTCTACACCCTGTCTCTTCTCCACAGAGGAGGACTGCAGGAAATACAGAGAAAAGCAGCAGAAGCAGGAGTCTGAGAAACCTTTACAGGTGCCCAGAGTGGAAAGCAGTGTCCCACAAACAAAGGAGCTGGGAGGCATCACGACTCTTGATGACCCCCTGGGTAAGGGCCCAGCATTGTTCCCCTGCACAGAACAGGTGGGCCACAGCCCAGAACACGTGGTGTGTCAAGCATGGATATTGGAAGCAGGTGGATGGACCTGGGACCTGGGGCAAGTCACTCATTCTTTCAGAGCGTTGGTTACCCCATCCAAGAAATGGGGCAATCGAAGTCTTATCTCAGAGTGGTTCAGAGACTGTCACGGCAAGCCCCCATCACAGTTTAACCCAGATTTCATCTGGGAGGGAGTTATCTTTCCCCTGGTGGGGAGGGCATGGGTATGACATCACTTTGGGATGGGTGCAGGCCCAGGCTCCTTTGAAGACTCCAGGCTGGGCTCCTTCAAGCCTTTCTGCAGGAGGCTGACCGGTTCTCTTGTCCCCTGTCCCCAGGACAGACGCCGGAGCTTTTCGACGCCTTCATTTGCTACTGCCCCAGTGATATTGAATTTGTGCAGGAGATGATCCGGCAGCTAGAACAGACAGACTATCGGCTGAAGCTGTGTGTGTCCGACCGTGATGTCCTGCCAGGAACCTGCGTCTGGTCCATTGCCAGTGAGCTCATTGAGAAAAGGTTGGTTGGCCATCTAAGGGGGCAGGTGGGTGAGTGCATGGAACCCAGAGGTCCAGATGCTAGGACAGTCCTGCTAACTGGGCTCTGTCTACTCTGGGTAATGTTGTGCTTCCTGGCGCTACCCTCCAGAAGTACGGTGTCTGAACTCCGCTGCTCTCTCTCAGGTGTCGTCGCATGGTGGTGGTTGTTTCTGACGATTACCTACAGAGCAAGGAATGTGACTTCCAGACCAAGTTTGCCCTCAGCCTCTCCCCAGGTAAGCTTAGCCCTCCTTTGGGCAGAACAGGGAGGGGAGGTGTAGCTTTAAGATGCCAGACCAAGTATGCAAGACCAGGGCATGGCAGGCAGCCGTCTGAGAGGACGTGCCTGTTTGCACTTCCTCACATAGTGGATGTGTACCGTGGGTACCCAGCTGGTGGAGAGCTGGTGTTAGCGCTAGCTCTAGGGACTGCATCTGCCCCACCACAGGGCAGGGGCCTGGTCCCAGCACCACACCTTTTGGCCTCCAGGTGTCCAACAGAAGAGGCTGATTCCCATCAAGTACAAGGCAATGAAGAGGGAGTTCCCCAGTATCCTGAGGTTCATCACTATCTGTGACTATACCAACCCTTGCACCAAATCCTGGTTCTGGACCCGCCTTGCCAAGGCTTTGTCCTTGCCCTGAAGATGGCCCTGGGAGCCCCAGGTCTGTCAGTCTGTCCCTGCTATTCTGCTTGCCTCCTCTGACACTGTAGGAGGGAACCGTGGTCTGCTCCTCCCTAACATCTTCTGTAGCCAGACATCATCTGGACCCTGTGTCTCAGGTCTTGAATGGAGCCTGTGACTGCAAGTGACATTCTTACTCACCTGTTGTCAGCCAGCACCATGATCATTGGGTCCACTGGGAGTCTCAGGACAACCTGAGCTACATCTCAGCCATCTTTGGCCTCAGTGTCTCCACCTGAGAGACAGGCTACGGTGATCAGGCAGGGAAGATGGTGAAGCCCTGCTCTGACCTCCTAGGAGGGACAGTCCGGGCTGAAGGAGAGCTGGATATAGGACCACATACTGGCTGTAAAAGGGACTGCAGTCTTGCCAGGACAACTGCTTCCACCTGTCTGCCTTAAACCCCCTTTCCTCCTCCCACAGGGCAGAGGGGAAGATGAGCTGACTCAGAGCTGGATGCACCCATCCGGCTGCCCTGGCTCTATCTTTGACTCCCCTCGGCCTCAGCCCATGTTCAGAGGTGACTGGCCTGAGCACCTGGGACTGCCTCTTACTCCCACCCATCCATGCCTGTGCGCACATCTCAGTTCTGTCCTGCCTCAGGTGGGATCCTGTCCCCTGAGCTGGGCCACTGGGCCCACTGGGGCCACCAGGACAGTGTCATCAGGGAAACTTCCTTCCCAGCTCACCAACACAAAGGCTTTCTACCAATTTTCTGTACCTCAATTACCTATTTTGTTAACAAGCAACAAAAAACACAAAACCATCATGCCCCCAGAGCTTGGAGGCATGGGGCCCCAAACAGTGTTGTTCATGTAGATACATGTAAGTACACACATGCTCCCTCACATGCACAGGTGTCTGTACACATGTGTTTCCTTTGGGACAGCTCTCAAGAATGGCTGAGTGGAAGAGTTCTACTATCAGGGGGGCCTGGACAAAAATGGGGTGCTCTTGGCACAGGTAGTAGCATGTGCCTACAATTCTGTCATTTGGGAGGTCAAGGCAGAAGAATCACTAGTTCAAAGCTATCCTTGGCTACACAAGGTTAGCTTGGGCTACATGAAGTCCTATTGCCGTCTCCCAAGAGAAGACAAAGATGTGGGTACTGGTGCTTTCTTCCCTCTTTTCCCCAGTCATTGACAGCAAAGTCTAAAAAGGCCCCAAACATGAGGGTGTTTGGGCTGTTAGCGAACTTAAGATTAAGAAAGGAAGAAGCTCCACAGCAGAGATCAGCTGCAGGCCCAGCTGCTTGCTCCCCAGCAAGGGTTGGCCTATTCCTCCCAAGCTCTCTGTCATAGAGGCAATATCGTGGTCCCTCTGAGGGCCCACTCCTTGGTCCTGAATCCAAAAGGAAATGTGCCTGCCCTCAGCGTTGGGGGAGGAATGGAGGCCCTTAGGGTGACCACATGAAACACTTCAGTGCTTGATATCAGACATTTTAAAGCAATGTGGAGAAAGTGTTTTCTATGTCTGTTGTGTAGATTGTATGAGAACTTCAATGAGATGGATGGAAGAAAGGCTCATGTCTGTCCTTTGTACTTCTGCATTTGAAATGTACAATAAAAAGTATTCTATTTTGAGAACGTGTACGCGTGATTGTGTGTTATGGGGTGTAGAGGCAAAAGCTAGGCTATGGCTTTCTCATGTTAGAGAAGCTGCTCTGTAAAGTGATGTCCCCTGGGGCCTCCAGATGGCTGAACCCCAGCCTCAGGGGCTCAGGCTTCAGCTGGGACCAAGTGGAGCTGAGGGCTATCATCAGCTCCAGACACCTGTTTCCCTCACCAGCCTGAGGCTTTCCTAGGTTAGACCATGTTCTAGGCCCTGCTGCTTGTATGCAATGCCAAGAACTGAACCCCAGGGTCCATGTTAGACAAACTATGGTCTGTTCTCAGAAGAACTGTCTTGACCTTGACTATGATGTCACCTATATCCGGTGATGGATGGCCAGGAGCTAGCTACACACGTAATACTGATGTCACATTGTGGTCTTGAGACGGGAGGACATTGAGTGAAGAGTGTAAGAACGCTGATTACCTTCCCAACTTCCTGAAGATCTGTAATTAAGACAAAGTTTTAGAGCTAGGCAAGATGGTGTGCCGATAGTCCCAGCTAATTGTGAGCCTGAGGCAGGAGAACTGCTTAAGCCCTACCATGTAGGAAACATAGCGAGATTCTGTCAAGAAAGGTTTTAAAAATTGTTAATTTTGTTTTTGAAACAGTAATTTTCTATGTAGGTCTGACTGTCCTGGAACTTGTTATATAAACCAGGCTGACCTCAAACTCATAGAACTCTACCTGCCTCTGTCTTCTGAGTGCTGGCATTAAAGACCCGTATGTCACCAAACCTAGCTCCTTAATTTTTAAAGGAACATTTGTCGTTTCTGCATCTCTGAAAGTACATGTATTTCCAATCACCATTGCATTTCAGAAACTTGACTTTTGAGGATCTGCTTGTTTCATAGGACCAGGATCAGGCAGAATATAAAAGCCAGTCATACTCTGTTTAAAGGAAATTAGACCCCAGGAGAAGAATCAAGATGAAAATGCAGGAGAGTCAGAATCACACTGGAACCAGATGGTAGAGCCCTGGGCAGCAGGTATGCTGGCTAGACCAAAGGTGGTGTACCCTCCAAGTCCTGAAGACGGGGTGGTGAAAGGTGCTAGACAGGACAGGGCAAACCTCAGGTCAGGAGACGCAGGGAGGGAAAGATCTACGTGGATGAGGCAAGTGATAGGCATGTAGACGATGGAGAATGAAATGGTCAGAGATGACCTTTGGGGCTTGGCAGAGATGGCTGGAGCCGTGGACCTCGGGCTGCAGCAGGGACCTGGCTTGGGTCTGGGCAGGAAAGGGTGTTAGACTGAAGTATGCTAGGAGGATCAGAGTAGCAGTTGCCTATAAGGTGGATTAGGCAAGTGGAAAAGCAGGGTTGCAATGTCTGCTTCAGGAAGCTGCTTGAAAAGAGATGAGAAAGGATGTGGCGGTGAGCCAGCCAGGGTGACTATGTGGTCTCCATGCTTCCTCTTCCCCTGG
This sequence comes from Pachyuromys duprasi, assembly GCA_028658305.1. Classification (NCBI taxonomy): domain Eukaryota; kingdom Metazoa; phylum Chordata; class Mammalia; order Rodentia; family Muridae; genus Pachyuromys; species Pachyuromys duprasi. The sequence continues at coordinate 4,080,421 of CM053749.1, forward strand.
TTCAGACCCCGCTGGCCTCATTCTAGTGCACTCCGTGCTTGCAGCACATCTCAGCTTTGAGCAGCCACAGTTCAAGTGCTCAGTTGCTACATGAGACTGGTTGCCACCAGACTGAGCTGCTCTGGAAGCCTGCTGCTGAAGGTCATGGTCCTGGAGCCAATAGCATCAGCATCCCCCCCCCCAATAAGTTATGGGGCCTCTCTTTGATGGGGAGGTATCGGAAATATAATTTATCAGAACTCAGTACTCTTTAATTTTTTAAAATGATTTTAATTTTGTGTATATGAGTGTTTTGTCTGCATGTTTTCACGGGTTCACACACATGCATGCCTGGGGTCCATAGAGGCCAGAAGAGGGTGTTGAAACCCTTGGAGTTATAAATGGTTGTGAGCCACCATGTGGGTGCCGGGAACTGAATATGGGTCCTCTCCCAGAGCAACACGAACCTCTAACCACTGAGCCAAACAGCCTGATCCTAGCCCCATCCTTCCTCTCATCCCATTCCCACCCTCGCTTTCCATGATCCCCTCCTCCTATCCCCTCCTTCTCCTTATTCTCAGAGAAGGGGAGGCCCCTAAGTGCTAACAACCCTGGCACCTCAAGTCACAGCAGGACTAAGCGCCCCTTCTCCCACTGAGACCAGACAAGGCAGCCTAGTTAGGAAAAAGGGATCCAAAGGCAGGCAACAGAGTCAGATGCCGTTTCTACTCCCATTGTTAGGGGACACACACGATGACCGAATTGCCATTTGCTACATATGTGTAGGGGGTCTAGGTCCAGCCTATGTAAGCTCTTTAGTTGGTGCTTTAGTGTGTAGGCATAAGGCTATTGTATAATTCAAATGCTGATTTCTGTACCACCAATATCTGGTTAGAATCCTGGTTAGAATCCTGGTTAGACTTTCCTGTCTCAATGTTCTATAAACACTGCTCTCAGTTGTTCACTGATACTCAATAAAGCAGTTTACAGCCAACTGCTGAGCGAGGGGAGAGAATACAGCTGTACTTCCGGCCAGGGGAGGAGGAGTTAGAAGAGGAAGTAGGGGATTCAGCCATGGGGGAGGTCTGGGAAACATCAAGAAAGGAGCTGGAGTAGAAAAGCTACAAAGTTCAAGTATCTCTGGGATGTAAGCCAAGGTAGCTTTGAGGGTTGAGAATAGATTAATAACTGCCCTGTTCTTGTGTTGTGAATCTTGTTCAAATATTGTACTAGAGTCCCAATTATTTGTGTGATACCTGGGTTAAGAGAGAAACTGAGAAACAAACACAGTTATATAAAATACCTTTAACCTCTGTGAGCGCCCACACTGAGCCAACTTTACAGCACAGAGTTCAGCACCAGAGTGTCGGCAGGTACATACCCAAGAGTGGCAGAGCTGGGTCATCTGGTAGCTCTACTTTTGTTTTTGGTTGTTTTTTGTTTGTTTGTTTGTTTGTTTGTTTGTTTTTGGAAAAATCTCTATAGTGGTTGTACCAGTTTGCATGCTCACTAGCAGTAAATAAGAATCCTGTTTCCCCACAGAAACTTTTGATGTGTGTGTGTATTTTGCTTGCACGCATGCCTGTGCACCATATACATGCATTTTTCATGGAGGTGAGAAGAGGGCATCGGATTCCCTGGAACTGAAGTTATAGGTGAACCACCATGTGGATGGTTGAAAATGGAACCTGAGTCCTCTGGAAGAGCAGCCAGTGCTCTTAACTGCTGAGCCATCTCTCCAGCCCCTGATTTTCCTCTTTTTCTTGAGTCCAGAACCCAACACTATGGAGTGGTGCTGTCCAAATTCAGGATGGGTCTTCTTCCAACCTCTTTAAACCGCTCTGGAAGTGCCCTTAAAGGCACACCCACAGGCTTTCCTGCTAGGGGAGTCTAAATCCCACTCAAGAGTACCTACCACACCTGATGAAGAGCAAGGTCTGATGGTTAGTTCTAGAGCAGGACCTGAGAGGTCTTAGATCTTCTTACTTTATTTTAGTGTATGTATGTATGTGTATGGATGAGAGTGCCCTCCACAAGCTCATATATTTGAAACAGTTGGTTCCTGGCTGGTGAAACTTTTGGGGAAGGATTAGATGATGGGGCTTGTTGTAGATACATCACCAGGGCAGACTTTGAGGCTTCAAAAGCACATGACCCTCCCAGGTAGCTCTCTCCTTCTGCCTTCTGCTTGCAGATAAGGATGCAATCTCCCAGCTGCTCCTGTGCCACGTGTGCCACGTCTGCCAAGCTTGCCGCCATGTTGGTCACGGACTCGCCCTCTGACACTGTAAGCAATGGACTCGCCCTCTGACACTGTAAGCAAGCCCCAACAAACTCTCTCTCCTATAATTCGATTTGGTCTTGGTGCTTCTTCACAGCAACAGAAAGGTAACTAAGACAGTGTTTGCTTCTTTGTGTTCATGTGTACGTACATTTGTGTACAAGAACATGTGCATGTTGAGGCATCTTCTTCAGGAGAATTCTACCTTATTTTTTTGAGACAGAGTCTCTCACTGAACCAATTTGGCTAGACTGGATGGCCAGCAGGCCCCAGGATTTGTTTTTCATGCTAGAGTGCTAGGGAAGGGATGGCTCAACAGCACCCACACGGTGGTTCACAATCGTCTGCAGCTCCAGTTCCAGGGGTCCAATGCTTATTTTTGGCCTTTGTGTGTATCAGGCACACCCACGGTGCACAGAAATACACACAGCCAAAATCCTCAGATACACACAAAATTAAAAATGATTAAAATGTTATTTAAAAACATAGAGCTGGGGGCTAGAAAGATGTCTCAGCAGCTAAGAGTACTGGCTGTTTTTCCAGAGGTCCTGAGTTCAATTCCTAGTACCCACATGGTGTCTCACAACCATCTGAAATGGGATCTGATTCCCTCTTCTGCTGTGCATGAAAATAGTGTTCATATACACAAAATAAATAAATCTTAAAAAAAAACATAGAGCTGGTGATTTCATCTATCTCTTTTTCCTGACTGTGGACACAATATTACCGGCTGCTTCCCCTACCATGCAAGAGAGACTGAACCTTCAAGGAGTGAGCCAGAATCAGACCTTCCTGCTGTGTGCGGCTCAGTGGCAGAGTACTTGACTGAGGGCATTCTTGAGGGCCTTTGTTCATTCTCAGATGTCAGTATAAGGGAGAATAGAAAGGAGACTTCATTTTTCAAGGTACTTTTTTTTCGGGGATTTTATCACAGTGCGGCAGGATCCTCAGGGATTTGAGATCGAGACGCTCTCACTCCATACATCTGAGTCAACACTCGTTTTGTCTTCAGGCTGTGTGTTACGATTTCTGAGCACATGACTCATCAGAGTCATATGCCCTAACCAGAGTCAAGGAAGCCTTTGGGAGATCCCAGAGTTCTGAGTGGAAAAGGCTGAGTTCTGGGGCCGTGTTGGAGCATGGACTTGTCAAACAGAGGCAAGCTAATGGCAGCACAGAGAGCCCTGCCTCAAAGTCTTGCTGCTAGAGTTTTCCGACAGACAAGCCAGTGGATGCTCTGTTTGTTTGCAAATCACCATGCATTTTCTCTGCATCTCTTCCCCTTGTCCTCTGTCAGGCTCTGTCCCTCAAGATCCTGACCTTGGAGGACTGTGGGTCCCTATTTTTCTGGCTCGCTGGTGGGCCAGCACCAGTGATTCAAAAGTAGAAGACTGTAGGGTGTTTAGGAACCCTTGGCTTTCCTATGACTGCTTGGCTTTTCCTTGGCTGCTGATGACTGGTGTTAACCAAAGACCACACAGGTGTCCTTTCCAGAACCTGCCCTTCTACTGCTAGCAGCTCTCATCCAGGATCATTTGGGGATTTTCCAGAATAGCCAGCTTGGAGGGACTGCACTAGTCTCTTGGTCTTTCCTTCGTCCTGCCTATGCCTTGGCAAGCAGCTCTCTTGCTAAACTATTCTCAAGTTATCCACTTTGATGGTGTTATTTATTTCTCATTGGTACATGATGCAGTAATTGGTATTGGGATTTGTTTTAAGATGACATTCCAGAGAGGCCTGTAGAGGGTCCACTGTCATCGAGGCCCCAGGGTCGGGTTGCTGGCCTTGTTCCAACTCGAAGCCTCTGGCAGCTTTGTGGTGAGTCACATCCTTCGAGCAGAACCTACGGGTTGCATGGTCTGGTCAGCAGTGAGCGAGCGATCGAAATCACAGGCCTACAACCTGGACTCCCATGTAGAAGTTGGCTCCTGGCCTTTCTTTTTTACAAACTTCAGGGCGGCTCCTTGTCTTTGTTGTCCGCAGAAACAGGCAAGTTCATGGAAAGTGGTGCTGGTCCTGGCTGGATGTTACTTTGGACTCAAGGCTGTCATCGTGAAGAATATTGATAATGGCACCGCAGACCGCCCTGACAGCCATGCCCTGGTGGCTGGAATCAACCGCTATCCTGGAAAAGTGTCAGCTGCGGTGGGCAAAATCGCCAAAAGACCAAAGATCAAGTCCTTTGTGAAAGCTTATAACTACAATCACCCCATGCCCACAAGGTACTATGTGGACATCCCCTTGGACAAAACTATTGTCAACCAGGGTGTCTTTAGAGACCCAGCCCCTGAAACGAAAGGTCAGGAGGGAGGCCAAGGTCAAGTCCAAGGAATGATACAGAAAGGGAAGAACAAATGCGTTTTCCAGAAGCTTCACTTTTAGGTATATTTTTGTTTCCATCATTAAAAAAATTAAAAAAAATGATGGGATTCTGGAATTGAGTTGACCACATATGTTCTTTTGGAAAGTGACAACTTGGCAATCCATAGCAAGCAGTGTCACCAAAGAAACTAAAGGTCATACTGGAGGTACAGGTGGTAGGCAGTCAGCCAGCCTGAGCACCAGCGCTGGGTGTACTAGCTACAGCGATCCATCAAGTTGGACTGGCACCTCCGGCTCCCATTGTGCAATGGAAGTGTTACGTGCTAAGCTTCTCCAAAGGCTTGGTGAACTCTTCGTACCCACAATCCCACTGCCTCTGTCTCCATCTATGCCTTTAAAGGAACATACCTTATCAGTTAATAGAGAAGAAGAAAGCACAGCCTTCATTCAGAGAGAAATCTGTCTAGTGCCCAAAAGTGGCAGCTGTTGTACCTAGCCTGCTACGGAGTGTCTTGAGAGGCCAATGGTGGATGGTTGACTCCAGTGGACAGCATTGCTGCAGGTCTGTTGTGCACATCTGACTTTATTCATGGGTAGTAACTAATGGGTATGTCAAATTAGGCATGGTGGCTCACACCTGTAATCCTAGCACTCAGGGAAGCAGAGGCAGGCGGATCTCTGTGAGTTCGAGGCCAGCCTGGTCTACAAAGTGAGTCCAGGACAGCCAAGGGCTACACAGAAAAATCTTGTCCCAAAATAACAAAAGGGGGAGGGGATTTGGAAAGAACAGACTTAAAGACAGATGACAATGGGGGCAAAGGGAAAGGTCTGTAGATGGATTGTTCCCAGTGTCCTACATAAATGCATACCCAATGGCATTTCTCGGGGAGGACTCTCAGTCATCAGGAGAGTGAGAGTCCACTTGGAGACACCAGTTACCTCATCCTTAGATGTGCTAGTATTTGCTGATAGGATCGTTTACAAAGACATCTTAATGGCAGGGGAAGGGGCTGTGCTGGCATCATAACAGAGACTTCTGTCTGCTTAATGAGGTAGACATTTAGTCAGAGCGACTAAAACGGGGGCTGGAGAGATGACTCGGGTGCTTAGACCCAGGTTTGACTCCCAGCACATACACTGGGGCCCTGTCATCCACAGCTCCAGTTCCAGGGCATCTGTGGGCATCAGGCCTGCACACAGTGTAAACACATACATTCAGGCTTTAAGACACTCACACATATAAAGTAAGCCTTTAAAAATGAAAAGTAAAAAATAGATTTTGGTAGGTTGTAGGAAGGAAATGACTAAGATATCTGATAAGGAATAATTTGGAAGAGTTAGGGCAATTTCAAGAACTATTGTTTGCATGAGATGAAGTCATGGGAGTAGAACCTGGAGGTTAGTCTGATGTTATAGGGATGATCCCCTCACAGCTCTCCTATAGAGGATGAGAAAATGTGAAGGCCCTGAGGACAGAAAGAGCAGATAAGGACTGGAAGGCTCCTATGGATCTCAGGGATCTCCCCATTTTGTTTTATCTAAGAGTTTCTTGTATTGGTCTAGCCATGAACTTGCTGTGTAGTCAAAACTTTGAACTTCTGGCTGTCCTGCCTCTACCTCTTAGCACAGGTGTTAGAGGGCTGTACTGGCTGGTTTTGTGTCAAATTGACAGAAGCTAGAGTCATCAGAGATGTAGGAGCTTTAGTTGAGGAAACAGCTCCATGAATCCAGCTGTAAGGCATTTTCTCAATTAGTAATCAGTGTGGGCCCAGCCCATGATGGGTGGTGCTACACCTAGGCTCATAGGCCTGGGTTCTATAAGAAAGCTGGTTGAGCCAGCCGATGGGAAACAAGCCAGTAAACAGAACCCCTCCATGGTCTCTGCATCAGCTCCTGCCTCCAGGTCCCTGCCCTTTGTGAGTTCCTGTCCTGACATCCTTCTGTGATAGACTATGACGTAGAACTGCAAGCCAAATAAACCCTTCTCTCCCCAACTTCCTTTCTGGTCATAGTGTTTTCTGGAAGCAATAGAAACCCTAAGACAAGGGCTGTGTAACTATGCCTAGGTCCTTCTGTTTGTTTGTTTTGAGGTGCTGTTGCTTTACTCCTGCCTTCATCACGAGTCCTGTAAGCTATTTTTACATGGCTGTGGTATATTTCTGTTGCTATATGGTATCCATCATCTTAATAGTTTCACATTTTACTTGTGTGGTTTCCTTTACTTCCCCATTCTTTAAAATGTTGCTGTGGGTGTTCTTGGATATGTTGCTTAACATACATGCACAAGAGTTTATCTCGGCTGTAGACTGTACAGTGGAGTCATGGTTTTTACTTTGCTAGGACAGAGTAACTGTTTTCCCAAGATCTACCATCAACTCACATTCCAGTTAGCCAAGGACAGCAGTTTCTACTGTCCATCACTCTGGCTAGTATTTAGCATTCACTCATTTAAAATTGTTTATCTGGAGAAAGGTGAAATTATATCTTTTTTCAGTCATACACATACATATATATTTAAAGCCAGCCCAGCCCAGCCTGTCCTGGAACTTGTGATATGCTGCTGTGATTAAAAATGGTCAAAAAGCAACTTGGGCATTATTTCTCTACAGAGTACAGTATGGCGGACAGCCAAGGCAGACACTCAAGACAGGAATCTGGGGGCAGGAACAGAAGCGTAGGCCATGAGAATGATGCTACAGTTAACATTGTACTGAGGCTTATTTTATGTCTGTCTCTTGAGATGGTCTCATGCGGTCCTGGTTGACCACGAATCTACCTATTGACTAAGGGTGGCCCTGCTCTCATCTCCCACTTCTCAAGTTCTGGGATTACAAGAATCTGTCACCATGCCCAGCCTTGAAGTAGCTTTTTATGTTTGTTCATTTTTCAGGGGAATGAATATAGGTTGAGGAAAAGGGAGAATGAACTCCTGAAAGTAGGAGGGACACCAAGAGAGGAATAAACTAAGTCGGGTTTAAGATCTAGTAAGCCCATCACAGATACTGCTTGAAATGTTGACAGCACTTAGTAACTGGCCACATCAACCACTTATTCCCCATTTGCACTCAATTAGCCTGAGCTAATTAAGCTGATGTGGTGCAAGCTTGGAAGAACTCGATACTTCAGCTCAGAGCCCAGTTTGACTCTGAGACTCCACTCTGGGCATGGACTGATTATTTCTCCCCTACAATCACCTTTACACCTACCACATATGCCCTGAGTGTCTGTCACTTTGGACATTCGTGATCTGAACTCACCCAGATGACACTTTCTCACTGGGTTCCAGATTCCCAGCTTATGTCCATGCCTCTACAATCACAGTTCATGTAGTTAATCAACCCTCTGACCTAGCATGTGCTTCTGAAGGGTATCATGCCAAACTCAAAGCAGAAATCACACCTAAGTAGGGTACGGTAATTGTCTCTCGCCATAAGAAGGATGACATCATAGGTCATGTGACATGTAATAAGGGTTCCGTGGGATGGATGGATCTCAGCAGTCTATAAGTGGCCCGAGTTCTGATGAGGAATTGATAAAAAACATATCATGGCAGAGACATAAAATCATGCTTTAAAGAAATATATCCAGAAGGGTGGGGCTGTAGTTCAGTGGTTCAGGATGTATGAAATCCTAGGTTCAATCCCAGGTATTGCCAAAAAGGAAAAAGTAGTTCAGATTCTTCACAGGGGTTACCTACTAATTTCTAGACTTCAAAAGCCATTTCTTTTATTTAAAAAGCCTATAAAACTTGAATTACTATTGCTACATAACTACCTGCTGATTACCCAAGACACCATTCTCTTGAAATATATCTTTTCCTCTCTACCCTGCAGGTGCTAATGGCAAAGCTCAAGGCAGGCAGCTGCTTCACTGAGAAAGCACAATTATGCTTTCACATCTGGCTTCTCAGTCCAGTGATGCATGGTGGGAGGTCATGTTCCTGGGGCCTATTGCAGGGTTTGACTTCTGAGAGTCTTGGTACATGAAACAGTTCATTGGTGACTTCCCGTGTGCTCTCTGGCCCTACAAGCATGCTCTTCCAGGCACTGGGCTGGGGAGAGGTACTGGAAAGCTAACACTGTAAGAACGAAGAGTTCCTGGTTAAGAGCTCACCTTTTCCCCATCCTCCCTGGCGATCCTGAGGCTTGGCCTTCAAGGATGCTAGGCTAGTAAGAACTCTACTATGAGCCATGTCTGTAGTCCCTTCCTTGTCTCTAGTGCTTTAACACATCAATTCTGAGATGTGTTCTATAGTTTGCTTGTCTCTTCCTTTTTCCCCCCTACACAGGGTTTGGTCTGTAGACTCAGAGATCCAACTGCCTCACCTCCTGAATGCTGGAATTAAAGATGTGTGCCACCACTGCCCAGCCCAGCTGTGTTCTGTAGTTTTTTAGGTTGCACTCAGCAGAATTAAGTCCATCACTCACACACTAACCCCTCATTAATGTACCCTTCAACAATTATCCTCCCCTTCTCTCAACTCTTCCATTCTTCAGGGTGCCTCTGTGAGGTCACTCCCTAAATAAACTTTGCACTCAAGTTTGGTCTTGGAGCCAGATTTGGGAAGAAGGGATCTAAACTAATATGGGGGTGTTTTTGAGAGTGTGGGAAAAACAAGGATTCTCCTCCTGAGGAAATGATGCCACAGTCTCAAGAAACCAGAGTGTGATGTGGTGAATTTTAGATGTGAGAATTGAGTTCTAAAACCATCTACATTTCCTTCCCTCTTCTCCCTTAAATGATTATCAAGGGAGTGTGAGTGAAACAAAACCATAATTTTATTAATAGTTTCAAAAATACTTAAAACTACCTATGTAAAGCATACTTCACATAGTTGGCTCCCTAACTATTTGCTATCATAATAAACCTTTCCTGTATGGTGCTTTATGATTTATAATTGCTTAACTTACTTGTCTACTGTTCACTAAATTGCACACTCCACAAGGAAAAAAAAGGAACTAAATGTACCCTGGTCACTGTTAAGACAGCATTCACACAGAAGATTCTCTAGAGGCTGAAGCTTGAGCTTGGGGCCCCAAATACTCAATTTCTTCTTGCTTCCTTGCTCATTAAAATTGTATTTTAACCCATATCAGGCCGCAGAGAGAAATTCAGGGATAGGGCAAATAAAATGAGCAGATCTATAGAGCAGGTTTCTGCTCTACTAATCCATTAAGGTGCGTGTACAGGTAGGAGGTAAACAAGAACACATTTGTGAGTGTAAAGTGGTGTTAGCTAATAATAATTTAGACCCAGTGTCTTGACATCTCACCAAGACACAGGTAGTTCCTTTTCTTGGGGGAAGTGGGAAGGCAGTCCTAAATTCTATATTTAATTTCAGTTTAATGAAAAAACACTGTAAAGTCTGTCCGTGATTCACATAGCCCAGTAATTCCAGATCATCTTTGGTTTATTGCCCTTTTTATTGGTAAACATTTTGAGAATTCTAATCCGTTCTCACTTCCTGTTGATGTTCTTCAGTCCCGGGCAATGGAGCTGAGGTGCCTTTTCAACCAAAGGGCGTCTGGGGTCTGACCCCCCATGTTCTCCCAGCAGCCCTCAATCCGTACCTGTTATAGGGCGTGCCTGAACTCTATCCTGAACTTTACAGCCCAGGGGCAGGGGCTTCCCCTCCTGCTTCACTATATAAACCAGGCCTTTTCCTCTTCTCTGTACCCGGGCACTTTTCCTTTTCTCCCCACATAGTGACATCCGGCCTGTTCTTTGGGAACAGCGAACCCTCCGAGGTGCTCCCAATAAACCTACATTTATATACTTGTCTTGAATTGGCTCACCTTAGCCCTGTAAGGTCTGGCCCAAATGGCACCTCTTCCTGCGTTCTACGAGCCCTATCAACCAGCCGTGCTCAGCGGCCCTCCTCCCGGAGCGCTCAGCAGAGTTCTGTTGCTCCGCAGGGCTCGCGCTAAGAGGTGTTCGGCTGAGCCTACCACCCTATCCAGGTTATGGGTTTCTTGTTTTTTATTTTCCCTCCTGTTGTCCTAAAACGAGATCTTCGAAGGCCGAGAAAACCGAACTTTCTGTGAGGATGACAAAAGGGCCCTTGAAATGACCCCAAGGCACGTGACAAAATCCCATTTAGCAGTCAAGGCGGTGCTGGGCAGAGCCAGTTAGCACCTGCCTCCGGGACCTTGGCTAACTGGCTCTCCACCCGAAGCCGAGTAAAGACAAAACTCGCTCCCGCCCGGATCCCGGAGGCGGCGCTGAGCACTTCCGCCTCGGAAAAAAAAATGTCATCGCCGGCTGAGCTTCCGGTTCCACTCGGGAGCCCCCGACACCTTTCATCCCAGTTGGCCGTCGTCCGCGCACCCCGCCCGGCCGCTCCCCTGGGCTCCTCTCCACACCCCGGGAGCGGCGCGCGCGTCGCGAGGCTGTTCCGGCGACGCCGTGACGTCACCCCAGAGAAGAGCGACCCGAAAGGCTTCAGCGTTCCGGCGGAACAGCGGGTCAAGCCCCCGGAGGCGGAACCAACGTGTGACTGACGTCCACACACACCAGTTGTCCTGCGCACGCTGCCTCAATCCAACCAATGAATGCGAAGCGGGGACGGCAACGTCCCGCCTCCGCACCAGGAAGCTCCGCTCCCTCCGCTTGGCCCTCCGTGCCCGCCATGCTTAGTGTGGCTCCTCGTTCCGAGGCAGTTCGCTCTCTTTCGGCTTTCAGACACCCTCAGTTAATTCCTCCACAATCACTTTCTTCCCGCCACCAACGTCCACTCTCTCCGGCTCCTTCCTCGATCGCTGATGGCCCAGCCACACCTAAGATGGCGGCTGGAGGCGGCGGCCCGGGTCCCGGGTTCCCCGGCGTGGTGACGTCAGCGCGCTGCGTGCCGGCAGGTGGAGGGAGAAGGGAAAGTTTGGCCCGTGCTTGGGGTTCGGGTGGAGGGCGGGACGGAGGGGCAGGGCCGAGGAGAAGCTGGTGTCGCGGTGCCGCGGAGGCTGAGGCCGGCTCGTGGGCTGGGCCCGGGACTGCGGGACGCGGAGCCGCAGGAGGCGAGGTCGGCCGCAGCCACGCGTCCCTGCCTCGGGGCCGCACTTGACCCGCGCGCCCCGGCGTTGTGCGCCCCAAGGCTGGGCAGGGCCGAGCGGCTTGTAGGGGTCGGCGGCTGGGCTTGGGGAGGCGCGCGGCGAGTTGAGCGGAGAGCCCGTGCGTGAGGGAGCGCGGAGCCAGGCGCTGCAGCCGTCATGTCCGAGGACTCGAGCGCCCTGCCCTGGTCCATCAACAGGGACGACTACGAGCTGCAGGAGGTGATCGGTGAGAGCCGAGGGGCGACGCGCTGGGACTGTGGGCCCGAGCCTTGCCTGGTGCGAGGCGTGCGCCTAGGGTGGGGCTTCCTCGGTCTGGAGAGGCGTACCTGGGACAGATGTGTCCTGTGCAGAAGGATCCGGGTGGACGGGCTGCAGGCCTGGCCGAGGCAGCTCTAGGGATCGTGGGCAGAGCCGTGTGTTTCTGGGACTGTGGGCTATGCGCACCGGAGTCCACTCCTGCATCTGCGCGCCGACCCTGTCAAGTGTACGCCAAGTCCTAGTTTGCAGAGGTGGGGCTGGGCAGGTTAGACCCAGCTCTGGCTTCTTACAACCGACTTCTGTGGTCGAGGAGGCAGACGTTAACTAGATAGCGTGAAAAAGCTGTGACGGGTCTCGGTGGGTGGCAGGAAGGAATGAGCAAGGCGCTTTAATAAGTAATGGCTTGGCTGAGTTAGGTGATTTTACGGAAAAATGTTTTTCTGAGGTGAAGATCTGTAAATTATGCCTTAAAGTGAGGAGAGGGAAGATCACCTTTTCCCCCTTTGAGGGATAAGGAAATAACGAAGATTTGGGAGAAAGTGCTTGATAAGTTTTAGGGCCGGAAAGAAGGCACACGTGGATATCAGGGACGTTTGGAGCCATGTAAAGATTTTGGAGTTTTAAGTGTCCTTGGAGGGCTTCAACTAGGGACGATGGCGTGATCCGTAAATCTGGTTACCGTGTGTGGAGTGGACCTGAAAGAATAGGGTCCGAGAATAGCAGTTGCCCGACACCAAAATGGATTGTCTTTCCCTGAGGGAGGTAAGTCATGAGGAGGTAGATGCTTAGGCCCCAGAGAAGAGGGGAGAATTTGTAGCGCAGCAGTAATCCAGTGACCATAGGAATCAGAAAGGAGTGGGACAGTGGTGGTGTGCACCTGTAGTCCCAGCCCTGGGGAGGCATAGAGAGGCTCCTGATCTCGGTGAGTTCCAGGCCAGCCTGCTCTGCATAGAGTGAGTTCTAGGATGGTCAAGGCTACACACAAAGAAACCTTGTCTCATCCTCCCCCACTCCCCTCCCCCAAAAAGTCAAAAGGGGATGGGTTTGGTTAAACAAAGGTTTGATCAGCTGACCTGAGCAGACTGAGTTTTGGAAGATTGTCTACACTGCAGCATCCTGCCTTAAAGTTAGTTTTATAATAAGAGACTAGCTGAGTGTTCATTGCACTGTGTTTAAAAAAAAAAAAGCAACCCACCAATTGTGTGTATGTGTGCGTGCGTTCACAAACACACGTGCACGCTTGATAGGCTTCCTTGTTTGCTTTCTACCTTGTCTTTTGATCATCTCATTAGTTGATCTGGAGCTCACCATTTGGCTAGGGTGAGTAAGACTCCAAATCCTGTCTCTGCTTCCCAGCACTGGGCTTTCAGGCGTTTTACAGGGTATGACACTACCCAGGTACACATGGGCGCTGGGGGATTGAGACTCAGGTGGTTATGCTTGCTCAGCAATAACACTTCACATTGTGCTATCTCCCCAACCCCCCAATTTTTTTTTTTAAAGGCATTTCTCAGGTAGCTCAACCTGGCAACAAATTTGCTGTGGAGTTGAGGCTGGTCTTGAATTCTTTGTCCTCCATTTCTCTAAGTTTCACTTTTATACTTTACAGGCCTCCTGATTTCCAAGAACTTGGGCTAAGTTGTATCTAAAAGACATCAGCTGACCAGCAAGATGGCTTAGTAGGTGAAAGGCTGCTGCCAAGCCTGAGGTCTCAGTTCCATTCCTGGGATGCTCATGGTGCAAGGAGGAGCTTGTAGTGCCCCCACACTCCCATGGAAGTATAATAAAACATAAAGGATGTTGGATCTTTAGTCACTTCATAGGTCTGTCCTTGCTGCATGTTGGGTCTTTGACATGTACTGGTTGAGCTAGGTACATCTCTTTCTCTTACAAAGACTCTCATGATTGCTCCTTTCTTGGAATTTTACCTTCATATTGAATGAAGGGTTTAAATGGGAGATTCCAGAATGATGTCAGAAAGACAAGGGTTCTGGAATAGTGACATCGCCTTTCCTTCTGGTGCAGTGGACACACTTCGTAGCCTAACTAAGGTAGAAGGAGGAGTTGCAGTCATCATCCTGGATGCTTCTGCTCTTCAGCTACAAACTATCAGGTTTGCAAGTGCTGTCGAGAGTTAGTGCAGTAATTTTGCATACTCAGAACTATACAACAGGATGCTTGAGTGGGCAATAGGAAGGGAGTCTTAGTTTTTTGAGAGTGGATTTTCATCCCAGTCACAGAGTGAGCCATGGTTCATCATAGGTTAAGAATGCCAGCGTGAAACCACATCTTTAAAAAACAATCTGATGACTTAGCAGTTAAGAACATTTACTGCTCTTCCAGAGGACCTGAGTTTGGTTCCTAGCACCTGGATCAGGTGGCTCACAGCTGCCTGTAATAGAAGCTCCAGGAGATGTGATGACCTCTGCTGGCCTCAGGCACATACATGGACATCAGAATAAACAGCTACAAACATACACATAAATTAAAAATAAATCTTGAAATAAACTGATTTAAAGTGTCTGACTCAGTACCGTGAATTTTGGTCATTGTAACATTGTGTGTTTTCTTTTAGTACTTTACTGTATAACCATCATATTTCTAGCTTTGGAATATATCCATCATCCCAGTGAGATCCTTTGGTGCTTCCTGGTCCCAGTCCCAGGCGACCACAAATTTATTTTTGCTTATAGGTTGTCTTTTGTGAACATTTTACTTAAATAGGATCATATAATAATGTGATCTTTGTGTTTGGCTTTCACAGTGCACACTATTTTTACTTCCCTAAAAAAGTTTGTGGAAGTATAATTTGCATCTCATAAAATTAATATGATTAAAGTATACAGTTTAGTAATATTTTAGTAAATTTACAGAGTTGTTCAGTCATCACCACAATCCAGTTTTAGAACATTTCTCTCATTCCAAAATGATGCCTCATGTCCATTTGCAGTAACTCCCTGTTCCACCCCAGCCCAGGGCAGCCAAAACTTTACTTTCTGCCTGTATGGCTTTTCCCCCTGGACATTTCATATGGGAGTAATCATGTAATGTGTGCTCCTTGGTGCTTGTCACCTCTTGCTTTGCATGTTTGCTGAGGTTCACCCATGTCCTGTAGCATGCAGTAACAGTTATACATAGTTCCTTTAGATTGGATACCAGTTGATGGTTACTGGATTGTTTCTGTTCCTTGGCTGTTTAGAATAAAGCTATTAGCATTCATATCAGCTCTTATTTGGAAAATGTTTTGCATTCTTTGTACAAACCCGGGAATAGAGTTGCAGGGTCATAATAGTAAGCTTAACTTCTCTGTAAACCACCGAAATGGTGTTTCAAAGTACTCACACCATTTTACATTCCACTGCTTTGTGCTGGAATTTCCATTTCTCTACAACTTAGTAATTTGCAGTTTGTCTTTGTGTGTGTGTGTGTCTGAATGTACATGTGTGTTTAGGGGAGCAAGCCCAGGGCCTAGTGCATGCTAAATTTGTGCTTTGTTGTTGAATTACATGGCTAGCCCTGTCTCTGTGCTTATAGCTGTTGTGGGTATAGAGTGCTATCAGACTGCACTTCTCTAAGGACATTATAATGATGGTGAAGATGGTTTTATGTGCTTGCTTATCTTTAATTCTTTTACTTGGGTTGTACTTTGATATTTTTTTGAGGCAAGGCTTCTTTCTGGACCCCAGGCTGTCTGTCTGTCTGTCTTTCTCTTTTTTCTTTTCCTCTCCATTCCCTTTTTCCCTTTCCCCTCTCTTTCCTTCTTTCTTTCTTAGTGTTTTTGTTTTTGCTTTTCCTTCTTCTGTGACAGGATTTCACCATGTAGCTCTGGCTGTCTTGAAAATCTCTATATAGACCAAGCTGGCTGGAACTCAGAGATCTTCCTGCCTCTGCTTCCAAAGTGCTAGGATTAAAAGTGTGTGCTGCCTTGCCTGGCTCTAGAAGTTTTGATTAATTTTTTAATTAATTTGTTTTGAGACAGGATCTAGCTGTTTAGTTCTGGTTGGTCTGGAACTTGCCTAGGTAACAGGCTTTCCTGGAACTTGAGGTGGTCCTTCTGCCTCTGCCTCTGCCTCTGCTTCCAGAGGGTTGGAGTTATAGGCCTGAACTAAAAGTTTTATATTACTAAAAGTAATAGACCTGGCTAAAAGTTTTACATTTTAACGAAGTTTATTTTTATATCACTTTTTCTTTGGGTTTAGATATACTTAAGGCATTTTTACTAACCAAAGATCATAGAGATATTTTCCTGTTTTTTTCTAAGCATTGTAACTGAAGCGGCTGTATATGAGAGTCTTTGATACATTTTGAGGTTTTGTATGGTGAAAGAGAAGGTAAAGCACCTTGACGTAAAGACATTGAGACATAGAATGAGAGAACAACTTCAGGGCCTCCTCTCTCCTACCTGTTGGTTCTGGGATCAGACTCAGGTCATCAGGCACCTTTACTCTTTGAGCCGTCTCACTGCTCTCTTGTTCTCCTTTATGGTAAAATACCAAGAAACCTGACCTGGGAGATGTTCACCGTACAGGTTGGAATTCAGAAGACTTCCTTTAAAAGAATTTTATCATCTTAAAGATGGTTTGGCAAACTTTAAAGTTTCTTGTGTGATTATTTGTAAAAGGTGTTAGTAGTCTTACAGTTAATCATTTTAGTAACTTTGAACTCATTTCTGGTTTAGTTTACATAGAAAACTTCAGCTTTTTATGGCTGGAAAGATGACTCAGTAGTTCAGAACACTTGCTGTTATTCCAGAGGACCCAGGTTCAATTCCCAGAACCCATGTTTGGTAGCTGACAACTGCCTGTAATTGCAGCTACAGGGGATTTGACACCTTATTCTGGCCTCTGTGTATGTGTGTGCACACAAATAAAAACAGAATGTTTAAAAAAAGAATTTCAGTTATACTGTATTTACTAAGTGTAGAAGCAGTTTTAAATATAAGGAATTTGGAATTAGACTAAGCTTGTGTTTACCACTTAATAGCTGTGTGATTGTGGGCACATTTCATGCCATTGGTTTTAATGTACCGAGATTTTGATGCTGATAGTACCTCTCATGGGTACTGTCACTTGGACTGAGAGCAGTTGTTGTACATACTACTCAGCTTGTATTAAAAGCTCCCAAAAGAAGTTCTTTTTGTCTGATTCCTTTGGCCTCTTTTTTGTCTTTTTTTTTTTTTTTTTTTTTTGGTGAGATGCTCTCTACATAGGCCTGTCTGTCTTGGAACTTACTGTGTAGACAAGGCTAGCCCCAAACCCAGAGAACCACCTGCCTCTGCCTCCCCAGAGCTGTTTTAAAAGGCTTTCACCACCATGCCTGGCCCCTTTGTCTTATATGTCTCAGGTTCTGATATTGCTATGAAACTTGAAATTCTGTGATTTCAACTCTTTAAAAACTTTGTGTGTGGGAAGGTGCTTGGTGGGCTGTGTAAACGTCTGTGTACAGTTGTATACACCCTTGTGTGGAGGCTAGAGGTGGACATTGAGTGTCTTCTATGGCTCCCCACTTTGTCTCGTGTCTGCATCCCTGCCCTCCACCCTGTGCTGGGGTTGCACACATGCTCCAGCTCTTACATAGGGACATATTGGAACGTAGTATCAGAACATAGGTCTTCTGATTGCATATTAGTCATTTTACCCACCTAGCCATTTCTCCAGCCCCATGACTTGAATTGAAATGTTGTAATAAATATTTTGAATCTGTTTATCAGCTTCCTGGAGCAACTCTTCATGCCTCTCTCCCTTATTTCAGGTTTCATTCAAGTTTTGGTCCATTGGGGATTTATGCTAGACATGGCAATATGCCTGCATGAGGCTCTGCAGCATGGTGTTTTTAACACTGCATTGTGGTGACAGACAAAACCAGCCTGGCAGAAACTACCTTGGCAAGGAAGGACTGTGCTTCTGTTGTCATCTGAAAGTCTCAGTTAGTAATAACTGGTTACTTCAGACTAGGCTTAAAACTGGAACACTTCAGACTAGTTTTGAGATTTGATTTTGATTGATAAGATTCACCCAGCTTTGACAAAAACTCTCTGGCTTTATTCTTTACTTTCTCCTCACTGCTGTAATATTTAGGAGTTCCATTAGCTACACATTTGAATCTTTAAAATTGTGATTTCCAAATGTGGATTCTAGAGGGTCCCTCCATATTGTGAAGACTTGATGTTCTGTCTGTAGTGATGTGTTTTCTGCTTAGTTGGGTGGGAGTTCCAAGTGACATGTTAGTGAGGTAGTCATTAGATCCTCAGCTTCACAGAGTTGGACCAGAGATTGCATTTGTCTGCATGTATCATAAAACAAATAACAGTCCTTTAATATAGTACTTCCCTTCCTCTGTAGAAGAAGACTGAGGTGTCCAGGTGTCCAGACCTCCTATCTGAGGCTCTTGATTTTCATACCGTCACAACTTAGCCTGTGACTCACTCTCATGATTATGTGATACCTGTTTCACCTCTAGCGTCATGCTTGCACCTAGTCCAGAAGAATGTAGCAGGACAAAGATTTGGTAGATGAGTTAGCACCTTTTCAGAAGAGCTTTTCTTCCCGGATGCCTTGCTTACTTCTATTTTATTGAACTGTGAGATTTGGTCAGTGCAAAAGGGACTGGGGAATGAACCTTTTTAATTGTACATTATTCAATAAAATAGGAGAAAGTTGTGAAGAAAAGCTGATGTGCTGTTTTTGTCAAAACTAGATGAATCATACCTAGCGTTTTCTGATAATGAATTAAATTGTTAACTAAATTAAATTAAATATAATTAAAATTAAATCGTTAAATAAGACATTGCAAGTAAATGATTTAACCTACTGCATAGTGAGCGGTTAGTAAATGTTAGTGTTAATTTCAAGAGGCAATTACTCACCAGTTAGGAGCGTGGTACTGGAACACCATGTAGTTCAGGCTCTAAGTCCTGCTGTGCCCTGCACTAACTGGATGACCTACGTCTTTTGAAAAATTCTCATTTATATTATTCTATGTATATTTGTTTTGTCTGTGTGTACATCTGTGCACCATGTCGGGGGTGAGTGGAAGAGTGTCAGATCCCTTGGAACTGGAGTTACAGATGGTTGTGTCATCTCTGGATCCTCTCTCTAGCCCATGGCGTGAGTCTTAACTTTGCTTACACTGTTCTGTTTGCATTGTTTTGTGAGGCCAGAAATAGCTGACTGATGGGATTGTTTTAATGATTAGATGGAAGAAAAAGATAAATAAGAAATTGCTCAGCATAGTAAGTACTCAGTTAATGTCAGAGTTCATGGTAATGACAGTACCATAAAGACTGGATTATGTTATGTTGTCTCAAGTGAGGAATTCCTTGAAGAATATTCCATTATTTGATTAATTTGCTCAAGTATTTATTGCACACCAATACCAGGCACTCGTCTGGGTTCAGAGGTAAAGCAAACACAGAAATCCTTCATCTCCTGGAGTTAATGACCCTGTTGTGATGAAAAGGGAAAAGGTTGTAGCTTGCTAGAGGTAGGTGTGAGGGTCTAGGTTCAAATAGGTTAGGGAAAGATTTGCCTGAAGGACGTGAAGCAGTAATTGCTATGCTTATTGTAGAAAGTTTGTTCTAGTAGGAACTGAGCAAGACTCTGAGGAACTCTGTCATGGAAGAGGTAGGGGTGGCAAGAGCAGAGAAGTAACACATGGGTAAAATGGGTCTAGGCTGGGCATGTTGCTGCACACCTGTAATCTCAGCACTCATGGAGGCAGAAGCAGGCAGAACTGAGTTTGAGGCCAGCCTGGTCTACAAAGCAAGTCTAGGACAGCCAGGGCTATATTGAGAAACCTTGTCTTGAAACACACACACACAAGGTAGGAATGTGAGGCCTTGGTCAACAGAGTCCAAGTCATGGTAGTAATTTAGGCTTGTTTGTCGTGGGGGCATGTGGGGGCATGCATGTGGCATTGGAGGACAGCGCGTGTAGTTAGATCTCTTACTCTACTGTGGTGTGAGTGAGGATGGCCCCAGAGGCTCATGTATTTGAATACTTGGTCCCCATTTGGGGGAACGGTTTAGAAGGGGCTGGGTGTGGCCTTGCTGGAGGGAGTGTGTCACTGGAAGCTTGCTTTGAGGTTTCAAAAGACTCCTGAGATTTCCAGCTCTCTCTCTTTGCCTCTTGGCTGTAGATTAAGAGGTGAGCTGTCAGCTGTTCCTTCACTCCGCCATTATGTACTCGATCTAACTGTCTATAACTGCTAACCAAATTAAATGCTTTCTTTTATAAGTTGCCTTGGTCGTGGTATTTTATCACAGCAGCAGAAAAGTAACTTGAGACCCACTCATTGTGTTCTGTAGATTGAACTCAAGTTGTCAGGCTTAGTGGCAAAGTGCTTTGCTCATTGAGCTATCTTGCAAGCCTTAACTTGGCTTTTGCTTTGAGAAAGATTGAAAGTCATCTCAGGGTTTTGAACATTGCTTTAACTTGAGTTCCATTTAACTGGGCTGTTTTGTAAGGATGCACAGCTGAAAGAGAAGTACTCTAGGGTAGAGAAGTATCAGCAGAGGTGATGAGACACGGCCAGGCTCTGGATATGACATATTTTGAAGCTAGAGCATTGGCTGCATGAGGAAGAGGAGGTAAAGTGACTCAGGAAGATGGAGTTGCCATCCTCTGATATGGGAGATCACCAGAACGAGGAGGGCCAATGATGACTCATTTATTGGAAGGCTAGGCTGTTTGAATAATGATGCAATGCATATGACAGGATGTCTTTATTTCCAACTTGTGTTCAGAGACTAGTTTGATTTGGTGATAATGACTATTCTTAGAGCCATTCCATTGGTTCTTTGGGTCAGAAGTTTCAACAGCAGGCTCTATTTTTTTAAATGACCTTAAGAATTGTGGTTTTTAATACTTTGCATAGTTCAGGTGACAGCGCCTTTGTCTCCCCTCCACCACAAGATGATGCACTGCGTAGCTCTGGCTGTCCTGGAACTCATTCTGTAGACCAGGCTGGCCTGCCTCTGCCTCCCAAGTGCTGGGATTAAAAGGTGTACACCACCTCTGCCTAGTGCCTTTGTTATCTTTTATAATGACAGTCTGGCTTAGCCTGTTTCTTTAGTAAATGCAAAGTGTGTGTGCGTGCAAGTGTGCTCTTCTCTATTTGAAACTAATTTTTAAGTTCGTTTACAAAGTGATGGTTTTTTAAATGGTATTTTCATAATATATTATTATACTTGGTTCCTATTCATCGACTTCTGTTTCTGTCTCAGTCACTGTGCTGCTGCTGTGACAAACACTATGAACAAGGCAACTCATAGAAGAAAACATTCAACTTGGGGGTTCATGGTTCTGGAGGGCTAGAGTATGTGATCAGCATGGTGGGAGTTTGGCAGCAGGCAGGCAGGCAGGCATGGTGCTGGATCCATAGCTGAGCGTTTGAGACAACAACCATGAGGCAGAGATGCTGTGAGCTTTTGAAACCTCAAAGCCCATACCCAGTGACACACTTACTCCAACAAGGCCACACCTCCTAATTCCATACAGTTGCACCAACTGGGAATCAAGTGCTCAAATAGATAAGCCCGTGGAGCCACTCTCACTCAAACCGCACGCCTCCTCAGTCTCGTCTGCTCCCTTCCTATTGCTGGCCCTTTCTCCTCCCAAGTAGTCTCTTTGCTTTCACACGAATTCCACTGTCCTCTGTTTCTTCCCTCCCTCTCCTGAAGATGTTGATTGATTTTTATTTTTTGAAAGGTATTTTTTGAGCCAGCTCATTTCCCACTTTGTAAGTTAATCCATCTGGTGTATGATGTCCTCTCACGTTGCAGGTATAGAAAGGCGGGGCTGATGGGTGGAGGAGCTCACGATGGCAACCTGGGCTCGAGGATGCGCACAGTGAAGTCTGGACAAAGAAGAGTATTGAGCAGGGCCTTGTGAGGGCTCTTCATCTATACCTATATGTCTACACGAACATATCTGTTACATAGACTGATGTTTATCTTCCCACGTGCTAAGACAACCATGGTGAATCCTATGAATAAACTTGTGGTTCACTTACCACATTAAATTTACACTTCAAATAATACCTTTAAAAATTGTCTCTAACCCTCCTGGTGTAAACTTTGCAAAATGTTAAAGACTAGTTAATAATTATGAATGATTTTTGAATATCCTTTTCAATTCTGTCACTAGTTGCTATTTTCTATGAAGTAATTGTTTTTCCGATGAAAGAAAAAATACTATCATCTATTCTGAATTAGTGGTATTGAATGCTTGTTTGCTACATTATCACAGTGTTTGAACTTTGAAATGTTTGAATGTTTGTTTTTGGTAAAGTCTGTGAGTATGGAGAAAGGTGCTTGTTAGAAGAACTTATCATCAAATGGTAAGACCTTTGTCCTTGGCCATTTATTAAATCATACCAGAGCTTAATGGACATATTGCTTATAGAGATGTATTCATTGATTGAGTCTTTGATAGGGTCAGTGAGATGAATCAATGGATAAAGGTGCTTGTTGCCAAGCCTGACAACTGTTGACATAAAACCCACAGCCCCTCATCTTAAAGGGAATAAGAGTTTGTTCTGGAGCTATTTTGAGTAATCGTGGCCTGGGAACACGTATTTAGCCCTCCTCCCTCCCCCCCCCCCAAAAAAAAATCTAACTTCCAGTGTGGAAGCAGTTTTATGGTTTCACAGAACAAAGTCATGAGGCAAGTTTAAAACATTGGTGGGTATGTCAGAGAGCAGTTACAGAAGATATGGAAAGAAGGTTTTCTGTAGGCCAAGACTATTTGCTGACATTCTTAGCTTTGGGGTTGGTATTATTCGATGTAGGCATCTTCTGGGAGGGTTGGGAGGCACACCCTGAGAGTAAGTGGCAGCAGCTGCAGGTTTCAACTCCAGCATGTTTTTGCTCACATAGATAAACCATTGATCTGCTTCAGACTGGCATCTCAGGCTTTGTTTATAGTTAGACAGTCTAGATTATCTAGAGATAGACTTGAATACTGGTTGGAATAGCACTAGAGAATACACTTTAGAAAAATAACTTGATCGCTGGTGAGAACATGATATAGATGATGTGAGATTGTTTAAACAAAGGCACTGTGTAGAAGAGTTAGGGTACATTTTGTGATATGAAAATTGTTCTTCCTTCAGTTACCTGTTTCTGAGAGTCACATGGTGGCTTCTCACTGACAGCAAGAGAGGGTTAATTTTTCTGTCTGGTTTTGTGCATGGTAGGGAGTCTAAATCACTGTCGCTTTGCTTGGCCCTGTTGTACTCAAGGGCTTAGTGAAAGAAGTTCAGGCTTTTTAAAAGCAAATTGCAAAGCATTGAGTAGTAACCCATTGGGCTAGTTTATTTACATCTTGTTAGACAGATGAGCATATAAAGACAAACCACAAGAGAAGGTAACACAAAATGCATATGACAATCTTTTCCTAAGTTATACATAGAGAAGCATCCATAGTTTCTGCTAAGGAAGGTATGGAAATCAGGCTTTGGATAGTTGTGGGTGGCCGCTGAGTCTTCTGAATTGTAAAGTAAATCTTGTTGGGAGGTCACACGGAAATGGACATTTTGAGAATATCAGCAGACTCTCTTAAGTTGGCTGTGTCATTCTTTAATCCTACTAACAGTAATGCAGGAGGGTTCCAGTATTTTCTTCATATTTCCCTGATGGCTTTTCTATTTTTTATTTTTTTGAGGTAGGATGTATCCCTGACTGGCCTTGAACTTATGATTTTCATCTCAGCAATTACTCCCAGCTTGTCTGTGCTGGGCATTGAACCTAGGACCATATTTATACCAGACAAGGATTCTACTAAGCTGTGTTCTGAAGTCTTTCTTTCCCTAAGCCAGGGCCTGTGCTTTCGAGGCCAACGCTTCATGTACTAGCGATTTAATCCCCAATCTTTCTCTTTCTTTCTTTTTTTTCCTTCTTGATTTCCTTGTCTTAGTAATGCTGAACCTTGTAGATTTTGTCATCCTGATCCTATAACTTAACCCTTCAGGGCCTCATAGTGTTAAACATACACTCTGTCACTATGAGCTGTAGTTCTGGTCCTCCTGTACTTTTTTGTTTTTGTTTTTGTTTTTTTTTAAACAGGGTTTCTCTGTGTAGCCCCGGCTGTCCTGGAACTCACTCTGTAGACCAGGCTGGCCTCAGACTCACAGAGATCCGCCTGCACCTCTGCTTCCCAAAAGCTGGGATCACAGGCATGTACCATGCCCAGCTGTCTGTCATGTTCTTATATTCATGAACTGATGTGTAATTCATGAATAGTTGACAAAAATTATCAAATTTCTTGTCTACCACAGTTTTTTAATCTCAGAAATCTAGAATTGCTTATTTCATTTCAATATAATAGAAATGTTTTCATCTTATAAATGTTTTATTCTTATGAATAAAAGCATACATCATATAAGTTGAAAAAAATGACATCATACTTCCTCATTAAAACCTACAAACAACAGTACTCAGGAGGCAGAGGCAGGTATATCTCAGAGTTCTAGGTCAGCCTGGTCTGTACGGTGAGTTCCAGGACAACCAGGCTATACAGAGAAACTAAACCCTGTCTTGAAAAACCAAAAAACCATTCCCCCGAAACAAACCTGTAGACAGAATATTAATATCATCATCACCATCATTATTTATTAATTTACTTACTTGATTTTTTGAGTCATGGCTGTCCTGGAACTTGCACTGTAGACTAGGCTGACTAAGAACTGAGATACTCCTTTGCCTCCTTAGTGCCAGGATTAAAGATATATGCCACCAGTACTGTTTAATGTATTTTAGTGTGACTTCAAATTCACTTTTAACTGAAGATATATGACCTTGAACTCTTTTTGTTGTTGTTGTTGTTTTATGACAGGGTTTCTCTGTGTAGCCCTGGCTGTCCTGGACTTCCTATGTAGACCAGGCTGGCCTCAAACTCACAAAGAGCCTCCTGCCTCTGCCTCCCAAGTGCTGGGATTAAAGGTGTGGGCTATCACATGGGGCCTCTGTGTTAGCTACTTTTCATAGTTCCTTACATTTACTTGTAGAAAATGTTAACCTATTTATCCTTTTATTTAGTATTTTGCTCAGTGCTTTATCCTGACCACCACCCCCTTTCTTTTAAAAGATATTTACTGTTTTGTTTTGTTTTTGAGACAGGGTTTTGCTTTGTAACCTTGGTTAACCTTGAACTCCCTGAGCCTGGGTTGGCCAGGAACTCATTATCCTCCTATCTCATCCTGATGAACACTTGAGATTTTAGACCTGTAATGAAATGATCCGTGGAGATAGTTATTGACAGCCATGCTGATTAAACTACTTAAAGCTTTTAGTCCATTAATGGCCAGACCAAGAGTGGTCTTCTGCCTCTGAAAAGTCTCTTAGTGACCAAGCTTGGGGTATAAGATTTTTAAAGGGAAACCCCAGAAAACTCATAATTTAAATTAAAGTTAATTTAAAGTAAAAGTATCCTTGAAACATTTATTCCTGGAAGAGCATAATAATTATTTCAGCTATAACAATTATTTTTTTAACATATCTCTTTTTGGTTACTTTAGTTTGCTTTAATTATTTTGATTAATACATCTGGACCATGGTCAAGGCCATGGAATTCTCAAATGTGTTGCCAAGGCAGAGGTAGCAACTGGGGAGAGGGTATAGAGTGCTAAGAACTGTCTCAGCAAACACAAAATGTGTTAGGACAGAATGGTGTCACCTTAGTCATTTCAGTATCACTGTACTTGCCTCATCTTAAACTATCTATACTTCTCTTAGATTTATAGTATATTGTTATTATCATTATAAAGTGGGGCTGGAGAAATGGTTCAGTGGATAAGAGCATTGGCTTTTTTTCTAGAGGACACGGATTTGATTCCTAACACCCACATGGCAGCTCACAACCATTAGTAAGTCTAGTCCCAAGGGATTAATGCCTTGTTCAGGCTTACACACCTGGTGCACAGACATCATGCAGACAAAACATCCACGTATATAAAATAAATAAAAAGTTTTCCTTTGTGTGGTATGTGTGTGTGTCCATGTACAGGACACATATGAAGGCCAGGTGTAGGGGGTAGGGTGACTTCGGATGTTCTGTACCTTGTATTTTGAGACCTGGTCATTTACTGACCCTGAGGCTCACTGACAACAAGGCTAGCGAGCCAGTCATTCCAAAGACCCCCGCATCTTTGTTTCCCCAGCACCAGGACGACTGCACGTGCTGCCACGTCCAGCTTTTTCGTGAGTTACGGGTTTCTGGTCTCAGGGTCTCTTGCTTTTGTGGTAAGAATGTAATGGGTGGAGCTGCCTCCCCAACCCATTTTGTTAAAGTTAATCTGGCTTGGAGAGGTGGCTCAGCAGGTAAGAGCACCGAATACTCTCCCAGAGGACCCGGGTTAGATTCCCAGCACCCACATGGCAGCTCACAACTGTCTGAAACTCCAAGATCTGACACCCTCACCCAGACATACACACAGGCAAAATGCCAATGCACATAAAATAAAAAAATAAAGTTAAACTCTACTGACAGTAAATGCTTGTTATAAAGTAGTCTAGGTAGGTTTCCCTCAAAATACTGGAAATATCTTTAGTTTTATATTCAGCAGTCTGCTGAAGACTATTTTCATTAGTGCAAGATCAAGTAGGTTCTATAGCTGGGAGGTTTGAGGAATGACTTGGAAATGCACATGTCATAGTACAGTTACTATGCAATACAGAAAGCATTTTTCTTCTTGCTTACTTGCCAGCGTTTTCTTGAAATTGCCTTATATTTGAGAGGAATATGAGAGAAGAGAGAAGGAGGGGAGAAAATCTAAGGAGCTTCCCTGTAGTGCTTCAATGTTTTTCCGTCTGTGGCTCACTATACAAGAGCATGTTTAGTGTGTGATCATACTAGTGATTAAAATGTAATTTCAGTGAAATGTATAAAGGGTGGAGAGCTGGTAGGGATAATTTGCCCTTCTGTGTGTTGGTAAAGATCAAATACTTTTGACCCTTAATATTACCCTAGGCCAAATAATACTTGAGACGCACATGTATCTGAACAGTTTAAATGACTAAAATTATGTAATGAGTAAATAAGGGAATAAATGGAAATTTATTCTGTCACTCGTAGTGGATCTGGAGTGTGAATTTGAGTCTCTTCAATGGTGCTGCTTCAAAATAGGTGAGTTTTGAGGCAGGCTTTCAAAAGGTGGAGGACATTGTGTGGGTTAATATGTAGGAAGGAAGACATGTTAACATGTAGGAGGGAAGACGTGTTAATATGTAGGAAGGAAATCACAGAACGTGCATGAAGATAGTGCTAAATTAGATTACACTCAGGATATGAAAAACAAGTTAATAAGTTCAGTTATCTAGTACTAGTGCAGGATCAAGTAGGTGCTGTAGCTGGGAGGTTTGAGGAGTGACTTGGAAATGCACATTTCATTTTTAATGGAGAGAGGATTCCACCTAGGTAAGATCTAAAAATAATCCATGTCAGTCAGGAGGGAAAGTGGTCTGCCAGAGAGGGGAGGAAGTGAGGTTGGGTGGTTGAAGAATGTTACAGAGTTTGTGACCCCTGGGAAAAGACATGGCCTCAACTGCTGTTATTGTAGTCTGGGATCCCAGGCCTTTGGCTCTGAGTCTGGGCTCTTCCAGGGGCCTCCAAATCCAGTTATAATAGAGTTATTGATTAGGTGCTAGTAGGATGAACAGTTTCTGAGCCAAATTTGAGATTGCCATGAAGGAGAGGTGTGAGGAAGAACTTTTAAAGTTGAAAACCACACCAAGACTTTCAATGACTGTGCAAGCAGGTTAAGTCTGTTCTGTTCTGCCAAGTTAGTTAAGTGGTTAAAACAACTCGGAACAATTTTTTGGTATCTGTGTCAGCAAGATACAGAAGCAAATAAATAAAAAAAGCAGCTAGCCCTAGCATAACAAGCAGATGGTCATGACGGTATATTTTTGAGTGGGGGGGGTCACTGAGTCAGGGTTACTGGGAAACTTCTAGGGACTGGAATCAGAGACAAGTGGCTGGTGAGCACCAAGATGGATGCCTGGAATAAAATAGAGCTTCTTTAGACATAACAAAGAGAGTGTGAATGAGATTAAATTTGTAGTTTAATTTTCACAACCTTAAAGGGCTTGAGAAATGTACTGAACCCTCTTCTGGGGACTGGGGTGAGGAAGAAGGGGGACATTAAAACCTTTTAAGACTATCCATTCAGCTTCTTCATTGTGGCTAGGTTTTGGTTGTTTTCTTGAAGCATTGCTCTGTGCTCTTTAAAAAATTATTGTATTAGGAGGTAAAGGTACTATTCTAAAAAAAATAAGATTAAGTTTTTTGTTTGTTTTTGTTTTTGAGACAGCATTTCTATGTAGTTATGGCCATTCTTGAACTGGCTATGTAGAGTGGGCTGACTTCACAGAGATTCTCCTGCCTTTGCCTCCTGAGTGCTAGGATTAAAGGTGTGTGTCACTACACCTGGCTAAAAGGTACCATTTAAAAATGTCCACTTGGTTAACATTTTTTGCATTTAGGATGTTTTATGATCATCGCTAAGAGAAGGAATAAACCTAGCTTATGATGTAGTCACTTCCACTCTTTATTCTCAATTCCTGGCAAGCACTATTTTCTCTCTGTAATTTACATGTTCTGAACATCTTATAGAAAGGAAATTTGGTACTGTGTGTCTTTGATGGAGGACTTCACTCACTCAGCCTTTTTTAATTTATTTTTTAATTTACCCTGTATCAGCTTGTGTCAGTATTCATTTCTTGGCTCATGGCTTATCACTTCTAGCCTTTGCTGTCATTATCTTGTCTAATGGAACTCCTGCTTCCCTTGTTCACTTCATGGATCCTTTTTAATGGCATTGAGCCCATCCAGATAATTCAAAATAATCTTCCCATCTCAAGAGTTATACTTTTCTTTTTTTGTTGTTTTGGGACTGGGTCTCACATGGTTCAGGCTGCCTGGGAACTGACTCTGTAGCTCAGTCTGCCTGAGACTCTCTGTACGTTTATTCACAGTTGGTGCCCATGGAGGTCACATGAGGGCTTTGAGTTCCGTGGGATTGGAGATAGAAGTGGTTATATATTACCAAGTGGGTCCTCTGGAAGAATAGCAAGTGCTCTTAACCACCGAGCCTAGTCCTCCCCACCCCCTGTCACATAAGATAATGTTTTTGTAGGTTTGAGAGTAGAGCTTTTTGTCTCGGGGTAGGAACATTATACACTACCTAGAATATGGATCCTTACTGTTACCCTACTGCTACCTAGGGCTTTTCCTCAGGGTTTTTTTTTTGTTCAGGTAGACTATCTTGTCTCTAAGTTCGGATTTTATCCTTCGTGGTCTATATGTCGTTGAGCTCCCAGCAAATGCTCTTTCTCAGTTATTATATGTCTTAGTTGTAAAGTTCCATTTGGTACTTTAAAAATAACTCGGTGCACATTTCATTGTCTTTTTTCTTCACATCAAGAGAAGATATGTTTGGTGTGCTAAACAAACCTTTGCTGGTAAATTAGCAGTGTGACCAATTTAGCCGCTGCTGCCAGTCACCCTCAGACAAGTGTCAAGACTGAACACAAGCGAAACCTTCTGGGGCTGAGGACAGGACTTTGCTGGTGGAGCGTGTGCTCAGTATTCATAAGGCCCTGTGTTTGGTCTCTAACATGGTCCCCTTTATATACATTTCTAAGTTACTACATTTAGGAGTGCATGCACGCATGTATGCACATGTGTGCAACACATGCTTCCGGGAGTCACTTCTCTCCATCATGTGGATACTGTGGCTGAAACTCAGGTTTTCAGGCTCGGCAGCAAGCATTTTTACCCACTGACACCCCCCACCCCGTTTCTTCATTGGGAATTTATTTTATTATTCTTTTGAGGTGGGATCTCATGT
The DNA here is from genome assembly GCA_028658305.1 of Pachyuromys duprasi. NCBI lineage: Eukaryota > Metazoa > Chordata > Mammalia > Rodentia > Muridae > Pachyuromys > Pachyuromys duprasi. The sequence goes on from CM053749.1 coordinate 4,110,154, forward strand.
CTTGTTCTCATGTAGCCCAGGCTTATTTCCACCTTGTTGTGTTGCCAAGGGTGACTGTGAAGCAGGATCCACCTGCTTCTATTTCCTAAGTGCTGGGATTACAGGTGTGTGCTACCACCACATCCCACATCATGTCATTTTGATCATATTCTGGGCATTTAGGTTAATATATTGGCAGATTATGGATCCTATTTTAATCTTGTATTTTGCAAGCAGTTACCCTGTTTAGGCTTCGTGCACAGCTTTCTGTCCTCCTTTTGGGAGCTGTAGTCCCCATGGTAACTTAGTTTCAGGGCTCTCGGAATACTGCTCTGGCACTGCTGCAGCTCCTGGCCCGTGTCTACAAGGCCCGTCCTGTCCCTAAGTACTCTGAGGGCTGCCTTGCTTGGCATTGCCGTAGGTGTGGACAGGGCTGAGTCTGCCTGGCACTGTTAGAGGTGGAGAGGACCATGTCCATGCTGGCACAGGGGTCATTTGGGCCAGCCCTTGTCCTGCACGAGGACTGGGCAATAGTTTGATCTACTGAGCCTGTGCTGAGCTACCCTTTTCATGGACCTGTAGCCAGGGGGCAGGCTCTTGTAGTTTGTTGGCTTGTCTGTGCATCTGTCCTTTTCTTCTTGGCTGTGGGGTTCAGGCCTCTGCTGTTCAGCCTGGAACTTATGAGAGAGAAAAGGAAAATACAGTGGAGGTTCTCTAGTCCTGAGGTCTCTAGGTGGTCCGCCTCCTTTCTGTTCCCTCCAAAGCCCTTTTGTGATTTCAGTTGTTTTTATGGTATTTAGTTTTATTTGGAAAAGAACAGGGAGTATGGTTCTGTGCTATTACACTTCAGAACTAGAATCCTAATGATTTTCAACTTTTGTGCACTGTACACATGAAATAGCCAAGGCTTTTTTTTTTCTAAATTACATTTTTTATTCACTTGTTGTGTGTGTGTGTGTGTGTGTGTGGGTGCACAAGTGCCATGGTGGGAATGTAGAGGTCAGAGGACATCTTGTTGGAATCTGTTCTCTCCTCCCACCATGTGGTTCTTGGGTTTGAACTCAGGCTGTCCGGCTTGGTGGCAGGAGGGACCTTTACCTGCTGAGCCATCCTGAATGCCCTGAGGTTCCTGTGGGACAGGGAGGCTTGTTCTTTCCTGTTTAAACTGTGTGGTAGTGGAAATGCTATGCTTTCTAGGTGGACTTACTTTCCTGTTTGTTTTCAGGGAGTGGAGCAACTGCAGTGGTCCAAGCAGCGTATTGTGCCCCCAAAAAGGAGAAAGTGGCAATCAAACGGATAAACCTTGAGAAGTGTCAGACTAGCATGGATGAACTCCTGGTAAGCATAGCTCAGACTTTTACTTGGAGGAGATGCTCTTGTATTTTATGTTAAAAGAAGAAATAACATGTTTTTAGTTCCTTTTGAAAAGGTGACTTATTTTCATTAGTAAGTGATTATTATAAAATTTATAACATCAAAGTAAGTAAAAAAATACAATTAGTCTGAGGTTAACATTTGATACATACTTTTTTATACTGAATATTTAAATTTCTTAGCATTTTTGTGCTTTTGTGTTTTTTTTGGATATTCTCTTTATATCGAATGGCTTGTCCCACTCTTGTACCGTTCTGTTTGCTCATGTAAGTTTAGTAAATATGTGTGTAGTAAGCATTGACTGTAGATACTTTTTTGAACATATGTTCTAGTATTATATGATTGCTGTTTGTTCTCTAGATATATATGGTGGTTATTTAGTTCTCATTTTTTTAAGTAATACCATGGATTTGTGATTTCTGGGTCAAGAATCTTTTAAAAGACACCTGCCTTAGAAAAGCAGAGTATCAGTTTGTGTAATGGACACTGAGCTAAGATGAGAGATAGAATGGATCCTCTACCTCTATTTATTTTAAAAACTTTTTTTTTGAGACAAGGTCTCACTGTGTAGCCTGGTTCCCCAGGAACTTTCTACACAGACCAGGCAGGTCTTAGATTCTCAGACTCACGGAGATCCATCTTCTGCCACTAAGTGCTGAGATTAAAGGCGTGTACCACCATGCTGGGTTTAATCTTATTTGTTTTTTAAAAATTTTTATTTTGAGACAGGGTTTCTCTGTGAGCTTTGGTTGTCCTGTAGCTCGCTCTGCAGACCACGCTGGCCTTGAACTCATTGCCTGCCTCTGCCTCTTGAGTGCTGGGGTTACAGGAATGTGCTACCACTGCCCAGCACTTAAATTTGTTTTTAAAGTTTATTTTGGTATGTGTGTACGCTTATACATGTTTGTGGGTCTGCAAGGGCATATATAGGCCAGAATTTAATGTTAGGTGTCTTCCTCAATTGCTTTTCACCTTATTTTCTGAGGTGAGCCTGGAGCTCATCATGCTCCAAGGGTCTTCCTGCCTCTGTCTTCGCAGGACTGGAAATACCAGCATGAGTTACATCAGGCTTTTATGTGGGTTCTGGGGATCCAGCATAGATGGGACAATGGTCATGAAGGTGTTCTATGGCCAAAAAACCCCCAAAAACAAACAAATTCAACTCCACAGGGATTGTTTTATATGTCTTGTTGTATTCTTGGATCAACAGTATAGTTTAAGAATGTAATCTTGTGTGGGTTATATAGTGAATAGGAGAGCCAGGATAGCCAGGGCTATGTAGAGAGACCTTGCCTCAAAATGATGTAGTAGGCGCTTAGCAAGGAAAATTAGACAGCTTAAAAAAAAATCATATCTTTATTTACTTTTTTGGTTTTTAGGACAGCCTCTCTCTTTATAGCTCTGGTTACCCTGGAGATTGATATGTAGACCAGGCTGGCCTTGAGTCTACCTGCCTCTGTCTCCTGAGTATTGGGATAAAGGGCATGTGCTGTCATGCCCAGCTCATTTAATATTTCTTTATTTTTCATTACTATTTTTGCAGTTAGCAGTCAGATCTAGGGTTGTATGTGTGCTAGGTGACTGCTGAGTTACAGTATACTTCATTTAATGTTTTCATCCTGTGAATTATTGTTTGTTTCGTTTTGCTTAAGGTAGAAATATGATAGCCTTATTTGAGAGCTGTAGTCAATACATGCTAGGTGTATTGATTTTTTTATAGTAATTTTTAAAATAACTTGTTTACAGTGGAGCCAGAGAGTTAGCTCAGTGGCTAAGAACAGTTGTTGCTCTTATAGAGAACCCACGCAGCACCCACATGGCAGCTTACAACCGTATGTAAGCCCAATTGTAGGGGATCTGATACCTTCTTCTGATCTCCATCAACACCAGGAATGTACATGTGCTCATACATGCATGTAGACAAAATAGCCATCCATATAAAATAAATCTAAAAACTCTTATTTAAGAAAGGTATATACATCTAGTGATAGAAAAGTTGGGGATGGAGTAGAAAAGCGTCCACAGCTAAGCCTGATGGAGTTTAACCTCTGGGAACTACAAAGTGGAAGGAAAGGCGTGTGCCACCTCCAGCTGGCCTTTTGAGACAGGATATGGCCCGTGTGTTCTGGGTAGACTGTGCTTTAACTCGCGCTCTTCTTCGTCCCTCTCAAGTGCTGGGCTTAGTGGTACATGCAGCCTAGCCCTTCATGGAGAGAGTAGTTCCTTGGGAATCTCAGAAGAGGCTGTCACATGGTTCCGGGGCAACCAGATGTGGATTTATGTGGTTGCTTTAAGCTAGATTTTAATCAGTGACCGTGTATTTTTCTTTGTAGAAAGAAATTCAAGCCATGAGCCAGTGCCATCACCCTAACATCGTGTCGTACTACACGTCCTTTGTGATGAAGGACGAGCTGTGGCTGGTCATGAAGCTGCTGAGTGGAGGTGAGCGCACACGCAGAGTGCTACATGTTCAGAGGTGAAAAGTTAACACAAAGCCAGCACTCAAGATGTGCAGGCAGGCAGATCTCTGGGCCTGATCAAGGCCAGCCTGATCTACATAACAAGTTCCAGGCCGGCCAGAGCTACACAGTGGGATAAATAAATACAGATTCTCCTCATCGTGATATGGTTTTGTGGACATTTTGCATGTGAAGCAACATTAAGAGTACACTTTCAGTCAGACAAATGCTGGTGTTGAGCTGCAGTAGGCGTCACACTGCAGTAGGCTGTTGTGCTCGGACAGGTCTCTTCCGTTAGCATTGTTCTCCTCCTTCCTCTCAGGGTACAAACTGATGGAGAGAGTTTGGCCATTTATGTAGATGTATTCAATTCTTCTTTTTAATGTCACACAAAACCTGTATTTATTTCTAGTATGCTGATCATTAGATCGAAAATTGAGCTTAATGAAGTTCAGGCTGAATATTTGTAGATCTTTAATGTTAAACATCACATATTGCATCACACCAAGTGTTTCCCAACTAATATCTTTAATAAGGTTTATTATTAAATATCTTTAATAAGGTTTATTTCATTTGCTTCGGTTGTGACATTCCAAGGCTCTCTTTCTATGAAAAGTATTATTCCTTGTAGCTAGCAGGGAATCTGTGCAATGCAACTTTGGCACTATTTTCTATATCCCATAGGAATTATATTTTATTATTTTAGCATGCAGTTCTTGTTACTTTATTAGTTATTTTTCAAAATTTATTTATTTTTATTTTATGTGCATTGGTGTTTTGCCTGCATGTATGTATGTGAGAGAGTGTCAGATTCTCTGGAACTGGAGTTACAGACAGTTGTGAACTGCCATGTGGGTGCTGGGAATTGAACTCAGGACTCTGTAAGAGCATTCAGTGCTCTTAACCACTGAGCCATCTCTCCAGCCCTAGACGTTGTTTTTATTATTGCATTGTTTCTTCTGTAAGTCTAAGCTGTCGTGTTTTGTTTTAAGAGGAACCTTGCCTCTTTATGTATAGTAGTCCCATTAAAAAGGCAGAGTAAAGGGTTGGGGACAGGCAGGCTGGCTTAGCTGGTGAAACACTTGCTGTGGAGTGCAAGCCTCATGGCTTGTTTGTGTTTCTGGGACCTCTACAGAGGTAGATAAGAGCACTGCTCCTCAAGGTCGTCCTCAGGCACGTGTGCACTGGAGTGCATACGACCACCTTGTAGGAAATAAACATTCAACTATATTTTAGGAATTGACTGCTGGCCTGGAGAGAGATGGCGTAGTAGTTGCTTTTGCAGAGGACTGATTTCTATTTCTAGCACCTTTGTGGTGGCTTACAACCACCCATTAACTCCAGTTCCAGGTGATCCAGTGCTTCCTGACCTCCAGGGGTGCTAGGCATGCACATGGTACATATTTATATGTGCAAGTAAAATACTCAGGCACATAAAACAAATTTAAAATAATTTTAAAAATGGCTGTTGAGCTGGGTATGATGACTCATACTTGGAACCATATAGGAGACTCAGGCGGGAAGATTTCAAGTCTGGGGCAAGCTTAGAATATAGCTGGTTCCTTGTTCTTTGATTCCAGCTGTGCTTGTGTGTGTGTGTGTGTGTGTGTGTGTGTGTGTGTGCAGTTATGTGCATGTGTAGGTAAGAGGACAACTTTAATTTTTATTCCTTAGATTCTCCCGCCTTCCTTGCTTTGAGATAGGGTCTTTTACTGCATTATTCTTTGCCTGCTGGTCTAGGCTGCAGCAAACTCCAGGGTGTGCCTGTCTCTGCCTCCCCCTTGCTGTGGCTACAAGACTGAGTCACCACATCCAGCTTCTTTCTCCCATGTGGGTTTTGGGAATTGAGCTCAGGTTCTGCTTGCTTTTTACTGGCTGAGCTATCTCTCAGCCATGTTCAGAATTTCTCAGGTTCACAGTTACATCTTTTCTCCCTAGATCTAGAGTCAGCCAGTATTCTATGAAGTGTTATCTAAGCACAACTTAGATACTTGCAGTGTCCATTGCTGTGGCCTCAGTGCTTTCAGGGCTTGGGAATAATGTGTATTACAAAAAAATCATAATTTTACGTTAGCATTTCCTATTTAGACATAATATCAACCTATAAAACTTTTAATATTATACTTGAATCTGTTTTCTCTTGCACAGAAAATCTTGATTCCCCCGGTATTAGAATTGTATATATATTTTTGTATCATAATATATGTAATATACACAAATACATGGATATTTGGAATGTATAGATTGAGCATTTTTTATGGTTATCTGAAGACACGTGCTATATGTAGTGATCTTTTTAAAAATTTTATTTTGTTAAGGCTTGTGTTTGAATGTGTAGCAAGACTTGTGATGGAGACACATAGCCTTCTCACTCCTGTGTTGCTTGGTTTCTGTGGGTTTGTTGTTGTTGTTGTTGTTGTTTTTAACAGATCTTGTCTCAGGTTTATCTGTAAAAACAGCATAGGACAGTGGTCATCTGTAAATAGTGTGTGGGTGTGTCACACCAGTCCGTCTGTCTTCACATTAGCAGAAGCCTTCCTACGGGGCCTTCACAGGGGCCTGGGCACCTTTGAAGCCTGAGCCTGAGCTGGAGCTGAAGCCTTGCCCTTAGCTGGAGAGGCCATGGTTTGAACCTTGGGCTTTGATTTGCAGAGCCTACGACCCTTAGCCATAGAGCTTGGAATCTGCTTCCCAAGCTTGGGGTGAGCAATCAAAGCCAGATGGCTGAGTTTGCAGCTGGGGCCCTTCGGCATCTTGGATTTAACAACCGCAGGCTTCACAAGGGCTTTGATGGGCTCTGCTCGCGCACCCATTGCTTTTGCGTTGTTTGCCTGCATCTTCTTCAGGCCTTTCTTGTTGTGCTTCTTGGCAAAGCGCATGTTCCTCAAGAATTTGGGGTCCACCCCCTTAAGAGATTTGTATCTTTGTGACTGGGATTTCTTGATGCCATTTCTGTGCGATTTGCGGGACTGGTTGTGTGTGGTTTGGTTCTTGGACTTGGCCATGGTTGCACAGTAACTCGCGGCTCCTGCAGCTTCTGGGACTGGAAGAGAAAGAGGTTTCTGTGTTTTTTGTAAGAGTGTCTATAGTATATAGTTGCAGAAGAAAGAATCCACATTTATTAGTTTGCAGTTTTAGTATGGTATCTCACTTCATACTTCTTCAGAGAAACATAGGCTTTAGAATAAAATACACCTTTTTCTTTAGAAATTGAGTCTCATTGGAAAAGTTTCAGCTTTGAACTTTTTACTTGTTTGCTGAATGAGCATGCCTTTCTGTGTTCCAGAAAGGGTGACAAAAGATCACAGAGGTGTAACATCTGCCATTGTGTTCATGTAGGAGGTTCACATAAAAGCTTACTTGCAGCAGGAGCCTGTCCTTGCTGTTTGATGCTTTCAACGGAGCACTTTTTGTTTCAGTCCCATTAGTGACACACTGGAGAGACTGGATTGCTTTGTTAAAGGTCCGTTTCGTATGATGGTTGCTAACACCAACCACCTTTCAAGATGGTGACCAAGCATGGTTCTTTCAGTATGGACAAATATGGGAACATTAGGTAATATTGTATTTTTTGTTATTGATCACCTATAGCATAATTTTCTTTCTTTGTGATTTATAAAAATTTGTAATACAGAGCTTTTCATGTTTTGAAAAAAAAATTTCATGATGAATGGGAGTTAATTCTCTCATCTTCTCCCTGTGTGCTTGCCCATCTTTTCTGCGACTTAATGTACATCTTGTTAAAGGATTCCTGTTCCTCTCTGTGATCTTGATCATATGCAGCAGGATGTGAGAAGGATGAAGTGCCTTTTAACTTATCTCTCCTGGTCTTAGGTTTCCTGGGTCAGTGTCTGATTTTTCCAGTGTAGCACTAGGATACTTTAAAATACATCCTACTCATAACTCTTTATATAATCACATATATTTTTATAAGTTAACATTATCTTAATATCTAGTTTTAAATATGAAACGAAAACTGCATCTTTTTAGAAAGATATAAATCTTCCTTTTACTATTTGCTTCCTTATAATACTTTCTTATACTATTTTCTTATACTATTTACTACACTAAGTAGAATAAACCTTTAAACTAGGTATATTATGCAATATTTTTAAAGTAAACTAGAACTATATTCCCCATATACGTACATGCATACATACATACATACATTTATTTACATTAAGGAATTGTATTCTGATATTTCCAGCAATAAGAAAAATACCTTATATTTAATTTAAATTAATTTTTATTCATTTTGATTTGGAGATAGAGTCTCTATGTAGTGTTGGTATTTATTACTATTCTCATAAATTTTTTTGTTTTTTGTTTTTTGAGACAGGGTTTCTCTATGTTTCTCCCTGTAGACGGGGTTGGCCTCGAACTCAAAGAGATACACCTGCCTCTGCTTCCTGAGTGCTGGGATTAAAGGTATGTGCCATCATCACCCGGCATCTTTGTCAGATTCTAAGAAATAAAAATATGTTTGATCTCTTTTCTTAGGAGGACCCAGTAAAGTATCTGATTAATAGTGATGAATTTTGCATGTCTAATCAGTAGTAGTAAGTTTTTAGTCATTTCAACATCTATTGGCTTATAATGAATACTGGACTAAACAAATTTTGGGCCCTCTTAAACCTCAGTGGCTCAGAAATGTCTTAGTAGTGGTAGTAGCCAGTAAGGGCTGAGGACATAGTTCAGGGGTAGAGTGATTGTCTAGTATGGGCCAGGCCCTGGCTTCAGTTTTGGGGAGGGGAAGAGGGAGGCAGGGAGGAGGGAGAGAGAGCCCTAAGTTTTTAAATAAGTTTAATTTTGTTTTTAATAAGGATCTTTTCATAAAAGTAAGGAAAGTAACATGTAACTTAGTTTATTTGATTGAGACAATTGACAGGTATAATGGGTATCTTAAGTCAGCAGCTTTGTCCATATTACATATATTTTAAAAAATCTTTAAATTTTTATTAATGTATTTATTTTATGTGTGTACCATGTGTGTGAAGTGCTCACAGAAGTCAGAAGAGGTCCTTGCAACCCTGGAACAGGAGGGACGGACAGTTGTGAGCCAGCATGTAGGTGCTGGGAGCTGAACCTAGATTCTGCAAGAGCCGCAAAGCTCTCTAACCACTAAGCCGTCTCTTGTCATCATTATTTGGATACTTAGCAGTGATTTCCTTGGACAGTTAGGGTTCTGCATTGCTGATATCAATCTGTGCATAGGCTGTGATGGCACACAGATTATTTGGGAGAGTAGAAGAGGTATATTTTTAATTTCTTGCTTTGTTATAAAATTTGTACTCAACCTCATTTTTCAGTATTTTAATTACTTTATTCCAAAAAGTGGTTGGGTTTTATTTATTTTTCTTTGTAGAATTTCTTTTTGAGACAGGCTTTCATATAGTACAAGGCGGCCTCTTTTACCTTGCTGTGTATTGAGGATGGCCTTGAACTCTTCCTCATTTAGTCTCTGTGCTGGTAACAGAGACCACCATACTGGGTGTGTGCATTGCTGGGGACTACACCCAGCCTCAAGGCCTGCTAGACAAGTGCTTTACCAACTGAGTTGCAGTCCAGCCTGTAGCACCTGGACTTTAGTGGATACCTGTCATCAAAACAGTGTGTGTTGTTAAAATGTCCTTTAAGATGTAACTTCTTGGGCTCATATTTATGTAATGACAGCTTATAGGGTCTGCTTTTTGTTTGTTTTTGTTTACTAGCTTGCAGGTTAAAGTTCAAAACTTTTGAGTTTTCTCTGTTCAAACTAGTTTCTGTAATGTAGTGGTTATCATGTTCACCTCACACAATATTCCTTGCAGATGTGGTTAAGGACATAATGTAGCATACACTCCTACAACCGCCCTCCAAATCCCTTCTTTCCTTTAGGTAATTGGACTGTCCAGCAATAATCAACTCTATTTTGCTTGGCATGTTTTACCTTCACCTTTCTTTTAGTTAATATCAAAAACTCGTGTATAACTTCAGTATTTGAGGAGAGAAGATTGTAAGCACCATCACTGAAGTAAATGCTGTGTGTTGTTGAGTAAATCAAGTATATAAGCCCTGTGGTGTATGTGTGTGTTCCTTATTTTCAGGGCAGCCTGACAGGTTAGAGTCACCTGGGAAAGAGGAGTCTTAATCCAGAAGATGTTTCCATAGGATTGGCTTGTGGCGCATTTTCTCTCCCCCTACCACCTTGGTTTTTTGAGACAGCGTTTCTCTAGACCTGGCTGTCCTGCAACTAGCTCTCTAGACCAGGCTGGCCTTGATTTTACAGAGATCTACCCACCTCTGCCTTCCAAGTGCTGAGATTACAGGCGTGTGCCCCTGCTGCCCAGCTTGTGGTGCATTTTCTCGATTAATGCTGTGGAAGGGTCAGTGCACTGGTCATCCCACCTTGTCGGTGCTATGAGAACGCACCAACTCCCCCTCTTCAGCTCCTGCTTCCAGCTTCCGGCCCTAAGTCCTCAGCAGTGGAGTGGGACTTGAAAGTTGTAAGCTGAGACAAACTTTCCTCCTTAGGTTGTCAGGGTTTCATCACAGCAGGAGAACCCTAACCCAAACAGCATGTTTCTTTGGTGTGCCAGACAGACACTCTTTTGAGACATGTGTGTAGTCCTGTCTCTCTTGAGAGGCTGGCCTTGAACTCATAGGAACCTGCTGCCTCTGCCTCCCCACTGTGGAATTAAAGGCCTATACCACCATGCATCTTCTTTTATAACAAGTTCTAGATAATAATATAATAGGATTTAATTGTAGTTTTCGTTTAATTTTTTTGTTTTAATTTTTATGTGTGTGTATTGTTTGTTTGTTTGGGTGTTTTGAGGCGGGGTCTTATAGGCTAGGCTGAGCTGTAACACAGTGTACAGTACCAGCTGTCCTTGAACTCAGGACAGTGCTTCCGCCTGAGCTCTTGAACACTAGGAATATAGCTTGGGCAGAATTGTTAAATTAATACATTTTGTTGATTTTTAGATTCTATCAGAATTGTCCCCATTCCGCATTTAAAAATTCTTAAAGTTTCAAACATGGAGCTTTATTTTCTCACCAACTAGTTTTTTGTGGCCTGACTCTTTCAGAAGAGTGAACATGTGGTTCATTGATTTGGTCACTTTGCTTCAGGGCTTAACGTGTTTGATAAACTCAATAGAACTGAATTTCTCCCTAGGCCCTCTGGATTACAGGTTTATAAATTTTAGTATTAAGGAATGGAAAGCTGTGCTGTAAGTATGTGCTAGGAAGTATTATGTGGCATTTAGAACCTCTCTGCCTCCTTGTCACTAGACAGAATAAAATGCTTGTTTCCTGCTGGAAGTCTTGAGAGGTGGTGGGCTGGCTTCCAGAGGAGAGAGTTGTGAGAACCTTACTTGCAACCAGTTCTGCTGGCTCAGTCCTTTCTCTTTCCCCTCTCCTTCTGTTTATATGGTATTGGTGCTGGAAATCCAGGTAGGCATTACTTTACTTTTTACTTCTTATTTTTTTAAGACTAGATTACACTGGGTAACTCTAGCTGGCCTGAAACTCACTATGTAGACCCTAAACTCAGGGTCTACCTCTCGGAGACAGGTAATACAGAAATCACTTTCAGTGTTTGTTCTTCAGGCACTGAAGTTGAGATTTCTGTAGTCTGCTTTCTTTCCAAGAACATTGCTGCACTTCTCTCTTGTGTTCATTCTTTATGTAGGCTTAGTCTGGAGGATGGTTGCTCATTGAGGTTGGCTTGACTCTACACCTGTATTCTATCACGGTGTCTTCTCTGGACTGTTACAGAGGCCCGAAAGCCTTCCTGGAGCTCCCAAGCACAGAACTTGACTGTCAGTTCTTTTCTTAGGCCCTTGGGCTTTACTGCTGCTGCTGCTCCTATTATTTTAAGTTAAGATTATTTGATGAGTCGGAGATTATTTTGTTTGAGAGGTAGCATTTGAGGCCACTTCTCATTTCTATGCAGCTGAGGATTATCTTTAACTGCCAGTCCTCCTGCCTACACTTTTTTAATTTTTTTAAAAAGATTTATCTATTTATTATGTATACAGTGTTCTGTTGGCATGCCAGAAGAGGGCACCAGATCTCATTATAGATGTGAGCCAACCTGTGGTTGCTGGGAATTGAACTCAAGACCTCTGGAAGAGCAGTGCTGCTCTTAACCTCCAAGCCATCTCTCCAGCCCCTGGCTCCACTTTGACAGTTACTAGTCAGCACATCACACCATTACATCATTGGATCTTAAGTGGAAGCTCAAAGACACTTGTGTTGAACAGTGCAGTGTTTTCTCTTGTTCTTGGGAATTGAGGCTAGGGTACTCCACCAACAAGCTGCACTACCCAGCCTCCTAAACGTTAACTGTTTCTTATGTGTTTAGAGTTACTTTTTCAGGTGTGTTACATTAGAGTATATAGTACAGTAGGTGTTCAGTGGGACCTAGTGGTGTGATTTTCTTAATTGAAAAATTTTAGAGAGGGAGTGTAGGTGGTAAACAGTGTATATATAGAGGACAGTGGATCATTTCTATGTATTTTTATGAGTCTCTGTCACACCTTTGACTGTAAGTAGTTTTGATTGTCAATGTTGTATGGTTTTAACTGCTGAGTAGGGCTTCGTTCCTCTAGTAGGAGCAGTATCTTCCATCCTGAGAGGAACTGAGTTGATGAGACCTCTGGGCATTACTTCAGGGAGAATGGAAATTGCTTTTATTCCCATGTTTACCACTGCCTTACCTGTTTATTCATGTATTTATTATCTTAGAATTTTAGCTATTAAAATAACTTGGTTACTGAATCAGGGTTTTCTAGAGTAACAGAGCTTATAGAATGAATCTATATATAGAAAAAGGGCTTACAGGTTGTGGTCCAGCTAATCCAACAATGAATGGTATGAGCAGAAGGTCCAAGAATCCAGTAAATGCTGAGTCTAGAAATCTGGTGTTGATGTCAGAATCACAAAGTAGCTCCGATGCCAGTGAAGGAGTGGGGTTGCTAGCAACACCAAGTGCAGGCAGGCAAAGAGCAAAAGCCTCCTCCTTCCATGTTCTTCCATAGGCTTCCAGCAGAAGGTGTGGCCCAAGGTGCGTGCCTTCCACCTCGAAGGTCTCGATGAGAAGTGGATTTTCCTATCTCAGATTAAACAAAAATCCCTTCTAGGTGTAACCCTCTATTTGGGGTTTTAGTTAATTCTAGATGTAGTCAAGTTGACAACCAAGAATTACAAATGTGATTTTTACTTTCCTCGGTTTCTTCATTGATTTGACCTATATTTCAATTGTAGTCTTACCTTCTTAGTTATACAATATTACACTATCTAATCTGGGTTGAAAACTTCCTTGGTTTGTGTTATTTTACTAGAGTGTGCTTTCCTCAGGGATTCTTCAGAGATGGTTAGAAATCCTATACTAACCTTTCCAGGTTCTCATTAGAGATCTAAAGGACATGTTGGTGGAACAACCATTTGATATTAATTAATTACTTTCTGTTTTAGGTTGGAATTTAGAATTTGAAGCATCTGTCTTTCCTCATATTTGCGGTTTCTTTTTTTTTTTTTTTGTTCTTACATAATTAATTTTACGAAATGTTCTGAAGTGCTTTGATTCCAAACTAGATCTGAGTCATTGAATGAGCTAAAATTTTTATTGGGCTACCTTTTCTGTTTTCAGGTTCTGTTCTGGATATTATTAAGCATATTGTGGCAAAGGGGGAGCACAAAAGTGGAGTTCTGGATGAGCCGACCATTGCTACAATCCTTCGAGAGGTCTTAGAGGGATTGGAATACCTACACAAGAATGGGCAGATTCACAGGTGCGTAAAGGACTACCCCTTTCTCTTTATAGTTGTGCTGGTTGTGCTTTTGTCTCGTTGAGGATAGCTTCCTTCCTTTATGAATTTGTTTTATCTCTTAGCCCTGTGCTTTTTGTATTACTAGTTTCAGTTTGTTTTGCTTATTATAGTATGAATTATACAACCTATAAATATTAAGAAAGTGATAAATGTTAAAAGTGAAACAAAAAGTAAGCCAGGCATGGTGGTACATGCCTTTAATACCAGCACTCGGGAGGCAGAGGCAGGTGAATATCTGTGAATTTGAGGCCACCTTGTTCTAATGCAAGTTTGCGGATAGTCAGGGCTACATAGTAAGGCCCCATGTCAAAGAACAAACAAACAGGAGTGTTAAGTATTTTAGTAAAATTGGGAAATGAAAAAAAACAAGACAGTTTAATTTTTGCCAAGGGCAGAGTCATTGGTAGCATTTGGAATAATGGTTTCTGTTTTCTGTTTCCTAAAGAACTTAAGATAATGATATTTATATAATTTTGTCTCTCATTTTTGAGGTGCTAGGGATTGAACTCAGGCTCTTGTGCATGCTGTGCAGGTATTTTACCACAGAGCTATATGTTTTTAGCCTTAAAAAACAACAAGCTGGGCTTGGTGGCACATGCCTTAAATCCCTGCGCTTGGAGGCAGAGGCAGGCAGATCTCTGTGAGTTCGAGGCCAGTCTGGTCCACAAAGTCCTGGACAGCCAGGGCTTGTTACACATAGAAACCTGGTCTCAAAAAAACCAAAAAAGAAAAAACAAAAGCAAAACCCACCACCAACAATAACAACAAAAATCACACCAGTTTTTAAAAGTCTTGCTAACTTGCTCAGGCTAGACTTAATTCCTGACACACTTGCCTTACCCTTCTGAGTGCTAGAGTTATGTATGGGTGTACACCACCATGCCCACACTCTGTTTTGCTCTTCTCATTTTATAGCTTAAGTGTTTTCCAAATTATTGAAAAGTTATTTGTAAAATAATTCTTTGCAATTAAAGTTTTATTTTTATTTTTTGTATTAAGTCAGCACAGTCTGAGCCTAATGCTGCTCACGAGGAACTGAGTGATCGATATTGGACATTTGGGGCTATGAGCCCTTTACCAGGCTCCCTGTCCTGGCCCAGAGCAGTTTTTATTGCCCATGGAAATGGAAGGGTTTTTCTTTAGGCTGTCTTTTGCTGCTGGGTAGGGAATTAGCATACATAGGTCCTGTGGAGAGTTAGAGTTTTTAGTAATACATTGAGCATTTGTATGAAAGATGCTTCTCAAGTTTTCTTATTCTTCGATCATTAAATAATCAAACAAACAAATGAATAAGTAAATAAAATCACAATTCTAGTGGACTGTATGTGTGTATCTGAGTAAATAACTTGTAACCATAGATGCCATGTGTTTCCTGATTTGTAGCAGACAGTATCCAACCGTCTTGAATTCAAAGAACCAGAGAAAACCATCAGAAACAGGCACCACATCTTCATACTGTCAGAACCGTTTTGGAACACTTGAGCTCCTTTGGGAAAATTAGTCTTTTGTTTTTATTTTTCACAATTTCATACATGTATGCAATGCTTACTTGATACTATTCCTGCCCTATTATCCTCTTACCCACCCCCTTGCTTGCTTGAGCATAGTTATGGGGTTGCTTACTTGAGTAAAGGCAATTATCAGTGGCTATGTTGGGGTTCAGGAATAGCCTGCAGTGACCACTCAGACACAAACTCAGATCAGAAAGTTTACTGAACTCTTAACAAAGACTTATCAGTCAGTATGGATTGGGCACCAACACTGACCCCAATCCATTCTCAGAGTGAGTTTTTAAAGGAAAAAGACCATAACCAAGCATGGAGAACCAGTTCTATTCCAGGTGCTTTGTGCCTTTGTAGCTAGACAGAGCATTTTAAGCTGATGTCCATACTATACTGTCTGACAGCACTCTGGCTCTTACATTCTTTCTGCCCCTCTTCCTGAATCTTCCCGAAGTCTTGGAGAGGGTAATAAGAATATCCTTTTTAGGTCTCAGGACTCACAGTCATGGATTCTCAGCATTTCTGACCATTAGGAGTGTCTGAATTAACAGTAATCCACTGCATACCGAAGCTTCTCTTACTAAGGCTCAGAGCACTAATCTGTGGGTACAAACAAATATTCAGAAGGCAGTGTGACATGTCCAGTTAGGCAAGTAATCTCCAATTCAGGACTTTTGGCCAGGCTTATAGTACCAGGCACAATTCCTCCTGTGGAATTGGTGTCAAACCCAGTCAGATAGTGGTTGCTTACCTTCATAGCAGTCATGTCATTATTGTGTCAGGTGACTTATCTTTACTGGCAGGTTGGCATGGAAGTTGAAAGAGTTCATAGCTGAGTAAGACACTAAGACTGTTGGTTGGTTTTTTTTTCCTGTGTTTTACTTTGCCCTCTGTTGCTTTGCCCTCTGATAAATACTGTGACCATAAGCAACTTGGAGTTGGGTGGGGCTTATTTCACTTACAGGTCAGTGCATAAATTGTTTATCTGCTTACTGGTTTGATCAGGTAGCTTTCTTCTATAGCCCAGACTGCCTGCCTAAGGATGGCACTGCCCACAATTGGCTGAGCTACCCTGTATCAATTAGGAAGTAATAAAATTCCTCACAGAGAGGGGCATGGGCAATTCTTGGGCTTCAGTTTCTTTTCTCAGTTCACTCTGTGTAAAGTTGATGTCTGAAGCTAGCCCTGACATTCTCCCAGCACTGCATACATGTTCCATCACTGTGTAGGTAGGCCAGCAGGAGGAGGCTCCCAGGTCAGCCCCAGCTTGATTTATCTATGTCCTGCAACCAAAACAAACATGTTTATGTGTATGTGTGAGGGTCTGCACTTATGCTTGTACACTGTGTTCGTGCCTGGTGTAGGAAGACGGTGTCATATTCCTTGGGACTGGAGTTAAAAGTGCTTGTGAGCTACCTGATTGTGGGTGTAATGACCGAACTTGGGTCTTCTGCCCAGAGTAGCGGACACGCTTACCTACGAGCCATCTCTCCAGCCCTGTGTCTTCATTGTTTTGCAGACTATGGAATTATTGGCTCACGATTTTTTCTTTGTTAATTCAATGCTTTGAATGTCTCATTAACCTAACTGCTATCACTGGTCCAGTGTTAAGTCAGCGTTAACCACGTAACTCCCACGCCCTGCACAAGTTGTTTTTCTCTTGCTACTTGCAGCATTTTCTCCCTTCTTGGGTTTGGGTCTTAACAGATATACTGTATTGCTGTTGGATATACACATCATGTGATGTGATTCTTTCTCCCTCCCTTCTTCCCTCCTTCCTTCCCTTCTTCCTTCTCTCCCTCCCATAGATTATTTTTCCTTTTTCTATTTCCTTTTGTTGGCTGCTTTTTTTTCATGTATGTTAACATGTTTACTCTTGTCTTAGATTTCTGAAAGCACTGTTAATTTTTTTCTTGTCTGTCCTTTAGATTAATGATTCTGTCTTAAATTTAAATTCAGATTGTGTGGCTGGAGAGACGGCTCAGCAGTTGAGAGCACTGGCTGCTCTTCCAGGATCTGGGTTCAGTTCCCAGCACCTGCACAGCTCTCACAGTTGTCTGTAACTCCAGTTCCAAGGGGTCTAACACCCTCACACAGACATACGTACTGACAAGCGGCAGTGCACATGAAATAAAAATAAAATATAAAAAATGTTGGACAAAAAGGAATTTAAAGATTGTTCTGCTATCATAAATCTTCTTCTAGTAGAATTTTCAATAATCCTTCCATCCTCTCCCCCTCGCTGCCTTCTTCTCTCATGACTGTCCTTCTCTTTCACTCCCTTCTCCCCTGGCCCCTTCTTCTAGTGTGTAGTCACTGTCTGCTTCTCTTGCACAGTTTTTTACATTTTTAAACATTTGAAGTCTGATGAATGAGTAGAGACCTTACTCACAATGGCCGCTGACTTCTGCGCTTGCTGTTGATGTTAGAATGTACCTTTTCAGAAGCCTGGGGTGGGGGTGCAGTCCAGCAGTTTGGACCAGACTCTTTTGAAGTCTTCTTTGCTCTTTGTGCACATCCTTCTGCATGGCAGAAGTATAGTACTAGCAAAGGCCTTTGTGCCGACAGAGAACATGTGCCTTCAGTGCCTGCTTCTGTTCACCCTTTGGTGATGCCAGTCCTTGAAAGGTGGTTTCTGCTGACAGCGCCACTGTATAGACTTGCCCACCACTTCTAGTCAAATGAGTTTGAGTGTCTTTGCCTGGAGAGTTGCTGCTCACCGTGATATAGACAACACAAAAATAGCTTTCGCCTCAAAGGGGATAAAAAACCGTTTATTCTGGAGCCAAATGTAAGTGCCTGTATTCTGGGAAGACAGAATTAGTCTACCCCAAATTCCATGTTCCAGTAAGGTAGCAATTTCATTAAGTTTTTATTGAAATAGAGCAAAGAAGGTCATAAGTCAAGACACTTTTTGGATTTCTTGGTGAAAACATTGGTCGGTGATTACAGCAAAGTTGCAGTCTCTGATGCTGTCTGAACGCTTAGGTTTCGGTTTGGGGGAGCTGGTGGTCTACTAAGTCAGTACATTTCAAAAGGTCTCACCTGAGAGTCACAAAAATGTTACATCAAATGTTTTTGAGGCTTGGGGGTGGGGCAGACTAATAAGTGAGCTGAAGATAGCACAAGATAAATATTAATTAGGCCCTGGACCTACAACATTCTGACTTTTCCAGTCTTTGAAGTTGTAATCAGATAATCATCCTTGTGGAAACTTGAGGACAGGATGTAGCTTCTTTCTGGGAAATGTCATCCACAATGGCCTGTCTACCGTAGTAGAACCTCCACGCAGACTGAACTGGCTCTGATCCTGGACCATCTTCTGGGATCCCACTTTTCTTACCTGATGTGATTCAGTGTTCCGAGCACTGAAATGATTGTTTTATCAAATATGTCATGAGGGTGATTTTTTTTAAGGGGGAAGATTTACCAGATAGACCTACTCTTAGATTTTGTGTATTTTCTTCCACAAGATTATTCTAAAAACAGCAGCCCATCTTGTAAATGACTTTCTAACTGAAGTAGTGATCTTATTTTCTGCTGTACTGAACCTGCGTAGCACTCTATAGGTTGGGATAAATAACATGCCTTGCAGCACATTCCCAACCTGCTCTCAGGTAATGCTCAAAGGAATGACGTTCATTTAGCTGAGGAACAAACTAGCAAGGAACCAATTAGACCCTGTAGTCACACAAAGTAAAACAGTCTTCGTGGTGAAAAAAGCTAGTCTCAGATTCATCATAGTAACTTATGTACCTTTGATACGGCATGATGAGAATGACATTTCTATGATTTCCTTTCAAAAACCTTACCCTAGTCTGATCCTGTGACATGTCATGGACATTCCATTAGAAAGGCATGGTAGAGAAAGAACACTTGACCATTATCCTTCAAGTGCCAAGGTCACCAGAAGCAAGGGCAATCTGAGAATCTGTCGTTGTGCACAGCTTAAGGAGACACTGGTTAAAGAATGAGGGAGTAAGTTGTATGTGGGAGGGCACAGTAAAGAAACCATTGAAACGGACACTCCATGATGAGGCAGGTTATTATTGTGGTAAGAGTGAGAACAGCCAGAGGTATCTGGAAAAGTGCAGAGTAGAGAGAAAAAGAAACAGACTGGACATGGCCAGGGCTATTTCAAGCGAAAGGAAAATAGCAAGAGTGAGAATCATGAGAGTAGCAGGGATCTGGAACAGTTTTGGCTAGCATAGTGCAGAAGTTAGGGAGGTGAGAAGGGCCAGAAGGCCAGTGTGCGGGCCTTTGCAATGTATGGCAACTATGTGTGAAAGGGGTGGGGGGATGGGCCCTCAGATGCAAACACAGGTATATGTCAGTAGAAAGCCTTATATCCCTTCTGCCAGAGACAAGGGAAATGACTCCCTTTGGTGAACCTGAATCTATTTCACAAATTTCTGAAAAATGTTGGCTTTTATCTAACCACTGGAAAATTTTCAGTAGCCCAGCCTGAGCTCATTTCTAGACATACATATTGCCTGAAACCTAGCACTGTGGGCTTTAGTTAATGATATCTTAATTTGGGTTCACTAATTTTAATGAAAGTACCACATTGATGCAAGGTGTTACTAATGGGAGACGAGGCTTAGTGTATGTGGGAACTCTTATATTTTCTTTTCAGTTTTTATGTAAAGCATTTAAAAACATCTTTTTCCTAAATCCCAATGCGCTGGTCTAAAGAATATCACTTCTCGCTATTTTATTATGATTTCTTTGAGAAGTATTTTATGTCAATATACACATATGAATATATATGTATATTCATTCTCCTGTTAAAGAAAAAAAAAGTTACGTTATATGACGTTTCCCCCTTTTTAGAACAAATATATGTAATGCACACCTGTAACCCCATTTATTTGGGTTGCTTAGGCAACAGGACCAAGAGATAGAGACCAGCTTGTGTTACATAGCAAAATTCTTGAAAACAAAACAAAGACAAGAGGGGCTGGAGAGTCAGCTCATTGATCAAGAGCACATGCTATTCTTGTAGAGGACATAGATTCAGTTCTCAACACCTGCATGGGGACTCACAGCCATCTCTAGCTTCAGTTCTATGGGTTCCAGT
This sequence comes from Pachyuromys duprasi, assembly GCA_028658305.1. Lineage (NCBI taxonomy): Eukaryota > Metazoa > Chordata > Mammalia > Rodentia > Muridae > Pachyuromys > Pachyuromys duprasi. Next base: position 4,130,366 of record CM053749.1, read on the forward strand.
GTCCTCTTCCAACCTTTCTGGATACCAGGCAAATACTTGCTATACATATATACATTCAGACAAAAAACAAACAACAAACCCATACACACTAAATAAACAAAAGAAGAAAAAAAGATCATATTTAGGTTCTCTGTAAACTTGTGTGTTCATTCACAGATAGAGCACAACTTCACTGGTAACCTACTAATTAATAATTAGATTATTCTCATTCTTTGCAGAATATTAGTTTATAACTTACATCTGGAACAGAATGTAGGCAGTAGAGGCAACACTTAGTTAGCATTCATTTGCAGCCTCCCTTGCTACACCTCTCCTTGCCAGAAAAAATACCAGGTAGGTTGTCTTCTATGTACTTTATTGAATCTGTATGGTGATTGAATGGTTGATTACTGCAGTTGCAAGGGATAGTGCATTATTCCACAGATCCAAATGAAGTTTATGGTGAAATGGGGTGACAGACGGAGAAGTATAGCCCTTTAGAAAACGGCAGGTACTATAGACAGCCAGTTACTGAGGCAGGGGAAGTGGTGTACTCTTCTTTGGTGGGTTTCTAAGAAACTCTTGTCCTCCAGAGATACTTAAGGTTCTTTCCACCGAAGGTAGCTCGCCCTGCAAGGACTCACGTTTCCTGAATCTCCCTTCTCTTTGTACCAGTTAGCCAGTCAAGTTAGAGTGTGAAGTCTGGTTGCACAGTGGGAAGAGTCATAGTCATCGCTTATGTCAAGGATGAAAGATAGAGGCCGTCTTGGCTGAATGTACTTGCTGGCCTAGTTTGGGTTTTGGTACAGTTTTTACATGAATTGCCTTGTTGAGTTATTTTCTGTTTGTGTGCTCCTTTGTGCAACACCAAGATTTTGTTTTATGGTTATTGAGACAGGGTCTAGCTGGTGTGGAATGCTCCGTGTAGGCTACGCTAGTCTCAGAATCACAAAACTCCACCTGCCTCTGCATTCTGAGTGCGGAGAATCAGGGTGACCTTCACTGTCCTTGGCGTTGTTTAGTTTTTTTAGACAACAAACATACATTGCTGTTTTACTAGAGTTGTTATATGTGGTTAACAGTGAAAGTATACCTAGTTCTGAGTAATTTTGCTTTATTTGGTAGGTGCCAATAGTATCTGTTTTCAACTGTGTATTATTTGATCAGTTAGAAAGTAAGACATGAGGGTTGAGAAACTGGAAAGAGTGATCCATTGTTTTTTAGCATGTAGTTTGTATAGAAAAAATTAGTGTATTTCAGTAGTAAGGATTAGGTGAGGATAGATGAGGGTCGCTTTCTTTGGCCATTATCATCCCAGTCAAGAATATTTAATGAGCTTAGGTTTTCTAGATAGTGTAAAAAGTTATATTCCTTATTATAATTTTCTGTTTAATGTATGGATTATAGTATAAATGACTAAAATTTTAAAAAATTATTTCTACTCTTTAATATAAAACTATTTAAATATTGCTAATGTTTTATAAATAAAATAACCAGTTGCTTAAGTTGTGCTGTTCTGAAGAACAAATGTTTGATGTTGTTTTTTTCCTTGAAGAGATGTGAAAGCTGGAAACATTCTTCTCGGAGAAGATGGCTCTGTACAGATCGCAGGTAATGATGAGCATACTTTCTTTTGTGTGTGTGTGAGCTAGAGACACATGAAGGCGTGCAAGTGTGTGCTCTCACATTTGTGAGTGCACTGGTTGCCACCTGCTTAGAGCACCCTGACCGCTCATCATGAGTGGCTCCTGTGCCTGCGTGGCATCAGTGTAGGTGCCAGGGGTGGGGAAGTGACTTCACCACTGCACCACCGCCCAGTTGACAGTTCAGTTTGACAGGAAAGCCAGCAGACTGTCTTATTTGTCTTTTGTGCTTTCTTAGTATTGGATCCTGTCCATGGACTCCTTTCTGTTCACACTCACTCTTAAGATGGCATCTGCAGCTCATAGATGTTTTCCTGCCCATTACTCATTGCTTCCTATTTTTCCACTCCTCACCTGCATTCTGATAGGGATATTTTTTATCTCATAACATCCTGTGCTTTATTTAAAGAAGAAATAGGTAGGAATCCTCAGTGTTCAGGAATTAATACTCTGTGGAGAGTTGATGTAAAGTATCTTTTATCTAGGGTTGGGATGATTGGTTTTGTCAGCTTGACTCAGGCTAGAGCCTGGGAAGGGAGTCTCCATGAGTAATTGTATAGATTAGGGTGGCCTGTGGATATATGTGAGGGGTTTTCTTAATTAGGTTAATTGAAGTGGGCTGACTCACCTTGAACGTGGCTGGCACCATTTCATGCCAGCTGAGCACTAGCATGAGTATATAATTTGGTGACTTGTTAGTCTTGACTATGACTATAGTGTGACAGCTACTTCAAGTTCCTGCCACCTTGCCTTCTTCTAAATGTGAGTGAGCTACAACATAGAATGTGAGCCAAGTAAACCTCCATCCCCTAGAGTTGCTTTTCTAAAAGTCATTTTCTAAAAGTGCATTTTCTAAACGCACTATCCCTTGCAACTGCAGGAAAGGAATAGCACAAGGATGACGTGGGGTCAGTGCCCTTTAGGAAGGAAGTATGTACGCAGGGGGAGCAAGGCTTCAGCAGCTTGAGAGCTGAGGTGTAATATTGGCGTTCATGTCCTGAAGGAAGGGAGTATTTACCAATCCAGATGAGACTGATTCCTTTAACATTAACTTGTGTGCGTGTGTGTGTGTGTCAAAAGAAGAACAAACACTTTTCACTAAAAACAAGACACAGTTTAATTACAGCATGAATAATCCTAGAATGTATATATAATGAATTGATAACGGGGTAAAAAGCTGCATGTAGTGCCATGTGTCTGCAACCTGATGGAGGAGGGGAGCAAAGCTAGGGTTTGAGGGGCTCACTGGCTAGCTAATGTCGTCTAAGCCAGGAGCTCAAGGCTCAGTGAGAGACTGTTTCAGAAAATAAGATGGACACACACATAAATTAAGATAGTCACTGAAGACTATACCCAACATTTCTCCTGCCTCTGCACAAACATGCACAGTG
>CM053749.1:4133878-4167279 GCA_028658305.1 Pachyuromys duprasi
ATTGGTCTGGGAGAGAAGCTTGTGGAAACAGGGAATATTGTCCATGGAGGGAGCTTGCCTTTGAAGCATTAGAGGCCTTCCTATTGTACCAGAAGGCAGGACAGCACATATTTACCACCAGATTTAAGTCTTGCATAGAAGATTAAAAATGTGTAACTGTGATATGATGGTGACAGAAGAAATGTTGAGAAATTTGGCACTCTGTTCAGATCTGAAAAAGTGTCCACAATTCCTTTGTAACTTTTTATTGTAGTAACAATGATAAAATCCCTAGGTATGGTAGCACATACTTGTAATTCTATTACTCAGGAGACTGAGGATGTACGAAGAGTTACAGGTGAGTCTGGCCTAGCTAATGAGAGCTTGTCTTAAAACAAAAACAAAAACACCCCAGGATAAGGGAGATAGGAGAGAAAAGGAAAGGATAAGGAGGGAAAAAGACAAGAAAGGAAAGAAGAAAATAAAATGATAGAAGAAAATATGATAGAACATTTAGAAAATAAGAGACGGGGTTATGTAAAACCTTGGTTCCAGTTTTTTCTTTTTTTAAAGTTCTGTTAGAGTGCACCTTCTAATTATATCAAACTTAATGATAGTTTTGCATTTTTATAAGTGCTTTATCATGAACAGTTTTCTGTATTTTCATATAGAATTAGCAAGCACTGCTAGTAATGACTATAAATGATGTAATAGTTAACAGTTTACTGGCTTAAAGTTTAAAGTTTGTGGTACTGTACACTTATAATCCTAGTACTTAGGAGGCAGAGTAAAAACTTCAAGGCCAGCCTGGCTTCACAGGGAGACTTCTCAGCCCCTCACTCTCCTGCCCCCCCCCCCCCCCAAAGCATCAAAGTTTATGAACACTTTAATTTTTCATGACATACTAGAAACTTTTGTAAAAAGTGTTTTAGCCTGGTTAAAATAATTTTGCATCTCTCTCTGTGTTGTCCATCTTCCCCTACCCCACCCCAATCCCTTTCAGGTTCGAGGTTATGATTTTAAAGCTGATATCTGGAGTTTTGGAATCACAGCGATCGAACTGGCCACAGGGGCAGCTCCTTACCATAAATACCCACCAATGAAGGTGAGGCTCGTATTCAACGCGTGTTCCGGCTCAGGTTCCTGTTATTTTTAGAGCCATTTATGCTTGCCAGTCATACCTGCAGCTATTTGTTTTCCTAGACTTGTGTGTGTGTGTGTGTGTGTTGTAGCAAAATTAAAATTACCAACATAACCAATTTTGGTTTGTGTTGGGATCAAACCCAGGACAAACCATTTTTGAAGGTGCATTCAGGTGATAAATATGTTCATGACATAGAGCCACCACCATATTCAGACTCTTTTTTTTCCTTGGGTTCAGAACCAGTGAGCTCTTTTATGTAGATCTTCATAGAGTACATACAGAATTCAGAGCTACAGTCGTCTTGCTAGACTGTGAACACAGGACTGACTATTCCTCAGTCTAACTGCATTTGGGTATCTGTTATCCAGCCTCCTTGGCTTCTCTCCTCATCTGCTTTTCATGGGCTCTGGTGACAGCAGTGAGGCTGTCAGTGCTTACTGGGGAGGCGGGGATGCATGCATGAGCTACCACACCCAGCTTTTTTATGTGAGTTCTGAAGGGCTGAACTCGGGTCCAATACAGCAAGCACTGAACAGTTAAGCCATCTCTCCATCCTTTAGATGTCAGCTTCTAGAAAGCAAAATCTGCTTGTATATTGGCCAGCTTTATTCGTATTGGAAACTTATATTGAAAATTTTTCTAGGTTTTAATGTTGACACTCCAGAACGATCCTCCTTCTTTGGAAACTGGTGTTCAAGATAAAGAAATGCTGAAAAAATATGGAAAATCATTTAGAAAAATGATTTCGCTGTGCCTTCAAAAGGATCCAGAAAAAAGGTAAAATATTAGATAAATGTGATATGTCTCTTTTGACACATGAACTTGTGTGGGAAGCCCAAAAAATCACGTGTATTCACGGTAGTATGCGTGTATACTTAAAATGAATGAATTATAAACTTTGGAAGCATTTATAAAGGCCATTTTACAAGGTTGGAAGTGATTGCGTCTCTATTCTTATAGTCTATCTAAGTTGTCCAGATATTTCTTGATTGATTTCTTAAAACCATGAAATTATATCTTGCGAATTCTATACTAGTAAAATGCCAGCTTGCACTTAAAATAAATTGCACTGACGTTTGCAATTTAATAACAAAAGAACTATAACATAACTCATTTATATTTCATGTCAAATATTTTTACGTTCCACGTTGAAAAGATGTTAGTAATCAAAGTTTCAGATAGTTTCTTTGTCGGCTCTGACGTTGTTAAGCAGCAGGTTCTCGAGTGAGGGTATCAGTTGCTATTGAACAGCCCTGAAGGGGAGATCCCTGAGTGGAACCTTATGTTTTTAGGTTACACATGTCCTGGTGGTAGAACAGGTGCATCCGCTGTGTCTTGCTCTCTGTTCTTGTGTGTGTACATCACCATATCCGCTGTCTGCATATCCACAGGTTCAGCCACCTGTGCACTGAGTGCTGTGGTCAGACTGTGTTAGCAGTCAGCTCATCAGCCTCCTCGAGCAACCCAGTGTAACAGCTGTCGACACAGAATTGGCACGGCAGCAGCCACTCTAGTTAAGCTGGAGGTGGTAGAAGTGCGGCAGGGCTGTGTGGGTTCTGCACAAATCCTGCCCCATTTAAATACAAGGGATTGCGCATCAGCGGTTCTAGTATTGGTGAAGGGGTCCTGGAGCCAATTCGGGATGCCGCGGGGCGACTGTATATTCCACTAAGTTTCTTAGCACTAAAGTTGTTTAATTTTGTTTTCTCTAAAGGTCGACAAAAGTAAAAGACTTTGACATCCTTGATCATGTGTCTAGTATATGTAATGGGGCTTCAGAATTTACTGTTGGAAATATTGGAAAGGGTAAGAAAAACAGGCAGCAAAGTTCATGTGTATGTTCTTAGAATTTTTTCTGTTTCTCAGCAGTGTCTAAAACTGATAGGGAATGCCTTTGTTTCTACCAAGTTAGCTGACGAAAAGAACAGATTCGTTTTTTACGAATACCTAGAAGTAATAGATAAAAATCCATCAGACTTAAAGATCCTGAGGTTCCAGAAACAATGAATTTGTAAATTACAGAGGAAGTGTGAACTGATCCAGTGGCTACCACCATGGAATACTACTCATGTTGAGCTGCCAGGTTGGATTTCTGACTCCAGTGCTGTGACTTTCAGGATTGGGACCTTGGGTCTACCTGGAGGGGCTTTTCAGCTGAGTTTCTACCTAGAGATAGGACCATCAGAAAACATCTTCCTCCTTTTTTATGAATTGTTTCTTTTCAGTTTATACATGAGTTTTGGCCTCTGTGTGCCTGGAGCCTCTCTTCTCAGTGAGATGGCGAGGCATAGACACTGCTGCCATTCCCGAGGCAGTACAATCTGTCCTCATTAATTGACCTTACTTCTATACATTGAGAGTCTAAGTTTGTACTCCCCACACTAAATGCATACCCAACACCTCTCAGGGCTTAAATGTGGAAACACTGTTGTAAGGCACCTACAGTTGTGGCTGCAGAGGTTTCAGAAGTGCACGTGAAAAACACCTGCAAAACCGCGTTCCAGGGCTGCTGGGAACAGCATGCCCAGCTCAAGCTCCGGCAAGCCATCACAAGCTGCTGCTCACATGGTGACACTGTACTGTGAACCAAGGTTGGCAGACAGCAGCATTGGTTCTTGAAGAAGTTTGGATAATGCAGTGGTAATGGAAAAGATTACAAATCTTTAAATTTATGAAAACCATATATCAAAACCTAGAAAAAGACTGTTTATGACCAAAGAATCAAGCAAGCATTTGAGAACAGAAAGGTTCAGTTAACATGTAAAACAATGGATTCTTTCTTGTGTGGCCTGGACTGTGATTTGCTCCTGATTGAATAAATTGTGAAGAAAGAAGAATACCTTAACTGTGAGGAAGCCTGGTAGGCACCTTCTCCACCTAGTGATCAAGGTCACAGCATAATGAACCTCCGGAAGTGATGGATAAGAAAGGCAAATTGCTTTGTAAAGCCTTCTTTACCCTATTCCATGATTTCAGTTTGTAATGAGAGAGTAGTAGAGAGCCCCACATTTAGGAATATGCCATAGCATATCTGACCAGTATTTTTAAAAAAGCATCAAGCAAAGAAGACATTGAAAAGCATTAGAAGAGATTAATTGGGCATGGAGAATAGATTTAACAAGGTATGCCACAGGTGCTTTGACAGAGAAGGCACCATGGGAAACTGAAGAAATTTAAATAAAATCTGTAGTTTTTAGTTAGAAAGATTGTACTAGTATTAATGATTTGGTTTCTTGATAATTATAATTTGATCATATGAAATGTTAACTACATGAAGTTAGTGAAGGATATGAAAGAACTACATAGTATCTTTTCAACTCTTTCATAAGTCAAAACTGTTGCAGAAATACGTATTTTTAAATCTCTGGGAAGTATAGAAAATATATTCCAGTTTAAAACTTAGAATTAAGTGTTGTTTAAGCATGTTAAGGTCAAATAGCATAAAACACAACTCCATTAAACAGAAAAAAATGAAAGAAAACAAAAACCAAACTGTTGACTGATTAAGTGCCAGCTACTGCCATAAACTTTTGAAGCAGCTATGCCATCTCATTTAACTTTCACAATCATCTTACCAGGACAGCATTTTTTATTTCTCTGTTTGACAAAATCACACAGATGCTTGCATGCAAATGTCTAGACTTATCAAGGAGAGACCAACAAGAATGGAGAGACGATATTCAAATAACAGCTGAAATAAACCCGTGCTGGTATAGGCCTGTCATTTTAGAACTTGGGTGTGACTAGGATGATCAGAAGTTTATGGACCATCTGTGGCTGTTCAGCCAGGTTTGAGGCCAGTCTTGCAAATGACGTAAAATAATAATAATAATAATGGGAAAACTTTCTAGTACTGAAGCCTTGAATATACATATTAAAAAAACCATGTGTTCCAAAGTCTGAGCAGTATACCTTCTTTCCTGCTTGTGCATTGCTTGTAGGCAACCTCAGTAATTCCCTGCTGAGGAACTGTAGGTACATAGCTACCTCCTGTAGTCACAGGGGTGAGGCCAGCACTTGGTTCAGAATACTGAGCGAGAATAACTGTCAGTTCTCCAGCTGCTCAGATTCTTATTCAAGAGTGAACATGAAGTTAAGATTTTTTTTTTTAATAATTGAGTTTTGTAGTTACATTCTTTGACTTCACTCTTCTAAAAGTTGTACTTTAGAAAAAAAGGAAATAGACATAGAAGAAAGAAAGAAATAGTAAGATGCTATCCTGGGCAAAGAAGGCATTGAAACATTGAAATCTTTACCAAATGAAAAAAATAAGAATGCCACTGTTTAATTCATGTTATGTACAGTTGCCATTTTTCATTTCCTAATCTGCATTAATCTTTGAAGCATTGGTTCTCAAGCTTAATGTTTACTTGGAGTTACCTGTGAAGGTTTCAGAAGTGCTGGTACTGGTGAGATGAAGCCTAGAGTGGGTGATCGAAAATACCTCCCAGATGTTTTAGTGCATAACAGTGTGTAAAAGCTACTGTTCACACTGGAGTTGTACTCAGAGGCGAATGCTTACCAGGCTTGTGCAAGGTTCTGTGTAAGCATCCATCCTCGGCAGTGTTCTGTACCTCTTAGTCTCTGAGAAATAGCATCACATGGTAAGTATGTGATAAAATTAGGTGTGGTCTTTGAACAGTAAATTCTTTATTCTTAGTGATCCTCTTTTAAAGTTGATAATGAAGAATTTACTCCATTCAAGATCATGCAAAACTAAACTCAATTGAATTTGGGTTAAGTTTGGGAAATTTAATTTTTTTCTTTTTTTTTTTCATAAAGGGAAATTGAGAAATCTACGAATCTGTCGTCTTAAATTGTATCCTGTTGGGCTGCTATGTAGCAAGAACCAAATGGTTTTATTTTTCTCCAGTTTAAATGAATTTTTATGCTTTGCTAAAAATTTTGGATAGTTACTGTCTAGCTCCCTGAAAATGATATTGCTAAGTAGCAAACATTTTAGAAGTCTGTAAGAATTCTCTTCTAGAAAGTGTTTTGTAATGAACTTTTCAAAGATTCTACAATTGTCATTAGGATGCTTCCACCAACTCCCATACCGCCTCTATAGCTTCTCTGTGCAGCCCTGGCTGTCCTGGATCTCACTCTGTAGACCAGGCTGGCCTCAAACTCAGAGATCTGCCTGCCTCTGCCTTTCAAAAAGTGCTAAAATTAAAGGTGTGCGCCACCACTACCCAGCCAGTCATTAACATTTTCTGTTTGAGTTTCGTTCTACCTATGTGCTATACCAAGATTATTTTGTTTTTTGGTAGGTGAAGGAAACTGGAATATACTGAGTTTTCAGTTTGCCACCAGGAATAATTGAAGATAGAAATTTACATTATGCTTGAAAACTAAACTCTCCTTTTTGCTTTTAGACCAACAGCAGCAGAACTGTTGAGGCACAAGTTTTTCCAGAAGGCAAAGGTGGGCATTCCAGCTTTGAGTGTATACATTCATATGGTGCTCCTCTGTTACTCACTTTGTGTTCGGTGCTATAAGTTGAACTTAAGATGCTTTCATTTGGAGAAGTGATGACAGATAAAATAATTACTAAAGGTTATATATGCAGTCTTTGGTGAGTGAGGTAGCTAGCTTTGAGGAGCTGGAGGAAATGCTTTCCACATAAGCATGAAGACCTAACCTTGATCTCTAGAACCCACAACAAAAGATGAGGTGTGGAGACTTGGCTTATAGCCCCTAACTGGGAGGTGGGGACAGACCCATCCCAGAGCTCTTTGCTGGCAAGACTGGGCTAGTGGTGAACCTCAAGTCTTGGTAAGACATCTCACCTTACACACAGGTGGCTGCTGGGCACAGTGCACACATGCACATGACTCTCATACACACGAGCATCCTCTTTCTTGTCGTAGAAGTGGCCTGTGAACAGTTGAGCTCTCATTTCTAGGTTTAGTGCCCGTATCCTGACCATAGTGTGTTAGTGCATTTGGAAATGCAACAAATGCGACCTTTTCATAGGAAACGGTTCCTAGTACACACTAAAGGTTTGTCCACAGCTGAAAAATAGTGGAAGTGTTTCCTCATTTCTTCACAAAATAGTTTACTTATCACACACTAACTGTGATTGACATTTCTGTGTCAGATTTCGGTGCAATCAAAGTTCTGATAACTGATTTTTCTTTTCCAGAATAAAGAATTTCTTCAAGAAAAAATACTACAGAGAGCACCTACCATTTCTGAAAGATCTAAGAAGGTAAGTGGCGGTGTTTAATTCAATTTTCTTAGGTTGCTTAAAATAGACTTCAGAGATTTTGTTGTTTCTTTTGTGTTTTTAAGTGGATGTTATTTTGTTAATAGCAATGAAGATTATTAGTTTTCAGCATTTTAAAGCATTTGCTATATCCAGTCAGCAAATACCTGTCAGCTATAAACTCTGCTGTCTCCTAGAATATCAAGGCAGGCTGCATGATAGTTGGTGAGTCAGTTCTACCCCCTGTTGAATCTCTGTAGCCACCCAGAGTGAGATGGAGATTTTGCATAGCATTTATAGCTTGGGGTGTAATTCATATTACCTCCTAGCTCAAGGCAAATAAAACACATTGTTTTGTGTGTGCTGTTTCTAAGAACTTTACTCACAGTTTGGACAAGATATATGCTTGCCATTTCACACACAAACACACACACACGCACACACACAAACCATTTTTCTTACTCTTCTCCTCTTAAGGGAGACTTATCATATTTGAAGGAAATGCTCTCCCTTGGATTTTGTTGATGATGGACTAGAGGGAGAAGACCAAGGTCCTCTGTTCCTTATGCTATAGTAGAAGGGTTGCCTGGATGTTGGGGCCATTCTGGAGTATGCTATAGTAGAAGACCTACCTGGGAATTCAGGACCGTCTGATAGAAGTTTACTACCTATACATTAAACTTCTTGAGGTTTCTGTCATTATTCAGAAGGTTTTCCTTAACAAAGAAAAAAAAGATACATTAAATATTCTAAGTTTATATTCTCACTAACAGTCACTAATAGCACATTAATTTGCCTTCACTTCAGAGCTTTGTAATTCTGCAGCTAGGGTTAGGGTTAGGGTCTGGTTAAGACGAGATCTCTATTTTCTTCTGAAGTGTTCCTGAGAAGCAGGGCTTTTCTTCCCTAGACCTAAAGTCGCACTGCTTCCCTTGTAGATAAGATTCCTTCTTATTTTCACCAGCTGTTCTTTGCTCTCATGTTTATCAGCTGCTGTCACCCACCAGAATCACAAAGGGTTTAGAGCACAGTCAGCTCATCCCAGATGACTGAAGTCTAATGTCTGGGGAATGGGAAAGTCTGAATGGTTATTTGGGAAAACACTGTGTATTGTTCTACTTTACTTTAGGCCATTAGTGTAGCACTTCCTCAAAATAGTTTTCTTTGACTGCCTAAACTACAGTGGTGCCTTCACATAACTTTCTATTCCATCATGTTCTACTTTACTTTTTTGAGCAACCTGCCACCATCTAATACGTGACAGCCTTTCTATACTGTTAGAACAAAGCTTACTGCATTGCCCCATCTTATAGGCCGATGTTAGTTCTTTGTACACAGGAAACATTTGCAAATAATTTGAATGCAATTTAAAACATCTCTGCTTGTAGTGGCAGTAAATCCTAATTGAAATTGTTTAGTGTCTATAGTGATTTTTTTTAACATCAGTGAACCTCAAAGAATAACACAAGCTGGGTTTCATAGTGTACACCTGTAGGCATACACATACAGTATTTTGGCTGCTGAAACAGCATTGAAAGCATGAGGCTAATCTACCTACTTTGTGAGATGCTGCCTCAAAATTGACTTCTGGGGCTGGGAATGGGAAATGGGTCAGTGGATAGAGTGTGTGCTGCAAACGCATGAGAACACAGTTCACAGGCCCAGAGCACACATAGGAAGCCAGCCATGGGAGAGCATACCTGTAACCCTAGCCTGGGGAGAGGAAGGGACAGGAGGCTAATGGAACCCTGAGGCTTATTGGTTACCCAGCCTAGCCAAATAGATGAATTTTAGATTCTGTGAGGGAAAGATATTCCAGGTTAGTTAGAGATTGTGTTGGTTTAGTAAAAGTGGCAATTATGGGGTTCTTCTCCAGGATCCATTCTAGTACCAGGCATAGTTTTCCTCTTGTTGAGCAGGCCTTATGTCCAATTAGAGAGCTGCTATTTACTACCAAGGTGTAGAAGTCAGTATTATGTGTATCCTCTGGTTATCCATGACATTTCGGTTGTTGCTGTGGTTCATAGGTGTTACAGCTGGGTAGGACTATTGGTTCTTTTCTCTCTTAGAAGCTTCCTTGGCACCTTTTGTACCACAAAAACTAGGAGAGGAAGTTTTCAGGTCAGTTCTAGATCGGGTTCTCTAGGCTGGACCCTTTTCCTAACCATGTCATGAAACTAGTTTGAGATGGAATTGAGGAAAGGCGAAAACATCTGCCTTTAGGAGATGGCTCAGTGGTTAAGAGTACTGTCTGTTCTTGCAGAAGACCTAGTTCAATTCCCAGCATGCACCTGGTGGCTCATGACTGTTAATCCCAGTTCCAGGAGAATCTAAGATTCTCTTCTGTACCATCTTGTGATACACAGATATACATTCAGGCAAACGCTCATACACATTAATAATTAAACTTTGAAAGAAAAATGGTTAGCTTTAATAAATGTACCAAGCCAATATTGGAGGAACTACATGAGACCAGAGGTGATGAGATCCAGGAAGTATCCTTTGGCTCTGTTCAAGCTTTTTTAAGAAGGCGGCAGTGGTAGTTACTGATTCCGAGTGTAGGGAGAAGAGATCACTAAGAAAGACTTTAAGAAGGGAGTAGGACACTGGTTACAGTGACATTTTCAACTTTGTAGTAGAAAATTCCATACTCTTAAAATAGACCCCCCCGCCAAAGGGGGAAACCAGGTAGTAGCATACCTATTAGAGAGATGAATATAAACTTCCAAAGAAAATTAAATTAGGAAGAAGATAGTAGGCTTGTTTTTTTGAGTCAGAGTCTCATGTAGTCCAGGCTGCCCTCCTAACTCACTTATTGCCAGTGATGGCTTTGAATGCCTGTTCTTCTGCTCCCCAAAAGAACTGGGCACATACCCCTTTGGCTAGCACATAATATCCATTACAACCCCTCCTCTCCAGTACTGAGCACTGGTCCTAGCATCTTGTATTCTTGGCTCGTGTTTGACTACTGAGCTACATCCTTTGTCCAGTGTGTGGAGGTTAAGAGAGAACTGGTTTTCCTGTCAACACTTGCCTGGCTCCTGAACTCTCTGTGAAGTATAATTTATAATTTTGGATTAAAAAGTTGAAGCTGGCCATGGTGGTACACATCTTGAATCCTCACACTCAAGAGACAGACAGGTAGATCTGTGTCAGCTCAGTGCCTGGCTGGTCTGTACTACTAGCTAGCCAGAGCTACACTGTAAGACTTTGACCCAAAAGACAAAAGGAAAAAAAAAGTTGAAAAAAGAATATATTCGGTTTTGGTTTTTTGAGACAGGGTTTCTGTGTGCACCTTTGGCTTTCCTGGCTGTCTCGAACTCAAAGTAATCTGCCTGCCTCTGCCTCTCTGAGTACTGGGATCACAAGTGTGTGCTGCTGTTCCCCAGCTAAGAATGTATTCTTTACCTTGGATTTGTTTATGGTGTATTTGAAACCTCTTTTCTTCCCCTTTAAATGTCTTGGTATATTAAATCTTAGATTTTTTTCCCCTATGCCTTAACCTAAAATATATTACTGGGGTTCAGAGTGTAAGAAGGTTGTGGTTAAACTATTGGGCAGAGCAGATTGAGGATTGGAGGGTGTGAATTTTTAGGGGTGCATTTACCAGGATAATAATGATCTAGTTAGTATTTTATTTAGGTGATGGAAGGGATGGGAAACAAAGTTGAGGTTCCTGTTCAGTGTATACAAACCACTGCCATAATCACATGACTTTGCTTTGCTCAGGTGCGGAGAGTACCAGGCTCCAGTGGCCGTCTCCATAAGACAGAAGATGGAGGCTGGGAGTGGAGTGATGATGAACTCGATGAGGAGAGTGAGGAAGGGAGAGCAGCAATCTCACAGCTTAGGGTGAGTTTTACTTAGCTGGATGGATTCTTTAGAGTCGTCTGTGTTCTTGTCACAGCTTGAAGATCTAAAACAGGAAGAAGACAAGTGCTATAAACAGGATTTTCTAGTTCCATGTGATGACATTTAGGATATATGAAAATACCACCTGTTGAGAGGTGAAAACTGTCTTGATATGGAGAGTAACCGCATGGTACTAATGGCTAGACACTGCAGAAGGATTGTAAACTGGAAGGTCTTGCAACATAAAACTGTGTCCCAAAAGCATCTTAAGGAACAGTGGACTTCTTTAATTGTTATATACTGGATATCTTGTGTATATGTGTGTTAGAAGCTAGTTCTGTTTTAGTTTTTGTCTTTATAGTTATTTATTTTGAGAACTTTTAAAATTAATTTAAAAATTAGTATGCAAAGCAGTGAGTTTTGTTATGCATTTCTGTACTTTGTTCTTAATGTTTTCTTCCTATTCATGTTCTTTCTCCGTGTTCCTTTGTTGTTTCCAGCTCATTTCTTGCTGGTTTTCCTTCTTCCCCTACAGTACCCCCTGTTCTAGTTTCCTATCACATGCATCCCATTATTTTCTCCCCCTCCCCATTAAGATATCTTCTTCAGTTCTTTTACTTTCTAGACTCACTGAACATGCAAACACAAATGGAAGTTTAAATCTAGGCAACACATTTCTACCCACGTGGCTAGTTTCCATTCAACATAATGATTTCCAGTTTCACTCATTTTCCTGCAAATACCATGCTTTTGTTTTTCCTTATGGCTGAATAAAATTCTATTGTATGCTTAGCACATTTATTTTATCCACTTTTCTGTTAATGGACATGTAACTGTTGTGAATAACACAGCAGTAAGCATGGGTGTGCCAGAAAATTTACAATGGGATTTTGAAAATATGTTGACTAGCTTAAAGGCTTAGATTTAGCCTGTGGTCGTAGGCACATAATATGTTTATGATTAGTGGAAAGAAATTTGCTTTTGAGTATGACCTCTACTTCCTGGGAACTCAGGCAGTCTGGACATTTGCTTATAAAACTAATATTGTTAAATTTTCTTTTTGTTTTGCTCTGTTCTATTATTCTTGTTTGAGATGAGTTCTGTCATGGGTGGGTAGCGGTATGTGTCTCACTATGTAGCCCTGGCTGGGCTAGAACTCAATTTGTAGACAAGGCTAACCTTGAACTCACAGAGACCTGCCTTCCTGTACCTCCTGAGTGCTGGGATTACATGTATGAGTCACCATGCCTGGCTGAAACTGTTAACTTGTAATTCAGAAAGTATATTGATATGTTTATTATGGACTACTTGGACAAAGACTGTAATAATACCACAACAGCTTTCTATTTTCAGAAAACTTAGATTTGAGTTAATATATGGAGCAGAATGGAATGGAGTGACTTACAATCAGTTTTTCTTACAGTTCTTAGAATTCGATCCTTGAAACTGACCACAAGTAATCTTTCGTTCTGAGTTAATAAGCCTCTTTTTCTCTGTCTCTTTCAGTCTCCCCGAGTGAAAGACTCGTTATCAAATTCTGAGGTAAGTAACTGGATATTATCATGCCCGTGTTAAAGTAGACATTTGTTTTGTTTTTAATGTTGTTTTTTCAGTCTGTCTATCTTTGTTGTTTTCTCAGTGTATCTCTGTGTGATTAAATGTTAATGAGGCATTGTACCAGCCAGATTTTAAGTTGGCTTAAAGATTCACCATCTTCTTCCTTGCTTGCTGAATTGTGTTTTAGGTTCGTGCTACTTGAAATGGAAAGCAGTTCTTTTGGCTTAATCTGTCCAGGAGCTTTTCATATTGTTATCTTTGCTTTCTTCTTTTTTATTTGAAGCAAGTAAATCCTGATTTTTGTACTTGACTATACCAGTGTGATAGGAAATCCCACCAACCCGCATCTTGTAAAGTGGCCCATTCCTATTCTTCATACCTGAGGGAAGTGATTTCATGGTTCTGTTGTGTTGTATATTCTTCCTCCTTGGAGCACCTTTTCTTTTGAGTATAGTATGTGATTTTAAAACATACATTTCTCTTAATTAGTAGACACGGTATGCAGTTTACATGTATTACTAAGTACATGACTTATGTGCACAGACTAGCCATGTGTTCCTATTCCTCACTCTAGTACATATGGACTTCTTCTCAGAGCTGCCATTGCACGTGGCCATGTCAGTTCTTTGAACAGTGAAAAATTCAGCATGGGTGGAGGTTATAGCTTCATTGGTAGAATGCTTGGCAGCATACCTGAAGTCTTGAGTCCCACCTCCAGTGCTACATACAAAATGAATGTGATGCATTTATTTATTTGTATTTATATACACTGGCGGTTTGCCTGCCTTTATGTCTTTGTCAGATCCTCGGGAACTGGAGTTAAAGACAATTGTGAGCTGCCATGTAGGTTCTGGGAATTGAACCTGGGTCCTGGAAGAGCAGCCAGTGTTCTTAACCTTTGAGCCATCTCTCCAGCCCTCCATGTGAATTCTTATCTACATGTACTCTCATGCTGTTTACATTGTTTTGAATTTAATTGTGGTAATGTTAATACAGCATAAAATTTACAGTTACAATCATTTTTAGTTTGGTGGCATTGAATATATTCATTCTGCCATATAACCATTGCCTTATCTATCCCGGACCTTTTCATCTTTCCAGGCTAAAACTCTGTCCATTGAGTTTTTCTCACCTCTAGCTCTTGAGCCCTTGGTATGTTGTGGTTGTTAGTCCTCTCTCAGATATACAGCTGGCAAAGATTTCCTCTACTCTTTGGGCTTTTTCGCTTGGTTGATTGCCTGCTTCACTCTACGGAAGCTTTATAGTCTGGTGAGGCTGAGTTGCCAGTTGGTGGCCCTAATTCCTGGGAAAATGGAGCCTGCTCAGAAAGTCCTTTCCCATCTATGTCGCATATGCAATAGTCTGTGTTTTCTTCCAGAAGTTTAGTGTTTCAGGGTTCAAATTAAAGACTTTGATACACTTTGATCTAATTTTTATGCAGGGTTACAGTGTGGGTTTAATTTCATTCATCTGCAAAGTGAGAGTCCAGTTTTCCCGGCACCATATGTTGAAGATGCTGTCTATTCTCCCATGTTTCTTTTCTCTTAGCTACAATTTTACAAAAGCCAAAATTCATAGGTGTGTTGGCGTCTCTGGTGGCTCTGACTGAAGCATGACATAGCAGGTTGCATGGTGTGTGAAACACATGCAGCAGACCGCATAGCTAGAAGAGACTCTCAACTGTCTGTCAGAACAGTCTGCTCTTCTGCTTACTCCTTCCAGAGGTCAGCCATGACAACCCACTCATCTCCCACTAGGTTCTTCTTTTAAAGGTTACACCTCAAAAGTTGCTAAGCTATGTATGCTGGCACACACCTATAGTCCCAACTTGGGAAACTGAGGGGAAAGGGTAAGACTAGCCTTGATTGCCCAGCAAGTTCCAGACCAGCCTGCTTAATAAAACAACAAACACCCTCCTCTAACAAGCCAAAACTAAAAACATCTTAGAATGCTTAGAAAGACTGACCGTGTGTAGCCCAGACAAGTGCAGAATGGTAATTACATTGTGGAGCACTGTCCTGTGAGCCAGCTCAGATGTCGCAGACCTCTCCTGCTTACGCAGTGCTGCCTGTGTCTTCTGCAGCTTTTCTCAGCAGCTGATCCCATGGCTACTTTGCTCCAAGTTCCAGAACAGATTTCTGCTCATCTACCTCAGCCTGCTGGCCAGATGCCTGCACAGCCAGCTCAGGTCTCTCTCCTGCCCCCTGCAGAGCCAGCGAAAGCAGCGCAGGTAAAGGGGCCTGTGCTTTCTGGGTCCGTCACCTTGTGGGCAGATGAGAAAACTGAAATGTAACCTGTGTATTCTCAAGATGATATTTTGGTTTGGAACAAGTGAGAAATTTTGTCTTCATGGTTTTACAGGTACAAATAAAAGTTCTATAAGAATCACACAGGTTTTTAAGCAACAACATAAGTTAGTTATGAAAACATACCAAGTACAAAAAAATATTGTCAGTTCTTCATTAGACCATCATTAAGTTTAATGGAACTAAGTACAATTAAAAGAACTTATGTTGAGACTGGAGAGTTAGCCATATGTTTTCCTTTTATTCACTTACACTCATTAATACTTCTTTTTTAGATTCTGTTTTCAGATTTATTCTGTTGAAGATAGTTGTCTGTTTTCTGAGAATTGATTTTATTAAGCTAGGTAATATTTAATTAAGCATACACAGTTATTATTAAGTTGTAGTATGGTAGAAATGTTTGGGTAATAACAGCTTTCCTGTGATTCCCTGCATGCTGTGTAACTCTGTGGCTCCATCTGGAAACCTCTGCTATTTTGTATCATGTGATCTTACGCCATTTGGCTGAAGTAGAAATTTCAGTGTCAGTTCATTTATTAATTATCAGAAGTGCTACGTGAGAAAAGAAATGGAAGTTTTTTGATGTTTCCTTTTGCACTGTAATATATCTTCATCTTGTGTTCTGACCTGGAGACCACTGCTCTGACCACTTCTAGTGTGTCATAGTGATGAATTCCCTTCCTTCATCTATCACATGGGAAAAAAATACAAGTGTCTTAGAAAAATTGGTGAAAAGATTAGACTTCTTTTTATACACAAATAGATTCTATGTCCTCTAGCAAGAAAAGATAACTTTACAATTGTCAGAAAGATTTAATTTAACCACAAAAGGTCCTGGAACCTTGGGTTGAATGAGTGACAGTTTAGGCCTTTCCTTAGGAATGAACTTTGCAGCTATGTTTGACATGGCTGACAGTTGCCTCTTGGTGCTCCTTTGGAGTTGATGCCAACTACAGCAGGCGCTGTCTTCGGGACTAGAAGGACTTGGGCTGGAGAGAAAGGAAACCGCTGCCAAGTGTCTTTCTTAGATGACCATTATCCTTGCTTAATGTTCCCTACAGTGACTTATACCCTCAATGCATTTTAGGCTCCATCTTCAGGAGAACGGTCCCAGGAGACCAAGATCCCCATCAGTCTAGTGTTAAGATTAAGGTAAGTGAGAATTTGCTGCTGAGTACCGTGTAGATATTGTAATAGTCGGGACTGAGAATAACTGTATAGGATTGTGTGTGTTTCCAACATGAGTTGTTGTTTGTAGGTGTAGTCCTTAGCAACACTAACAGTTTGAGAATGCAGCTGTTGACAGGTTCTGTGACTGCTGTGCACATCTGCGTAGTGTGAGCGGCCTGGCAGTTGGGCTGTAGTGACAGCACTATCTGTCTTCTGAAGATGAGTCTGATAAAGCGGTGTGTGGGCGCCGTGCACTCTGGGCGCAGGTGCTTTACAGCCGTGATTGAACAGCTTGGAGATAATGTTTGCAGCATCATGGTGTGTATACAGAAAGGCCCACACAGATTGCCCTGTAAGAAGCGTCGCTGGCAGCAGGTCTTTGTTTCAGCCCTTTCCCTCTCCAGTAGTTGCTTCAAGATTCTATAATTTTCTTGTCAGAATAATTCTGGGTGTTGTAGTGTTTCTTTGTAGCAGTAAATGGAAAAAAAAATCCAATTTCCGTAAATTGGGGAAAAATAAAAAAGCTCACTTATAGGCCAGGCCTTCTTTCAGTATTAACGTGTGCCACTGAAATGCTATGTATTAGAATTCCTCACCGGAATTCCAGATTATCCTGTCTGTAAAGTTAGAGAGGCCACAAGAATGTGTTTTTCTAGGAGCAGTGACATGATGTCCTAAGTGCTGAAGAAGCAGATTTGGTTGCTTTCTCTAGAGAAATGTGCTGAGCTGTAGATGAATGGGGGCGCTCGGTGCCCTGGTCTGCTGTAACTGCACAGAGCACCTGCTCATCTCTCCAGAGGACTCTGTCTTGAAGTCTTACAGCAGTAGATGTGCTTTAGGAGAACAGGGAGGACACTTGTATGTGAAAACTTTCTTTTATCTTGACAGTGACTTTTTTTGCTTGATTTTGTTTTGTTGTTTGGTGTTTCTGAGACAGGGTCTCACTGTGTAGCTCTGGCTATTCTGGAACTTATTATGTAGACCATGCTGGCCTCCAACAGAGGTCCACCTGCTATGCCTTCAAAGTGCTGGATTAAAGGTGTGTGCCATAATGCCTGGTGAGAGTGATTGTTTAATGATCACTATTTCAGCGTTATGGAAATGGAAAGTTGGATTCTTATTCCCATTGATGGAGACTTTGAAACTAAATGAGCAGAATAAATGATAAATACCTTTGGTTCAGTTTACCATATTCTTACTAGTATTTGGAATGCCAGTTAAATTCTACAATTTCAGAGAAAAGTCCTCAAGAATATTATTTGTGAAAAAAACCTGTCGCACAGTGACATGTCATGTGCTGTTCTGATTTCTCTGCCTTAACTAGAACTTGCAGAGAACCTGGATAGTCTTAGCACATTGAATGTTGATCACAGCTATACCTCAGCAGTTGCATTTGAGTGTCTAGAGTCATCTATTAACTGTTACCAGTGAGGACCCAATTCCTTTCCCTGCCCTCTCTGCCTGTTCAAATTCTGCCCATCTTTAGTCTTATTTAAAAACCATCTTGGGGGCTGAGGAGATAGGTCAGTGGTTAAGAGCACTGACTGCTCTTACAGAGGACCAGGGTTGGGTTCCCAGCACCCACATGTGCCTCACAGCCATCTGTAACTCCAATCCCAGGGCATTTGACACCCTCTTCTGGGCTCGGAAGGCACTAGGCATGCGCTATCTGCATAGACTTAGATGCAGGAGAACACACGTTAACTAAAAGAAGGCATAAACAGACAAAAACCTACCTTTAAAGCTTTCCTTTTCATCCCAATCTCAGTTTTCTGGATTTGTGGCGATTGAAGGAATGATGTGTACTTAATTTTTGTGTCTGTCATGGTGGGCAAATGGGAGTAGGGATAAGGATGAAGAAGGGATCTTTTAGCATTTGAGTCACTCCTTGTGTTCACAGGTTTTTCTCCAGGTCATTTATTTTTATTTTTATTTTTTTAAAGACTTGTTTATTATGTATACAATGTTCTTTGTGCATGTACACACCTGCTCGCCAGAAGAGAGCACCAGATCTCAGTATAGATGGTTGTGAGCCACCATGTGGGTGCTGGGAATTGAACTAAGGTCCTCTGAAAGAGTAGCCAGTGTTCTTAACCTCCGAGCCATCTCTCTAGCCCCTCCAGTTCGTTTTTTGTTATCAAAGCAGAATACCAAAGATTGAGTAATTTATAAATAGTGGAGTTTTGGTAGGTGTGGTAGCTTACGCCTATAACCCTGGCACTTGGGATGCTGAGGCAGAAGAGTTGCTGAGAGCCTGAGCCAACACAGGCTATGGAGAATAAGATCTTGTCTTAACAACAACAGCAGCAACAAAACCACAACACAATCCAGAGATTGCTTTCATACAGTGGAAGCCAGAAGTCTACAGAGTTGTAGGGTTTGTGTGTACATCTAATGGAGGCCTTTATGTTGCTTTAGCTTGTGGCCAAAAAGGCAAGTGTGCATAAGGAAGCATGAGGAGGCACAGCTCACTTTGTGAGCTCACCTGCTCATTGCAGTGACGTAACAGCCTCTCAGTACTGACTTCCAGAACACTAACTTGATGGGTCTCATTCAGGTCAGAGCATCATCTTACTGGGAACAAGGTGGGAATGGGCATGAGCATCCTCAAATAAAAGATTCTTGTGTTGATCAGTGGGGGGTAGTAAACTTAAAGGCAGATAGGATGATGTGATGCTAATGTTAATAGTGTTAGCACAGAGCCCTGTAGAATGAGTACATCAGGACAAATGATCTGTCAGAACAGAGTCATCATATATATTTACACATATATACATACATCTCTGTATATGTATACATATACATGCATGCATATGTAGACACATACATATACATATAGGCAGACTGTAAGCATAAATGAAATTCTTATTTTCCTTATTCTGTTTCTTTCATAGGAATTCCAAAAAAGAACTAAATGATATTAGATTTGAATTTACTCCTGGGAGAGGTGAGTATTAAAAATGTGGCTGAAAACACAATGACAAATAATTTGCTGCTTAATTAAGGTATAAAATTTTTGTCATTTAGGTAAGTTTTGTTTTTAAAGGATAGTAAAGCTTCCTGGCTTAGGTTTTGGGAAATGTGCATGAAGGAAAACTGCAATGGATTTACTACTGCTTTCATGTAGTAAGAACACGGTAATGAACACGGGCCTGTTAGCAAATGCTACGTTTGGGCTCAGTCAGGTATTAAGGCAGCCAGCTAAGGAGAAATGACTCCTGTTTAAGAGGGTGATCTCCAGAGTTAGAGGAAGGCAGAGTAACTTGTTCATAACTTACAAAGATGCACTGAGCTTTTAAGTTCAAGTTCTGTCCAAGTCCAAAGTCCTTGCTTTATCATTGCACATGCCTCTTTCCTCTGATACTAAAGAACAGAAAGGGCTCCAGGCTTCCTTTCTCCTTCTGTGGAAGGTGAACCTTGTCACAATTCTGTTTCTAGTTGTGAACTTTGCCTTGAGACAAGGCTTCTTTTTTCTTGCCTTTGTTAACAAGGTTGAGGAGTGGCCAGCAGATGCCTGTTGCTAGGTTCCACAGTTAATTTTCTGAATGCATATATACAGAGGGTATGCATTTTACTTTGTAGGAATGTCTTCAGGAATCTGATTTGCTAGTTACCTGTATGCGTGCCCCCTCAGCATTGATTCTCTTGTTCCTTCTACGAGGCTCCAGTACCTAATCAGTTAAAGTTGAAATTAGTTGGGTTTGTTAGCTTATTTGAGACAGGGTCTCACTGTGTAATGTTGGCTGACCTTGAACTCATAAGAGATCTGCCTTCCTCTGCCTCCAGGGTGCCTTGGATTAAAGGTGTGCGCCACCTTGCCCAGCCTAAAGATGAACTTAGATTGCGATAGTTTGCTTCATCTGTTGGGCTTCTGTTAGATCCATTGCTTACATTGTGTCACCTAGGATGAGTAGGTAAGAAAACAAACTGCCAGAATAATGATAATGATTTTAGTAAACTTCCATGATCTCAGAAAAGATTTTATTTTCTCAAGTTTTGAATTCGAGAAATTTGCTCAAATTCACTGAATTTTATATCTCTTAAGCTCAGAGAGTTCAAGTTCAGAGTTATGCTTGACACAGAATGTCTTGTTATTACTTGTAGGGTGCGCTTCTGGTATGGTTGTGAACTCTGCATTGTACAATTAGCAAGTTATCTCTTACTTTGAGCTGATATTTGCCATGTAGTTCATATAGATTCTGCTCCCTAGCCAGACCTGTGAGAATTCTTCACTTGAGAGTTAGGTACAACCCCCACCTGCCTTCTTGATTCTGCAGAGTTAGTAGCCAGCTTGGTTCTGGCAGTGTTCCTGCCTGTGCTGATGAGAGAGCTACAGGGACATGTGAACAAGCACCACAGCGCTGTGTTCTTTGCCCTTGCAGATACTGCGGAGGGTGTCTCTCAGGAGCTCATTTCCGCTGGCCTGGTCGATGGAAGGGATTTAGTAATAGGTAAGCATATTCTTTTGTGCCCTTAGCCCTCATGTCATCTTGTACACATGGTACCTAGCAAACCAGCTTCCAGTAAGCAGACCAGATGCTTCTTGAAATAGTCTTGGCTTCCCTAAAGTTACAATATCAAAGAGAGTTTCTTACCAGAGCAAACAAGCAGAAACTTGTCCTCCTCAAGCCCTAGATGGTGGTAGATGTCTCTGGGACACTAGGCGAAATGGCAGGAAAAGTCCTTAGTTAGTAAGGTAATGGCTCTGCACTTCTGATGTGTCGGCATAAGTAATCCTTTAGAACACAGAAGTGAGGAGGATAGAGAGTGAGTCTTAGAAGAACCAAAGGAAAGATGGGCTACAGCTGCTGACACCGATGGGAAAAGCCAACAGTCGGCCATGCCAGCACATTGCTCTGAAACACTTACTAATGGACAGTTTAGGCTTTGTGGGTCTTATATAGTGTGTGTCTTTTGTTGTTGTTTTTTGGGAGGATAGAGTCTCTGTAGCCCAGGCAGGCCTGGAGCTTACCATCCATCTCCTGCCTCAGCCCCCGCAGTCTTAGAATTTTACAGCTGCACATCTCACACATGGGTTTTATAATATGCCTTTTGAAAATCATTCTTATTTACAGGTAGAATAGAAACAGATCACCAGCTTTATTTAGTTGCCTCCCAGTCACAGACTTTTTCCTTTGTTTTGGTTTTGGTTTGGTTTTTTGTGTTTTGGTTTGTTGGTTGGTTTTTTGGTTTTGTTTTTTTGAGACAAGGTTTCTCTGTGTAGCACTGGTTGACATGGAATTCACTCTGTAGACTAGGCTGGCCTCGAACTCAGGAGATCTCTTGACTCTGCCTCCGAAGTGGTGGGGTTAAAGGAATGCATGCCACTGCCCGACATACATCGAAGATTCTTAACCACCATATTTAAGATTTTAAAATAATGTTGAAAATGTATTTATGTAGTTGCTTATTAATTTTTTTTGTTTGTATGATTACAGTGGCAGCTAATTTGCAGAAAATTGTGGAAGAACCTCAGTCAAATCGATCTGTCACTTTCAAACTGGTATTCACCTCTCTTACTCATCTGCAGACCAGCCTTTCTATTCCCTAGATGCTGAGACTATTAGAATATGCTGAACTCTCAATTTGAGTGGCCTCACTTCCTCTCTCCCTCCCAGAAGGCTACAACCCAGGCCTCTCTCTCTAGTTGTACCAACAGCCCCAATATTTCAGGAAGAAACACAGTAGCCTTTTTTTCTATTTATATCCCAGGGACCTTTCACCTACTACCTTCCTTTCTGTGGCCCCTTATCAACTTTTATTGCTACCTGAAATTTTATTTATGAATTGCCACACCTTGTCGTTTTTGTTTGGTTCTTAGGCATCTGGTGTTGAAGGCTCCGATATTCCTGATGATGGCAAGCTAATAGGATTTGCCCAGCTCAGCATCAGCTAAGTCACAGTCCTGGAAGAGTCAGCCTGAGGAGATGCCACACATGCATATCTCTGTTGCTTCTGTTGGCCTGAACCCACAACTGCCAAAGAACCCAGCAACAAACTTCCTGGCTTGGAGCTTTAGAGTTTTTTCTTCTGTGTTCTTCTTGCCATTCTCCCCCCGACACTCCACCCCCACCCTTTTTTCCACAAGGAAAGAAAAGTTGGGTCGCCAGTGGCCAGCATCCCCTCAGAGAGTTCTGTTAGTAGGTGTGCGGCCCAAGTCCCCTTTCTCCGTCCATCTGAGAAGCAGAAGCAGCAGTGTGCCTCAAGGCCCAGGGTGGAAGTCTCTCAGCTCATTCTTGCCTTACTACAGTGATGGCCCAAGTGGATAGTAGCAGCTGTGTTGGGCATCCTCATCTTGCCTGTTCTCCCACACCTGCCAGGATTTGAGCATCTTGGGATAGCTTGTTAACACTGAAGTAGCAATTAAAAGTTGATTGTTCAGCTGGAGCCCAGAGAATTTAATTACTGTTTTTTCTTTGTACCTGATGTGAATTCTAGCAACCTTTGTTAGAAAAAAAGCACAGCCTCAGATGGAGGCAGCCTAAACTCGTCTGTCCTGTCCATGGTGTCTCCTCCGTGTTTGCTGAGCTGTTCTCAGGCACCCCCTTCACTGCTCCCTCCAGAAAGGGTTGCTAGCCTTAACTTCAGCTGGTGCAAAACATCTGACTGTAGTCAGACTTCAGCCATCTGCTCCTTCAGAGCGGAACCTTGGATTGTGTGTGCAAAAATCATCAAGCAATGGCTTTTAGATCTTATCTTGCCAGAGGTCATCTTTGAACAGGAAAAAGAACTTGTAAGTCATATCATTAGGAAAGTATTTTCAATTTTTAAAAAGTTAAACTGAAGAAAAATGGAAACTTCGATCCTCCTGTTAAGATGGATCTGCCTGGCCTCTAAGTCATGAGGAAATGGGTTTACGCGGCTGAGATTTTACAGCAATAAAGGAGACTCACACTAGGCTATATGCCTGCCTTCTGCTCCTCTCCTGCACTGACTCCTTGGAGAGGGGGTGGTCTTCATTTGCTGAACTGACCCAAGATGGAACCTGAAACCACACGTGCCGTGACCTCTAGGTTTTATGAGTAGACAGTGTTAATTTGATTTTTCTATAGAAATTATGTAAATTATTCTGTAGTTTAAAAAAGAGCACTCAATGTAATATGTGAATCAGTGGGGTTGGTTTTCTTTTTTCCTACTGTTTAATAGCATTTGTCTAATTGCTAAGAAGCCTACCAAGTTACCAAATTTTATATAAGAATGGAATAGTCAGTCTGGCCTTAAAGAGACACATGAAGATGGGCTGTTGGGCCCCTAGAAAGGGACTAGTTAGTTGCCTTTTATAGAATTCCTTTGCACTTGCCTTTGTTGGTCTGATGAACAAGATTAGGTACGTAGTGTGTTTCCATCCTTACCCCAGCCCCACACATTTCTGAGGATCAAACCATAGCATTGCTCATTGCAATCAGCTCTATCACATTTTCTCTTGGAACACCTGAAAGCTTTCCTCATGTCTAACTGTCACCTTATGTTTCATTCATTCTGAGCCTGTATTTTCAGTCAAGGACTTTCTTCACCTGTTATGAGTGCAAAGGCATGTTGGGAAAGGGATGTTGGAGAGGAAGAGAACATGGATTTGAGAGTGGAGTTAGGAAAATAGGTTAGGTGATAGAATCCAAGGTCCCAGCAGAATTGGTAAAAGGAGATACCTACTAAGCCAGGACGGAGAAAAAAGATGGATCAGTTAGCTGGGAAAACATTTCTCCCTCTCCCCCCCCCCCCCGCCCCCAACACTCCCTTATTAGAGGTAGGGTTATGAAAAAGCCAAGACAGGTAGGATTGAGCTATGGAAAACAGGCAGTGCTATCTTTGGCACAAGACCAGTGGCTTGCTACAGAATTTGTTTTGGTTTCAGCAGCTTATCTTAATTCCCCTAGGAGCTCAAGAAGGAATGTGTGACATCCTAGCTTTTGATATGGAGGTGGAAGTAAGGAGCAGCCCCTCTCCTGTTCAGTTCTCTAGACCACCATCACCTTTGCCCCACCTTTGTGTGGGACAGGCATGACAGTAAAAGTGGCCCTGGGCTCTTCTTCACTTCATTGTTGCTTTTCTGGGAACTAGGAGGTGGGCACCAAGACTCAGGACTGATACTTTTGCATGTGTGGTGAATTCCTTCTGCTGGCCTACGCAATGAGGCGGAGAAAACCAGTCAATGGAGACTGCCGAGGTGAGGCTTTGTGGAACCCAGGGAGCCATCTCCCTCCTGCCCAGGAGCAGTGCTTCAGGGTGTACCTCTGTCACTAGGTCCTCCAGACACCCTGTCCCTGGAGTAGGGACTAACTATAGCCAAGATACCATGTGCCAATATAGCCAAGATACTGAAATGTATGATCTTTCTAAATGATGAAAGGAATATTTGGGTTCTTTGTCCCCACCCCGCTTCTGTTTTGAACCAAATCCTAGAGCCAGCTGAGACTGATAATCTGGAGCATAGAAGTGGTATACCAGTAAATGTCAGTTCCTCCTTATGATGGATGCTAGATGATGAAGATGTAAAATGCTACCTTCTCTCTTCTCTTGACTTTGTATTTTACTGCATGTTTTCTTCATTTTTAATCAATAAAGAATAAATTGTCCTTAGTGATGTATGAATGCTTTTTTTTTTAAGCAGTTGTGAAAGTGCTCTGGAGAGTAGGACATGAAATCACTTCTTTTACTCTTCATCTGAGTACAGAGAAGCCAAGGCACATATAAACAGTAAAACAAGCATACTTACCTTCAAGTCTTTTAGTAGACCAGTTTAAAACTGTTGCTCTCCAGTTGGGGAATCACATGCCCCCAGTGGAAAAAGAGAACACTGCCCTAGGAAACAGGACATGACGGGCTATGAGGCATCTGTTACATCTTGATTTAATGTCTGGAAAGTGAGAGCCATGCTGAACTTGTCCTCACCGGGCTTAGATCCTGAAATGGTGTGGTTTCCCCGACAATACTAGGCCCCTTAAAGCCACTCACCTACTCTTGACCATTCTGATCATAATCTTTCCTGACAGAAGTAGCCAAGATCTATGCTAGGACTGCGGTAGGTCCCTGTGTTTCTTTGGGAGCACAGAGCTGTAGAACTTGAGAGGACTGTATAGCTTGAAGCTCATGAAAGCTTAAAGAAGCGAACCCTGAGTGTTGTATGCACAGAGTAGGGGCCAACCACTCAAGTGTGCACATGCTGTATGCAAGGGTAAGACTAAGGTGGGTCTCTGCTTACCTGTTGTAAGAGTGGCGTGTCCCAGGCGAGGGCCTTAGCCATGCTTCCTCCTATTCCGGGTTTATTTTTAAGTAGATTTCAGTTTTTAGGACAATGGGGTAGTTTCACAGCAAAATCAGGTAGACTGTGTTCCCTATAGTTGAACAGCCTTTTTGCCTCCAACATTTCACACTAGAATTAACTTTTGATATACTTAATAAACTACGTCTGTGCCCCGCAAATACTGTTCTGCCTAGCCTGTTCATCTCTTCCCTAACCCTTGGGAACCAATGTCTTTGTTGGTTGTGGATTGTATTTGTTCTTTCCCTGTCACTAACATGGGGGTTGGACCTAGGATCTCGTGCATGCTGGGCAAGCACTCTTGCAGTGACTTGCATCCCCACATGATCCATCTTTGTAGAGGTAGCTTCCACCACACAGTGCGTAGTCCGTTCAGACTGGCTTTTTAGTAATATCCATCTAAAGTTCTTTCATGTCTTTTCATAATAGCTGGCTGGTTCGTTTGCTTAGCGCTGAATTCCAGGGTGCCACAGCTTGTCCACCCGCTGGACAGCATTTGTGCTTCCGTGTCTTGATAGTTAAGAATAAAGCTGAGATCTGTGCAGGGTTGTGTGGACATAAACTTTCAACTCATTTGACAAATGCCATTGAGCATAATTGCTTGGTTTTGAGGTAAGAGTATGTTTGGTTTTTTAAGTAAGTTGCCAAACCATTGCTGTATTGTTTTACATTCGTGTTGCTCTACACTCCTGGCTGCTTGTGGTGATGTCAGTGTCATGAATGTGACTCTTCTGTTAGGTATACTGTAGTTCCTTACTTTAACTTGTAGTCTCCTAATGAATATGCTGTTGAGCAGCTTCATGTCAACTTGTTTTCTGTGTATTTCAGAGACTCGGGTCTTATTTTGAAGTAAGCTCAGACTTAGAAAAATATATGCAAATAATACCAAAGATTCACCTATATCAGCCTTGTGTCTTCTCTAAATATAAGTATCTCTCATAACTATACACATCTCTCAAAATCAGGACATGAGCCTTGATAGGATACTACTGACTTGATGTAGAGACTCAGAAAACCTCAGTTACTCCAGCATTGTGCTGTTTCTGGACTCAGTCCACAATCCTGTATTGTCCTTAGGGATCATTTGATCTTTGTTTCTTTTGACCTTAACACTTTCATCAAAACAGTGGGTAGTTACTTTGCAGAATGTCTGGCTGTTTGAGAAGACCATTTTTACGTAAATGGTTAACTATATGCTTTTAACCAGCTGCTTTTCTTAATGAATTTTAAGTTACTTGTAGGTGAACACGATGATAAATGCCTGTAATCTTTGCACTTGGACTTGCAATAAGGCAGAATAATCAAGCCGCCCAGGCTAGACTGGACACATGGTAAGAGCTTGTCTTAAAAATAAAATAAAATTTAAAAATATCCAGTCACAGTGGTGCACACCTGTAATCCCGGCACTCTCGGAGGCAGAGGCAGGCAGATCTCTGTGAGGCCAGGTTGGTCTACAGAGTGAGTTCCAGGACAGGCAAGGCTACACAGAGAAACCCAGTCTCAAAAAAAAATTCGGGGGGGGGTGTTAACAATCTTTTCTGGTCTGTGGCTTAAAATCTTACCCTCTTTACCGGTGTCTTTCATAATGTAGAAGTATTTTAAGTTTCAATAAAGGCCAACTTACCAACTATTTTATGGGTTATGACTGATACTTTTTTTTTAAAAATCTGTGTCCAAAATTATCTAACTTTTACCCAGTGTCATATGGAATGTAAAGTTTTATATTTAGGGTTACAGTCCAATTTAAGTTTTTATATATTCTTTCCTTTTCCTGTGTATACACACCACCTTGCCCATACAGGCGAGGCTCTTGGCACTTTTGCTGGTGTAGGTGTTGCCTGGCTCTTGAATGTTTTCTTATCTAAGTAAATGCTGCCAAGTTTGATCTGTCTAAAGCTCTCGCTGAAGCTGAGGATAACCTCAATGTTACCTTCCACACAGGAGCTGCCTTTATTTTTATTATTTTTAATCATGTGTATATCTCTATGTGAATGCAGGTGCCCCCACAGACCAGAGGTATTAGCTTCTCCTGCTCCCAGAAGCTGGGGTGCTGGGAATTGAATTCAGGTACCCTGTAAGAGCAGCATAGGCTCTTAACCACTGAGCCATCTCTCCAACCCCTGGAGCTGTCTTTATAGACAGAAGCTTGCAGGGGAGTTTCCTGATGCTCTCTAAATGGAGAATATATTTATGCCACGCAAGAGTCGCCTGGTGGTTAGAAAACAATGGTTACTCACCTTTCTGGGTCTTAGAGTAATGTTAAATGTGTGTGTGTGTGTGTGTGTGAGTGAGAGATTTATAAGTGTACATATGCATGCTTCCATGTACACAAAAACACGTCAGAGGATGATGTTAAAGTCAGTTTTCTCCCACCTTTATGTGGGTTCTGGGGATTGAATGCGGGTTGGCACGCTGCTTGGTAAGTGTCTTTACCTGCTGAGTTTCTGTCTTTGAGACAATAAAGTCTCTCTCTGTAGGCTGTCCTGGAGCGCACTGTCTATTCCAGGTTGGTCTCTCTCAAGATCCTCCCTCACCATCCTTAGTGCTGTAAGGTGTAACCCACCATGCGTGGCTTGACCCTTTTGCATCATTCTGTATTCATAAGTACAAGAATCTTTAGAGACCACCCAAGTTTTACATTTACTCAGGTAAGTAGAGTGAGAAACAGATTTGGGGTGAATCATGCCACAGCATGTACACAGCATGTACCTCTTACCCTTGAGTTCAGTATAAGAGTACTCCATCTAGGTGGTGGAGCAGAGGCGGAGTACAGCTGGAGGCAGTGAATGGTAAGCAAACCTAAAAGTGCTTTCTTTTACGTACCATATCTGTCTTTGCCACTGTCCTGAGCTAGGCCAGTCAGGCCAGAGCAGTCACCTCACTGAAGAGCTACCCTCTACTGCCTTGTTTACTATATTCTGCTTATGTTCCTCTGCCTAACTCTTAAATGTTTCAGGATCCAGAACATGAAAAGCCCTTCTTGTAAATATATAAGCAGGCCTGTGTACTGCACGTGCAGGCACATACTTGTACATACTTGTGTAAGAGCAATTGTGGAGGGACTTTGTCCTGTGTCTTGTTATCGTTGATTACTTTGGGAGATTGGGATACACAAGGATAGCCTGTATTTGCTTTTAATCTAGTAAAAGCACTAACGGTTTCTTCCTTGATTAGAACTGAAAATGCAGCACACACACATTCTTGCAGTCACTCTATGGTCTGGATTTATCTTTGGTAATAAAAAGAAAAGGTATGGTGTGTCTTGTGTGTGTCTCCTGGTGTGTGTGCTATCATGCGTAGCTAGCATTACTGCCAGAAGAAAATAAGACCAGCAGAAGACTATCAAGGTCACAGGCAAGAATGGGCTCTTGGCAGAATTCGTGCAGGCTTTTTTTTTTTTTCCCTTAGTCATGTATCCACCTTCTACTTCCTCTTTCCCAGTTTGCCCTAACACATTTCCTTCTCAACTGCATGTCTCTTCATTTTGTTGCTTTAAAATTTTAAAGTTTTAAAAGATGTGTTTATTTTTATATATATGAGTGTTTTGCATACATGTATGTATTATACATGTATCAAGTACATGCCAGGTGCCCATGGAGGTCAGAGAGGGCACTGGATATCCTGAAACTGGAGTTACAGATGCTGGCAAGCTGCTGTGGGTGCTGGGAGTTAAATCTAGGGCCTCTGCAAGAACATGAAGTGCTCTTAACCACTGGACCATCTTTCCAGCCCCTTGTTTAGAAAAAAAGCCAATAACTGTAAATACAGTTAACACACGTATGAGCCCATTTGTGCATGGATGGCTATGAGTTCATCCAGAGAAGCATGGCCAACCTATCAATAGTCACTCCTTCAGAAAAGAATGCCTCTTCCATCAGGAACCATCAGCTGCCTTTAGCACCTCAGCTTGGGGTGGGGATTGTGGAGTGAGACAGCAGCAAACCAGAGCTTCTTTCTCATGGCTCATGACATTGGTCAACCTTTTCTTATCTCTCCTCTCCTCATGCTCCCAGGACTCTGGTAACTACTACTCTATGCTTGCCTCTCAAGAGAAAGATTTTTAAAGAGTTCACATACAAGCTCTTATGGTATTTGTCTTTATTTGGCTGTGTTCAGTTACTATAATGATCTCCAGCTTAAAGTACGTTATCAGGAAAGAACAGTGTTGTTTTCTTTATGGTGGATAATATTCTGTTGTACATATGTGTCACATTTCCTTTATGGGTGCTTTTGTAAATGCTGGCATTTTTAGCTGGCTTGATCTTACATAGGTCATGTGCAGGTTAACTATAGCTCCAGGGAGTTGCTGTGTGCAGCAGCTGTGTCATGTCAGGAGGTGAGCATTCCACATCAACCTGCAGCTCTTAACATTCTGCCCTCTCTTCCATAATGTTCTGTGAGCCTTGTTGAGAGGCTGAGCACTCACGGAGGGAACTTACTCTCAACAATCTGAACAGGTAGTAAGTTTCAAATCTAGCCAGTACCCTCTACAGCAAGAAGTTTCTTTGACCAAGATTGTATCACACATGAATATAAAAACATAAGTATTGAGAAGTCAGTTTTACATTATAGCTGTTTAACAAAACAACATTCATAGAGTCTTTACTTTCTATGGAACAGGTCTCAAATCCAAAGGACCCCAGTTGGTCAGCCCTGTAACTGTCTTGCCACAGTTACCCAGGAGGCAGATTATGATTGGTATTGTAGCATATGAAATTGAATGCTTGATAAAAACCATTGACTAAGGAGTTTTTTCTGTGTACCTGTTATATCTCCCATGTCTGGTGAGATTTAATCTCTGGATGAGATGTTCATGGCCCTCCAGGTGTGGTAGACACTCCGAGAATCTGAGATTTTTAGTGATGGGAGGGAATTAGAGATTACTGAGTTGTTTTAAGATGTTATGGTTGGAAGTTTTTGAGCTTGACAGCTATATATTGTTAAGAGTTTGGCCTAGAAAGGTTGTTCTTCCTTTTTGTTGTGATGCCTGTGTCTGTTACATCCCGTAAGCATTCTCAGGTGAGTATGGTTTTGTTTCTGTTTTACTTTTTCCATATTCTATCTTGTCAGTCTAGGGAGGTAAGGTATAAGCTGACAGGTGTAGCTGCTCAAAGCTGGTTAAACATTAATGTATCTGTCACCACAGCCCAGAGCCACAAGTGCCCCAAAGCCAGGATTCAGACCTGCCTGGTGTTCCTAGACTAAGGACTGACAAGCGGACATGGCTCAGTTTGCACAGGTCATGGCTGAAGTGGGTGACTTTGGTCGCTTCCAGATACAGGTGATCATCCTGATGGGCATCCCCAATTTCCTTTCTGCATTCTTCGTGTTCGGTCAGGTCTTCATGGTCCTTGATGAAGCACACCACTGTTCAGTGTCCTGGGTCAAGAACTACACTCTCAACCTAAGTGCAGCTGAGCAGTTGGCTGTAAGCATACCCAATGACACATCAGGCAGACCTGAGTCCTGCCTCATGTTCCGGCCACCTCCTGACAGTGCCAGCCTGGAAGACATCCTCAGCCATCGCTTCAATGAGACACAGGCCTGTGATGCAGGCTGGGAGTATCCTGAGAACAGGCCTCTGTCCCTAAAGAGTGAGGTACGATAGTCTGTTGTTTGTCTTGTCTGTCCATTCATCAGACACCGTGCCTTTGATTGATACTTGTTGCTCTGACTTTATCTTTATACCTGTTTTCTCCATTGCCAGGCATCCTGGTCCAACGCCCCTCTTGGGCATCACAGGCCAGGCTACAGCCTTGTGCCCAGCCTTGAGCTCTGTATGCCAACGGATTGCATGTGCCACTGTCATTTTCTGATCTGCTATCTGCGTGACTCGTCATTTTTGGATGTTCTCTTGTCTGTATTGTTTGCCTTGTTCATCTACCTGTCTGCCTAGCTGCCTGCCTTTATTCTTCTCCCCACTCTTCCCTACCTGCTGTTCCTAGGGTCCATTTCATGAGATCTGCCTGATGACTTTCCTTCCTGTCCTGACTTACTCTATCTCCTGTGTCTCTTCACCTGCCTTATTGCCTGCCTGCTGTGGTTTACTGCTTTCCATCTTCTTTACAGGGTATATGCCTACATGCCTGCCTCTGGCTAGCAGCTGTATGATGTCAGTCAGAATTCAGTGATTGTATCATATTCCCTTTAAATTTTAAATACTCTGTGAATTCACTATGGTGCCAAGATTGCCTTGGCATACAATGTAGAACCATGGGGTTTAGAAGATAAAGTTGGTGCTGGCTGCTGTACCCAGTCTTACATACCCTGTTTCCATTTAAGTTTGACCTGGTGTGTGACAGGAAGAACTTGAAGAGGACCTCCCAGTCAGTGTTCATGGCTGGCCTCCTCGTTGGGGCCCTCGTCTTTGGACCCATCTGTGACTGGTATGTGCTGCTGACCCACCATGCTTTCAGCAGTGAGTGCTGACTCAGTTACCCCCCTAGAGCCTCCCCAGTGGGCATCAAGATAAATCCTCATGCCTCCCTTCCAATGGGACTCCCAGGGCAGGCCCTACCTCCTCTCCGTGACAGAGCACCCAGGACAGGCTGGCCTGGGTCTCCCTTGATTCAGTCCTGGGAAGGCCTTCTCACTTCACAACTTGTCTGCTACCTTAGGATTGGCCGGAGAGCCAGCCTTCTGGTGCAGCTGCTTCTGTCGGGTGTTGTAGGTGTGGCCACGGCCTTTGTGCCCAGCTTTGAGCTCTACATGGTTCTGTGCTTCATCTCAGCTTCTGCAGTGGCTGGGTATATGATGAGCACCATGATCATAGGTAAGTACCTGAGCCCAGACCATCAGTGCAGTCCAAGCTCTGAGAGCCCTGAGCAGCTTG
Source organism: Pachyuromys duprasi (assembly GCA_028658305.1). Taxonomy (NCBI): domain Eukaryota; kingdom Metazoa; phylum Chordata; class Mammalia; order Rodentia; family Muridae; genus Pachyuromys; species Pachyuromys duprasi. The sequence goes on from CM053749.1 coordinate 4,166,186, forward strand.
TGGGGAGAGCGCCAGTCATGGGTACCTGAGGAGGTTGGTGCACAGCTTTCCATGCTGGGAGTGATCCACAGCACTTGACATGATAGCCACAGAGAGGGAGGACATTTGGGCCCAGTGTCAGCCTTCGTTTTCACAGTTTCAGAGTGGGTGGGGCCATCCTGGAGAACTCGAGCCATGGTCCTGGCCCAGAGCACCTTTGCCCTTGGGCTGATGGTGTTAGCAGGCCTGGCCTATGGCATCCGCAACTGGAGACTCCTTCAGATAACCGGCACCACACCAATCTTCCTGCTCTTCTTCTACTTCTGGTAAGGAGACCCTTGCTAGTGATGGGCTGCCCTAGCTGGGAGTGCTGTGGCAGGGTGCTGGGCACAGAGGAGAGCCTGTGGGTGTGAGGCTGAGTGTGGCCTGGAATTCTGGGAGGCTGCACAGAACTCAAGGCCGCAAGCATCACAGCCATGTGTGGCTGACAGGGTTCTGCCAGAATCTCCAAGGTGGCTCCTCTCCCAAGGAAGGACAGAGGAGGCCAAGCAACTGGTCCAGAAGGCAGCCTCTGTGAACAGGCGGCCGCTTCCTCCAGAGCTCCTGAACCAGGTATCTGCAAGCAAGCTCGGGCCCACCCCAGCCTCAGGCCAGTCTCCATGCCTGTGTCCCTGCCCCTCACTCTGCCCCTCACTCTAGCTGGTCCCTGAGAAGACAGGCCCCTCAGGGAACGCCTTGGATCTCTTCAGACACCCTTACCTCAGGAAGGTGACTCTGATTCTCATTGCTGTCTGGTAAGTCAGGACCTGTCCCTCCGTGAGGACAGCCAGAGGGCCACTCACGTTCTGCCATGTGTCACTGGAGGGGTGAACAGATGCTGTGGCCGTGATGGTCTGTCCCATAGGTGGGCCCATGTCTTCAGGGGGAGCTCGGTAGGCCAGGGTGCTCCTTTGGGTGTGAGTTGACCTATGCCCAGCAGTGACTAGGATACTTGGGTCCTTTCTAGGTTTGTGGACAGTCTGGTGTATTATGGCCTCAGCCTCCAAGTGGGGGACTTTGGCCTGGATATTTACCTGACACAGCTAATATTTGGAGCAGTGGAAGTCCCTGCCCGT
>CM053749.1:4167779-4190445 GCA_028658305.1 Pachyuromys duprasi
TTTGATTGTGGTTGTTCAGGGCTGGGTCATGTACAACAACAGGTTACATAGAGGCCATCAGTGGGCCCTGCTTTGAGGGAGGGACAAAGCCAGGTTGATGTTTGACAGGACCAACCTCCCTGCTCACCTCTCTCTCTGAGTTACTGCCTACTGTTATGTTTGAGTTGTGTGTATGTCATAGTTGCCAGGATCACAAGGAAGGACATGCGTCATAAACCAGAATATGGGGCAGAGCTGAAACAGGTTCCTTCTTGGTCCTACATCTTAAACATCCTACCAGTATTGACATTTTCATACCTTGGCCCAATGCAACCCCTTGGAGAACACTGTGAAGCTATTTCCAGAGCATCACAGATTCTTTTAGAAACTTGCCCTTTCATACTCGGTCACCTTCTCTAGTAAGACTGGGAGTGAACAGGAGTGTGCACTGTGCATCCAGTCATGGATATTTCCTTCTGTTATTTTTTAAAATCATGTACAAATGTGCTCTTTAGCTTTGTACCAGTACCATCTGGAGTTTCATACTGATGTTCCTCTAATCAAAAGAGACCCTACAAGATTAGGATAGTGCATTTCAGGGATGAAGCCATTTCTGTCTCTGAGTGATGTGATTATGTGTGTGTTCTTCCTTTCCAGTGATTGTCATCCCTGGTGAAAGACTTAAAGGTACCCTTTATTGACACAATATTATTACAAGGGTTGGCCTGTTGCTTTTGTTTTTGTTGTTGTATGAGCTGTATTCCCAGACCGGCCTTTGGAGTCTTTGTAGATATTTACCTCTTTCATTTCTTAGGGGTTATATATGTCTGGGGAAAAGTGTTTTTATTTGGTAATGCTTGATTTTCATTGTCAACCTGAGTGGACTTGCATCACCGTGGAAGAACATCTCTGGGTGGTGTCTGTGAAGGTATTTTCAGAAGTGTAACTGAGGAGAGAAGTCCCTTCCTGAGTATGGGCAATTATCCCATTGTCTAAGGCCCTAGATGAAATAAAAAAAATGAAAGGGAGCTGAGCACCAGAGTTCAAGGATCTACTTCCTGCCACCATGACCACACTGATGGAACTGTACCTTCAAACTGTAAACCAGAATAAAGTTTTCTTTCTTCCTTGCTTTGTTGATATTTTGTCATAACAGTGAGAACATTGGTACCGAAGGTTAGAGCTTTTCGTGATCAACCCAATCATGTAGTGCTTAGGCCTTTGGGAAAGGTTTGCTAGAAGAGTACATGAGCTTGGATCTTTGGGCCAGTGGATCCCTGAAATACTGTAATCAGAGCTTAGTCGGCCATTCTGTTGGGAACATGTAAGATCAGAATGCCAAGGAAAATATAGGCAGACTCATTCGACTTCTGAGGTTTCAGAGGGAAACACAGGCAGTAGTGGGAATTGGGCTGGAAGCCTATGATGATGCATTCTGGCAAAAATATTGGCTGTATTCTATTGTCCAAGAAATTGCTTGAAGCTGAATTCAAAACACTTGAGTTTTTTGTTTTGTTTTGTTTTGCTTTAGAGAATCTAGACCGTACACTATTCAGGTTGTGGTACAGCCATTATGCTTTCAGATCTACAGTGTAAGAGTGCGCAAAGATAAGAAACATGTGAACGTTGTTGGCAATGTAGTGTGAGCAACTTGAAGTTACAGATAAGAAAGTACAGGCAAAGCACCACAATTAACTATGAAAGGAATTAGCACCATTAAAAAAAGCCCTCTTTACTGAGATAGAAAAGATGCCCTTAAAGATCAAGTTCCACATCTCTAAGGGGCAGAGCCCTAACTGAGAATGGTGCCGAAAGCACCCCGTTCAGAGACAACTAAATACGCTTTTTTCCAGAGGCCACTGCAAACTGCAGCTGTCATCCAAGGGAGCCGGGCAACTTCTCAAGCTTGCAATAGGACTTGGCAGTCTCATATACACCGGTGGTTCTCAACGTTCCTAAGGCTGTGACCCTTTGATGCAGTCCCTCATGTTGTGGTGGCTCCCAACCATAAATTTATTTTTTTTGTTGCTACTTCATAACTAGAATATTGCTACTGTTATGAACCATAATGTAAATATCTGATATGCAACCCTTGTGGAAGGATTGTCCGACCCCCAAAAAGAGTTGTGACCCACATAGAACCACTGACATACATGGTACTGATTTTGTAAGCACAAAAGATCAAAAAGTGGTGGATCACAGAGACTTGCAGCAAGGTTCCAGAATGTTGCTGAGGCCAAGAAGAGTATTCCCTACAAGGCAGTTTTGGGACCATCACAGATCCCTGTGAAGGTGAAGCCTGAGTTGTAGTGGAGACCCATGGATATTGGGAGATACCTACAGAAGCAAACAGAGGAGGCAGCCCAACTGAGAAGTTTCAGAGTACATGGGTGAAGTTGCCCAAGGCCATTGGAACCCAATTAAGTGTAATTCAAAGTGTCCTGGTCCTCATTCTGTTATCAGGTAAAGGTCTGTCTTTATCAGTTGTCAGCTGAAGGTCATGCTAGGCCTGTGTTGTGAATCATTTCCTCCAGGCATGACACGGCCATTTCTACATTGAAATCAGAGAAGCTCTGATTCCCAGTGTAAGACCCTCACAAGATAGACCCTATTGACATTTGCAAATAAAGAGCTGGAGGAGGTCATCAGTTGCTGAGCTGAGATCACAGCCTCTGCATGCTAATTTTATGTAATCTTTCCTGATGTGTGTGGTTTGGGCAAGTGTTAGAGTATACAGAAATGGGAAAGGTCACACAAGTGGGGAGTTTGTTTATATACCTTTTAGGAGGTTATCATTCATGTAGGATTGGACTTTTTAGTGTGCAAATGTTGAAGGTTATCCACACTTCTGTAAGTAACTCCTTACACATACTTGGTCAGTAAACCCAATAAACTCATTAGTTTATCAAGGTGGATTTGAGTAGATCATTTCTCAGTTCTGGGCATCTATAGTGTGAATAGATGTTTATTCAAGTCTCCCTAGGAAAGGAATGCTATAGGATCCTCTTGTCTCTATCTTGATGAACACAACAGAAGGGGCTAAGCCATACCTGTCCTTGGGAGGTATGAACAGAGAATAGGCACTGGGGTCATGGTAGCAGGGGACCTGCCACTCAGGTCTATGGTTGTCATTGTTGAAGATGGTACAGGATTCAGATCTCAGACACGGCAGCAGGAGTTCCCCAGTCCAGACCACAGATTCACTATTTTATAGTGGACACTTCCACCTAGTGTATTGGTTTGAATATGAGTGACCCCAGAGGCTCATAGAACTGTTTGAGAAGGATTGAGGAGGTGTGGCCTCTTTGGAGGAAGTATGTTGCTGGCTTTGAATTTTCAAAAGTCCATGCCTGTCCATATCTGTCTGTCAGTCTGTCCGTCTGTATGCTTGCCTGCCTGTAGATCAGAATGTAAACACTTAGCTCCATGCCTGGTTGCCTGCTACCACGCTTCCTGTCATGATGATAATAGACTAATGTCTTGAAACTATAAGCAAGCCCCCAATGCTTTCTTTTATAGTGTTGCCTTGGTCATAGCATGTCTTCATAGCAATAAAATAGGAACTAAGATAGGTAGCACTCATGAGGTCCTAGGTATTATTTGTTGTTGTAAATAAAACATGGTGTTGGGCTAAACAATGTTTTATTTGCCCAACATCATTTGCCCAATAATGTTTATTATCATGGTGGTATTATTTTAACTGCTGTTACAAATAACAAGACACAGATACCTGTTAGATTTTATAATTACCTTATTTACGTTGGTCTGGGCAGATGTTTTACCTACACCATCTCAATAACCTCACCATCCACCTCCCAGTCCCCGTCCAATGCCGCCCTCTTTAACCATCCTTACCTGGGCTACTGTCTATCCATAATCTTAAAATACTTGCTTGCATTCTTAAGGGTCTTTCCATGCATTATTGGAGTCCTTCCTCCTGGCCCACGTGGTTTCTTATCCACCATAACCCATCGTGGTATCTTCCTTTCTCCTTTCTTCCTGTTTGTCTCTGTGATTCTCTTGAAACCAAAGCATGGGAACTTTAGCCACACCTACCCCATTCTGCCCTGCCCAGGTTTTAGGCCAGTTAATCAGCCAATCAGGTATAATGCCTTAGGCAGGTTCACACAACAAGGATAGCTTTTATCCAGGCAGTAACCAGATCTTGAGGGCCGGTAATTAGCATCAAAATCAAGCAGCAGACCAACCCCCCAACAACTATTTCTAGCAGTATAAATAAACACATACAGTAATGGGTGACTTTGTAGATCAGTTTACACTAATCCTCTCAGACTCTAATATTGAATTCCCTGACTGGAGATTATAGTGGGACTTTCTGGACTTGCCTGTGGTATAAATAATAACACAGAGACATTAATATTTATAAGAGCTTAGACACTATAGTTGGGCAGATTCTCAGCTGGCTCATACAAATTAACCCAAATAATCCTGGCTTGCATCCCACCATGTGGGTGGCTCGCTCTTTACCTCTCTCTCACAGCTCAGGTAAGTCTGTCAACTGGTGCATCTTTCTGTATCTGATTCTTCTCTCAGAGACCCTTTCTTAGCCCAGAAGTCCCACCTTCCCTCTCCTGCCTTGCTATTGGCTGTCAGATCTTTATTAAACCAATCAACAAGTGAGGGAGGATGAGTGTTTACAAAATATGAAGCAGGTGATAATCCATAAGAATAACTGTTGGACTCCATAAGCAGGCATCTCTTCAGCCAGCCCTGAGACACCTGACAAAGGAGACATCAGGCATTTGTAAGGCCACCTACGAACCACCTGAAACCACCTACACATGCTCTGGGTCACCTTATAAGAGAACTAACACCACCACCCCCTTTCTTGCCCTACTCAGGGACGGTCTCTGTAACCCCTTCCCCCTTCCCTTAATAAACTTCCCACATGGAAAAAGTTGCATGGCATGATTTGTGAACCTGCTATGTAACTTTGCTGCACAACCCTAACATTGGTGCATTGGCCGGGAAGAGGTACTTTCAGCAGTCACGCTTCATGGTGGTTACTTTGGTGCCAGCACCCCACTGGAGCTTCTGGAAACCTATTTCATTTCAAATCTGTCCATTACCCACTTTCCAGCAACCAGATTGCTCTCTCCTGCATGCAACGCTGGCTGAATTGATGAGTTCCCCTCACTGGTCATTATAAACATCTCTCTTGGTAAGGGAAGACTGACCTTTGAGCGTCTGACAACTTCCTACTACCTTTTGAGATGGAGGATCCCTCAGCCATGGTTTTCACTAGCTATGGTTGACCCTTTTTGCTGACCTCCATTTAGGGCTTTCTCTTTCCCTTGGGCGAGATTTTTTCCCCCTTCTACGTGCACAGTTTCTCTGCAAAAATCCTAGCACTAGGTAAACTGTGTCTCCTACTTTCAGCTGTACCCTTGGTCTCTGGCCAATGCTGATGAGTTGTTGGATCAGGTAGGGCCATATTCTACTGAGTCAAACCTTGCCTTTGGGATGCCTCTGGCAGGTCACTGACTCCTACCCTCCCAATGGGAACTGCCCATTCATCCATTCCTCCAGTGGCCCCACTGGAATGTCTTCTGGAAAAATTTAAAACCTTACTCATGGAACGTGAGTTAAAGGCCTCTAAGCTCATACGCCTCTGTAATAAAACTCAGCCTACATATTCCTTAGATAATGGTTCAATTTGGCAGATTAATGGCACATTAAATCCCAATATTTTATGGGATCTTTCGAATTACTGTCGGTGATCTGGTAAATGGAAGGAGGTATCCTATGTTCAAGCTTTCTCTGTTTTCTGCTCTAGACTTCCTCTCTGTTCTTCCTGTTTTCCTACCCAACTTCTAGCTATAAAGCCTCAGCTTCAAGAGTTCTCTACCTTTGACCGCATGGATGAACCTCCACCTCGCCATTCTCAACCTCTGGCTTCTTCCTCCTCCTCTTCCTCTTTGGCTTCTCCAGCATCTTCACCTCACCCCCCAGCAACAGGCTGTCCTAGTCATCCTACTTTGGCATGTACTTTCACCCCACCAACAGCTATTAGCCCCCTTGCTACCTGCTCCCACTCTATAGCAAAGCCCTGTTCTTCTTCTACTCAGCATAAACCAGCCTCAATTCTTCCCTTGAGGGAGGTGGCCAGTGTGGATGGCTTAGTTAGGGTGCATGTTCCCTTATTAACTGAACTTTCTCAAGTAGAAAAGAGACTAGGATCCTATACCTCTAACCCTTCTACTTTCATTAAAGAATTTCAATATCTCACTCAATCTTATAGTTTTACCTTCCATTATATATATGATTCTTACCAATAACCTATTGCCTGAGGAGCGCAGGCAAGTTTGGGAATAGTCTAGAACACATGCAGATGAGATTCACTAAACAAACGCACGCCTGCATTTGGGCTGAGGTGGTGCCAGGCCAGGATCCACAATGGGTTTATAAGATCCTGGAAGGCATTTTAACTGGAGATCAGTTCACGACTTGCCTCCTGGCTGGTCTCTGCAAGGCTGCCCTTAAATCAGTTAATTATGAGAAGCTCTAGGAGGTCATTCAGGACAAGAATGAAAATCTGTCTCAATTCCTAGAGTGCCTTACAAAGGCCTCTTACAACATACTAATCTAGACTCCGAAAGTACCCTCTGGTAGGCAACTTCTGATAACCTATTTTTTCTCCCAGAATGGTTACCCTGACATCAGAGCTAAACTTAAATGCTTGGAGAGAGGACCTCTGACTTCACAGGCAGAAGTCTTAGCCTTGGCCTTTAAGGTGTACCATGGGAGACATGAGAAAATACCAAATGCTGGCCAAGGCCATCCAACTAGCCTCAGCCACTACCCAGGTTCCCTTGCCTCCTAAGGCACAAGGACTATGGGGTCCCTGTTTCAAATATGGTCAAAAAGGTCACTGGGCCCGGTTTTGTCCTAATCCCTGCAAGGCACCAGGACCATGTCCAAAATGCCACCAAGAGGGACATTGGGGTGTTGACTGCAACTGTTTCTCCCATGATATGGGGGTATCACTCCCGGATCACCCTCCCGCCAATATCCTTGGCCTGGCTATGGATGATTGAAGGCGCCCAGGTTCCCTTAATCTGACCACTACCATCACTAGCAGGGAGCTACTGGTAATCATCATGGTATGGGGGCAGCCCATCTTCTTCCTTGTGGACACCGGAGCCACTTACTCAGTCCTGACAAAGTACTGGGGACCAATCTCTCCTTGTAGTTCCTCTGTTGTTGGGGTAAGGGGACAACCTTTCCAGCCTTGCTGGACTCCACCACTTAATTGTATTTTCAGGGGTGATCCCTTGACTCATTCCTATTTAGTGATGCCAACCTCTCCAGTTCCCTTACTGGGAAGGGACTTTTTAGCCAAAGTGGGAGCCTCCATCTCCTTTGCTCCACCCATTTGCCTGACCCCAAGCTCGCCAGCATCCTCTCTCCTCCTTCTTCTAGCTACCCTATCTACCAGTTGTGACACATCGCTTCCTTTACCAGCCTCTCAAGTGGACCCCCAATGTCCAAAACCCCTCTATCGATAGGCACCATTACCCTGTGGTCATTCAGCTACAGGATCCCACCCATTATATTACTCAATCCCTGGGGATGGGAGAAGTGGAGAAGGCAATTAAACACTCCTTTAAGGTCATTGCCTCTCTGACATCCCCCTCCTAAATAATACACACCTGTCACTTCGTCTCCTACTTCAGACTCTGACCTCGGCCTACAAGCTCCTTAATGTGACCCTACTGGGCTGTTTTAAAGCTTGCTGGCCTTGTGTCTCACTTGGACCACTTCCCAACTCAGAACTACCGCTGACAGCTTCTCTGGTGGCTCTGTCAAGTAACCTTACTTCACCATTCACTAACTGCCCTGACTCTAACAACCCCCTACTCTTTTCATATCACCCTCTTTGGCATAGCAAGCTGTTTCAAGGACTCAGGGATATACTCTGTAGGAATGCTAAGTTCCTTAGAGTATAATAAAACTATAATTCTTGATACCTCATCTGAACCCCAATGCCCTACTAATAATACCTCGATTCTTTGTGGTACTCAGGTCTACCATCGTCTGCCTGCTGGTTTGTCAGGAGTTTGCACACTGGTGCTCCTCTTTCCCAAGCTGGGAGTGATAAATGAAAAGGAGCCCCTAGCAATCCCAGTCGGGGACTCAATAGCTGCCCAGCAGGATAAGAGGGCAATTCAAATCTTGCCCCTCTTGGCTGTTGCAGGAATCATGGCAGCTGTTGGGACTGGGACAGCAGGACTAGCCACTTTGCTAACTTTGTATTATCAGCTTTCATCTAGGACCTCCGGCAAGTGGCTCAGACAACACTAACTCTCCAAGGGCAGATTGACTCACTGGCAGCAGTAGTACTTCAAAACCGATGTGGACTGGATCTCCTTACAGCTAAAGAAGGTGGCCTTTGCATCTTCCTCCAGGAGGGATGCTATTTTAATGTCCACAAGTTGGGTATAGTAAAAGACAAAATCCAATGACTCCAGACAAATCTACAAAAGTGAAGGGAACAGCTCCAGGCCTCTAGCTCTTGGGCCTTCGAGAACCCCGTATGGAAATGGATTCTGCCCTTCCTCACACCTCTCCTGCTTGTCTTTCTGCTTTTGCTTTTTGTACTCTGCTTTATTAACTTCCTCCAACAACAAATGCAAAAATTCTCTAACCAAACCATTAATCAGTTACTCTTACAGGATTATCAACCTCTGCCCACAGAACCAGAAAATGACCCTACAATTGACCCTAATAGTGGGGACCACTTATACCCTGAGAATGACAACACCCCTAATCAGCAGGAAGTAGCCTGAAGAGCAAAGGTCATCCCTATGCCCTCCCCACCATCACCCCTTCCCAGCTCCTCACTTTTTAATAAAACAAAAAGGGAGAAATGTTGAGATCCATAAGCAGGCATCTCTACTGCCAGTCCCGAAGGACCTGGCAAATGGGACATCAGGCATCTATAAGGCCACCTACGGACCACCTGAAACCACCTGCATATTCTCTGAGTCACCTTATAAGGGAAATGGCACCACCCCTCTCTCTTGTCCTACCCAGAGACAGTCTCTGTGACCCCTTCCCCCTTTCCCTTAATAAACTTCCCACTTGGAACCAGTCATGTGGTGTGATTTGTGAACCCAATGTATAACTTTACTGTACAATCCTAACAATAACAATACCAAAATCTAGGACAAATGTTCTCAGTGTGTGTGTGTGGCTTTCCTTGACATTTCATGTTCTGGCCATTTTTTAATTCCTGGGCTCTCCATTACAGCCTTCATTACAGCATAGCTTTGTTTATTCAACAGCTGCTTGAACAGACTTCAACCCCAAAACACATAGTCTGGCCTCACAGGCTTCCTTGATCCTCATGATCCCATAACGTTTGAATTCTGAATCACTACAAAACCAGCCCCATATAAATGATTGCCAGGTCTACCGCCAGCTGTAGAAGTAGTTGGCCCTCCTTTGACTGAGGCTGAAGTAACCTTTCAGGTCTTGAATGTCTGAGCACAACAAAACATTTTCTTAGGTTGCTCCGCATGTGCAGGGCATCCTAATGCTCACCCTCTTCTCAAAACAAAGCCTCTCAAATGAATTTACAAATTTCTGCCATTGAGCCTAGAGTGGTACAGGCCAATTCTTAAAGCTGCTTTCAAGACATCTTTCTTATTTTCCCAGTGAAAAGAACCTGGTTTCCCTTAATGGCACGAATCTCTTCACCAACCACACCATTTAACGTATGGCCCGACATTAAATGTTCCCCTTTACTCGGCAAGGTTTTAAAACCTTTATACCAGTTTTTATTCCTAATTTTCATAGTAAGCCTACTTGAAAGCAGCCAGCAATACCCATGTCATCGCCTAGATACGTACTGCCATGAAATTTCCTCTACCAGATTCATCAGTTTATTATCTTTGAACTCAACATCACAAAGTCAGAGAACTAATCACAGATTAAAATATAGACTAAAATATAAAAATGTAGACTAAAATATAAAATATAGAGTAAAACATAAAAAGTCACAGATTAAATATACACAGCTTTGTGCTTGTTTTCTGGAATGTGATAGAGATGGAATCTAGTCTGGTTCCTAATGCTCTTTTTCCATTAGGAGCCTCATGAGCACAGCCTTACTCTGCACTCCTGTCAGCATGCTAGTCTTTGGTACCCTTGCCAGAACCATTCACAAAACTCTGCTTACAAAAAGATGAACCTGCCTACCACCCTCAGCAAACCCACTCCAAATAAGCACCCTGGTTCTTAATGTTGTTGGCGCTAGTAAGCTCCCTGTACTGTGACACCAGACTTGACAGCAATTACTAAAAGGACAAAAGATTTATTTGGGTTCATAGTTTCAGAGGCTTCCTGATCTCTAAGGCTCTGTTTTTTGTCATCTGGAGGTGACAGCAGACAATATGAGAGAAGGCCATGCTGGTGCAAGGCTGCCAGCCCGATAGTATTCTGGAAGTACAGGATAAAGAAAGATGGGGGGCTCTTCCAAAAGGCATGCCTGCAACCCCCACTTCCTCCAGATAAGCCCCACCTTCTCAAGGTTGCACTGCTTCTTAGTAGTACCACTAGGTGGGTACCAAGCCTTCAACAGATGAGACCTTTGTTGGGGGTGCATTTACATGTCAAACTATAGTACCTTCTTGGCTGCAGCTAGTAGGAGAGGTGTGATAGGCAGAGATCAGCAAGGCTGGGTTAAACATTAATGTATCTGTCACCACAGCCCAGAGTCACAAGTGCCCCAAAGCCAGGATTCAGACCTGCCTGGTGTTCCTAGACTAAGGACTGACAAGCGGACATGGCTCAGTTTGCACAGGTCATGGCTGAAGTGGGTGACTTTGGTTGCTTCCAAATACAGTTGACCATCCTGATGGCCATCCCCAATTTCCTTTCTGCATTCTTCGTGTTCGGTCAGGTCTTCATGGTCCTTGATGAAGCGCACCACTGTTCAGTGTCCTGGGTCAAGAACCACACTCTCAACCTAAGTGCAGCTGAGCAGCTGGCTGTAAGCATACCCAATGACACATCAGGCAGACCTGAGTCCTGCCTCATGTTCCGGCCACCTCCTGACAGTGCCAGCCTGGAAGACATCCTTAGCCATCGCTTCAATAAGACACAGGCCTGTGACGCAGGCTGGGAGTATCCTGAGAACAGGCCTCTGTCCCTAGGGAATGAGGTACAAGAGTCTGTTGTCTGTGTGTCCACTTGAGTGGTACTGTCAGTCCCTCTGTCTGATCTTGTGCCTTTGATCACCTTCTGTGGCTCTGTCTCTGTCTTTATGCTTGTTCATAGCTATCTGTTGCCTGTTTCCCCATTTCCTGGTCATCCTGTGTTTCTTTCTGTCCTCTGTTTGTTGGCCTCTCTCATTCTCTCATTTTCTCTGTCTGCTTTGCTTTGTCCATCAATGTTTCTTTATTTTGTCCATCTTTTTGTGGATATGCTGGTACCAAGATACCCATAAACTGTTGACAGAGAAGAGGAAATCTTTTACAGAGAAGAAAAAAAAAGGGGAGGGGGCAGCCTGGCTACAGGCAATAGATGGTATGTCTGGATGTTAAATCCAACTCTGGTATATTAAAATGGGGCCTGGGCCACAGAGGCCAGATGGGAAGTGTTCAGTGATTCATAACTTCTTCCTGTTGTTGTGTATTTGTTTAATACCCTTGAAAATAAGGAATGAATAAAAATTAGCGAGAGTTTTGGAGCTGGCTCAGTGGGTAAAGTACTTGCTTTGGACCCACATCTATGAAAAAAAAAGTTTATGTCATGTGCCCAGCTACTTGCCTTTATTGTTGCCCCACCTAACCTGTACCTGTAGCTTTCAAAGTGCCCGTGCAAGTCTGTCCGGCTGTAAGTTAACCTCGTCCGGAGACTTCCAAGCCTCTTGATCAGAGAGGTGCCACTGGTGTCCTCCTGTCTAGCGTCTTCTCCTTCCATGTCCTTCCCTCTGCCTTCCTCCACACCCAGTGTGGCTTCCTACTTCTCAGCTTCTTTCTGGGTCTTTTTTTCCCCTGTGTCTAGGATTCTGGAGAATACTGTGACTGTTGTGTGGATAACCAAACATTTGCTTCTATTAGCTTAGTCTCTTAAAAATGCAAGCAGATAAATCAGTTTCTCTTCCAGCTACCTCCAAGTCCCAGGGGCCCTCTGAGAGCATCTTGTGCCAGCTGTTGTCCTTTCCAGGAGGGAAAGAGTGAGGCACACATAGTTGGAGATGACTGAGCCCAGGCCGCATAGGAAGCTGGTCATGGAACCGGGACTGCTGTGCTGGGTCCCCTCTGTCCTCCCTGCCTTTCTTGTCAGTAGAGGAGCACATAGGGAGAGAATGAGGGAGTGGGCTCTTGAGGCACGCTCGGAATGTTTCTGGTTGCAGGTCTTGATCCCACGGATTAACCATTCACTCCCTTCCCACACACACATTTGGGAAAAAAAAAGTTCATTTTTAGAAGCCCTTGCAGACAATGTTTTAACCAAAGTGAAACATTCACTGTTTTGGGTGGGACTGTAATCCTTTCAAGTCTGAGGGTGTGTGCTTCCTGCCTGGAATTCTCCTCACCTCCTCACCCTGCCCCCTCACCCAGGGGAGCTAGGTGGTTTAGGGATACTCCTAATTACTGAATCTTCATGTGTTTAAAATTATTTTTTTTTTGCTACTTCAATAATTGTGCCACTGTTCTGAATCGAAATGCAAATACCTGACATTTGACCCCTGTGAAAACATCATTTGATCCCTGCAGTGGCTGAGGCCCACAGGTTGAGAATCCCTGTTCTAGGCCTCTCCTTGACTACCTGGCATCACTCTGTGCTGGGTTCTGGCCCTGACCTTCCCTCAAAAGTTTGTAATTGCACAGAAGTACTCTGCTCCCTTGGCCAAAAAGCAGCATCTGTAAGGCTAATAGACCTTCCTGGTTGCTCTGACAACTGTAAGCCTGGTCCACAGGGTGTGCTGGGCTACTATGTAATTTCATCCAGCCCAAATGGCAGGGGAGTAGTCAAAGGAGAGAGGTACCCTGTTCTTCATCTTCCAGGATTCCAATGGTCAGGAAACATGTGGGTCCCTTGTACAGAAATACAGAGTCAATAAACACTTGAGCCATTTGCTTCTACCTTCTTGAAGAAAGTAGTTGATGTTGGTGGTGCCAAAATGTTCCCCCAAACGTTGACAGAGAATATGAAGTCCTTTACAGACAAGAACAGAAGAATGCCCGACGAAGGTCAGCAGGTGTGTGTCTGGGAGCCTCAGAGAAAGGAGGGTCAAGGGCTCAGAGTCAGGATGGTATGTTTGCAAAGAGTTGGCACCTCTTTTTGTATGTCCTTTAACATTCTTGATAATAATGTACGAATTAAAAACTTACAAGAGAGAAATCCTTGGTTTAATACCAGTCAGTCATTAAAAACTGGAATTTGGGGAACGAGGGAAAGATTATCTGAATCTTTTTATAAGCTGGAAACCACAACAATTTCTTGAATATTCAGTAAGAGCTTTCATACAACTCCTGCCGTGACTACTATGACACTAGAAAGCCCCATAGGGGTGGCTGGTGCTTCTCCACGAGCTAAACAGATGTATGGGGTCCCCATGACTGGTTCCTTCCATTCCCACTCAGCAGCCAGTGGGTGGTTCCTCCAGGGGGCAGGCCTGCATACCCACTGCCCCCAAACAGACAAAAGTCTCCTATAGACCCTCATCCAGCACCATTCCTCAGTTTTCCTCCGAAGCTTGGGGAACCTTCGGCTGGGTTCCGGAAGGACCACGTCCTCCCTGTCAGGTTCCAACTCCATGTTAAACCGAGAGGGAACCATTGCTGAGATTATGAGCTCAGTCAATTTGGTGCGTTTTTGTTTCTGTTATTATTATTTTGTATGTGTGGGTATATTGCCTGCTTGCGTGCCTGGTGCCTGTGGAGGCCAGAAGAGGTTGTCAGCGTCTCTGGAGCTGGAGTTACAGGTAGTTTTGAACTGCCATGTGGGTGCGCATGTGAATGTGTGTGTGTGTGTTGAGGGAGGGGTGGTAGAAGCATATGTGTGGTCAGATAACAGTTTGCAGAGACCAGGTCTGTCCTTCTACCGTATGAGTCTTGAGGACTGAATGTAGGTCTTCAAGTCTGGTAGCAAGAGTCTTTGCCCCCGAGCTATCTTGTCAGCCCACATTTGGTGTTTGAAAAGTTCAATCCTTTTCTTCATTTATCAGTGAAAGAAGTTAGAAGTTAACTTCATTTTCTGACATCTAGGAGCAGGCAGATTTCCTTGAAGGTAGCCACACGGAACCTCTCAGAGAACAGTAGGGCCAGGACAGGGGTCAATACTTTAATGAGTCCATCAAACACTGGCTCTGCTCATGGGTGGGTAGGAAGGCACAGTCCAAATGGCATGTGTTATTAAATGACAGCGCCCACCAGATGTTCTTCTTTTCCCCCTGAGGTTTCCCTGCTTGCTTAGGATAGATGCATGCACTGGGCCCTTTCATGGGCTTCAGAACGGTCTCTGTGTGCGCAGCACTGGTCTGGCAACAGCCAGCTTTGGAGGCATCTCTGACATGATGGCCTTCTATGTCTTCTTGACATGCTTCTCAACCAGAGGTGTCATCTCTAAGGTCAGTCTGGGTCCTCACAAGCAAGAAAACAATTGGCCAGTGGCACACCCCCAGTTTATTTTATTTTTTTTACACTTCTGAATGGACACAATGATATCATAGAAATACTCCTGTTCTTAGGTACTCAGCCAACACAATTCCTTATCACCCTCTTGTTCTATAGTATCAAAAAGTGCAAGATTTCCCAGGCATTGTGGCATAAGCCTTTAATCCTAGTGTTTCAGTGGTAGTGGCAGGCAGAACTCTGTGAGTTCAAGGCCAGCCTGGTCTACAAAGTGAGTTCTAGGACAGCCAGGGCTACACAGAGAAACTCTGTCTCAACCCCGCCCCACCCCACATACACACCAAAAAAAAAAAAAAAAAGTGCGAGATTCTATGACTCTCCACCAATGCTTGACTGCAAAGATGTTAGAAAGCAGTCACCACAGGGCCAGCAAGATGGCTGAGCAGTCAAGGTGCTGCTGCCAAGCTTGATGACCTGAGTTCAATTCCTGGAACCCACTTGGTAGACAGAACCGATTCCAGGAGTCCTCTGGCCTCCATAAACACGCTATGGCAAGCACATGCAAACGTGCACACAGGAACAGGCACACACATACAATAAAGAAATGCGAAGAAGACAATAAACAAGATGTCCTCACATGGAGACTTGTCTGCTGTATGGATGTCAAGAGATGGTGGTGCCAATGCGTGAAACAACTGGCTTGATGGTCTGTGTCCTGGTACCCTGGAAATAGTGACGCCTTTATCGAGGGATTGTCTAGGTCAGATCAGGCTGTGGACATGACTCTTGGGCGTTTTCTGGATTGCTTAGTTATGTGAGAGGGCCCAGCTCTCCTTGAGAAAAGCCATTTCTATGCAGGTTGGCCTCACTGTCTAAGGAAGTAGCCTGAGAGCAAGCAGAGTTGGTACCACGATAGGACTGTACCATGCTGGACCTAACTGTGTTGTTTTGGGGATTGTAGAAGATGTTGGACCTTTAAGTGGAAACGCAGCCAAGTGCTCAGAGCTTAGTCAGCTATTTTGGGATCTCAGAATATAGAAATGTTGAGAGAAATACAGATGGTAGATGTATGGCCTGTGAGGTTTCAGAGGAAAGGGGAAACTGTTAGGGCTGTGTCACATGTTGGATTAAGACTGCACAGAAACGAAACCTTTGCTTTACTGGGACAATGGATGCTGGTCAGCTGGGACTGAAAAATCAGCTATGATCAACAGAGATCATCAGAGTTATCACATGGAAGCCGTGGTCCAGGGTGAATGGGTTGGAGGGGGGGCGTGGCCACAGCTCAAGCTAGGAACTGAACCTGACAGTTGGTAAGATTCTCCCATGTGGTTCTGACTTAGAAGGCATGAGAGATGCAAGACTGAGGGGGTTATGAGGAGCAGCTCAAGCCTCGGACCATGCGGGAGTATTGGAGTCCCTAAAGAGAGTTCAGGAGAGGCTCTTAGTACAGCTCAGCCTCCTTACAGTGCAGACCGCAGGCCTGAAGGGGCCCAGGACTGAAGCTGACACCTGGCCCCATGAGGCACATTTGGAGCCCTGGCAGAAAGACCAAGAGAAGCCACTGGTGAGGGGACAGCCTTCAGTTGCAGAGGACACCTCGGAATACTGACAGTGCCAGGAGCATGGATGACCACCAAGGACAGCAGCACATAAGGGGTGGAGGCAGCCTGAGCCTACAAGGTTAGCTGTGTGTATTTTGGATGTTGGAGCCAGAGAAGTGGGGCTTCCCAAGCCACTTGGAGCCCAGAAGTTCATGAGTGAGTTCCAGATGTTGGATCCTGAGTTCTTTATACTGCTGGGTTTAGGCTTTGCTTTGTTGGGTTATTACTGTTCTACTATTTGGGGAGTAAGGAAGTATATAACTTTAAAAAAATTTATAGTTGAGAGACTTTAGGGTTTTAAAGAGACACTGGCCTTTTAAAACCCTGGAATTTGTAAAGCTGTGGAAGTTTTAAAGTTGTACTGCGTTTTATACTGTGGCGTTGATGTAAGATCTTGGACAAACAAGAAAGGAAAGTTCTAGTTTAACAGGTGATGCGTTTATGCATTAAATTGACAAGGAGGGAAGTCCTGGCTAGTTTACTGTCAACTTGATACAAATGAGATCCATCTGGAAATAGGAAGCCTTCATTGAGGAATCGCCAAAGTCAGATTGGCCTGTGGCCACGTGTGTGGCATTTTATTATTATTATTATTATTAATCATTATTGCGAATTGATGTAGGAGGGCCCAGCCTACTGCAGACAATACCGCCTCTAGGCAGGTAGACCTGAGCTGTATCAGGAAGGTAGCCGAGAGCCTGGGAGCTGGCGAGAAAGCAGCACCCCTCCTTTTCTGCTTCAAAGTGCTGCCCTGAGTTCCCAACTCGGCTCCCCAACAATGGGTTCTAGCCCGTGAGCCGAGACAAACTCTGGAGCTTCCCCTAAGTGTCTTTATCACAGCAGCAGGGAGCAAACTGGGCATTCTGCTGTCCTGGAATTCTCTTGTCCATGTGTATGTTTCAGATTGGACACTGACCCTGGTTTCCTCACCGTGGTATTGACCACTCAGAGTTCTCTTTTCACCCTTAGTAACTAGGCTAGGCCTTGGGTGCCTGGCTACCTTCACATGCTACTCCTACCTCAGACTCCCCAGGTAAAGTAGCCCTTGGTCACCTTTGGAGATTTGTGTCCTGTTGCACGTGGCGATCCTCAGCTCTGTGGCAGAGCTGCACCCTTGGTGTGAGTTCCCATACACAAGGAAGGGCCGGCCCTGCTCATCAACCTCAGGGCGCTCTGAGCAGACGCTTTCCAGGCCATGACCCGTGGCTTCATATTCAAATGCAAACACAAGCCACACTAATTGGAAGAGAGCATGTTTTAGGACCGATGGCGCACCCTTGAAGATGTTTCCCCTTCTCAGGGTACCTTTGCAACATTACCTGCGCAATGAAAAGGAAACACGCTGGCCTTGCCGTCCACATGGGCAGTGTGACCTGTCCAGCGACCTTAGACATCTGAACCGGAGGGAAGGAAAGGAAGAGAAGGGCCCTTTCCAAGGGTCTGGAGGCACGAAACGCCTAGCACAGTTGAGGGATGCTGGCATAAAAGGATCTGGGAAATAGGGAAGAGCCAGCTCTTAAAGGTCTTAGGTGAAGTGCCAAGGAGTTGAAGCTTTCTCCTAGAAACCCAAGAGAGCCATTGAAGGGGAGGGGGAGAGGAGGGCGATGTGGCAGCTTGTGCTTTAAGAAACGAGAATGGATTCTGTAGTCCACTATGACGGATCTAAGGCAGAATCACTCACTGTACCTGTTAAAAGCTGAAGAGGGCGGTGACTGGCATGTCAAGTTGGAACTCTCCATCCCTTGCTCTCTGTCACATGACACTGGAACCTGACACTGAGCACCCCTGGACCCTTCCTGCGAGCTTCTGGTGCTGCTTCTCAACAGTGGGGAGCGTCCCCAGGACTGAGGCTGCAGTTACAAAGTAAGGGGAGTGGCAAATGGTGCTGTGGACTAGGGCTGCCAGACTTGGAGGAGTGTGAGGCTTGGCTTTCCTGTCTGCAAAGCTCTGTACCCCTCCCCTGACAGCTTTGCTGCCCTGGCGTTCTGTGTAGCAGCGACAGGTCGAGACACATTCTAGATGACCTGATGATATCAGGTCACAGTGTGGTCAACCTTGTTTCCATTTTTGTGTGAATGGAGACCAAGACACGGGCAAATTGGCCAACAGGCTCCAGGTCACACAAAGCTATTCCAATCTGACTATGGGGCCTGGTGGCAGCAGATTTCCATTGACTTTCATTCATCTTAAGTGATGTCTCACATTGAAGCCTCTCTAGTTGCTAGACAAAACCCAAGCTGTAGAGAATGGGAAGCCCAGCAGTTACGCTGCCTGTGCTGCCGTGCTCCACGCAGGAAGCTAGTTCGCCATCCCACACACCCCACAAGTCCTTCAGAGTGAGCTGTTGTCCTTGAGAAGCATGAGTGCAGCAACTCCAGGACTGGTTAATTTCTTGCTAAGTTGTTTAACCGATGGCCAACTAGCTGGAAGTGAACTTTAGTCCATTTATTCATTAACCCATTTCAGCGAACGTTCTCTTCGCCTTTGCTGGGTTTAATTTCACGCTTTAGCGGCAGACCTGTCTCATCTCCACCCACTGCCATCTGAGTTTAAACCAAGTGTTTCCAACCAGCCGAAGTGCTTTTGGCCAGTTTGGGATATTGTTATGAAAAGGCAAAGGGCAGCTCATTTCAGTGTCTTCGGCTTCATGTGTGGTTATTTGTGACTGACAACTTGAGTAGCTGAAGAAACACCCACCTTTTGACATCGTAACACATTACTGTCTACAGAGTTCACACTTGTGAATCTAATTACAGGGTAAAAAATAGCCAGGCATGGTGGCGTGTGCCTTTACCCCAACCCCTCACCGAATGCTTTGGTAGGTACCTCTCTTTACTGGTGCACGCTGTAGAGCTGTGCTGCTGAAAGAACCCTCACAGGGTGGGTTCCCACCTAAGGCTTCATGCAGGGGGCTGCTCCATACAAGGGCACAGGACTCCCCCTCGTGGCCACAACCTGGCAGGGTGGGGCCCGTGTCTATACAGTACCCTGTCTGCAGGGACATGTGGGCCCGCACACTTCCACACTTGGAATTTCTGTGTCAGCACTCTGAAGAATTCTGATCAAAGTGTGGGCGTTTGAGGGTAACTGGAAAGCCATATGTGAAAACTTGGGAAAGGCCAAGTAGCTTACACAGGAAATGGGCTCTGTTTGTCAGGAAGCAGCTCGTAGAGTTTTGTCAGAAGTTCTCAAATTTTACATTCTTACTGTGTCCATAATTTTTACATGGTTTTCTCTATGTCAGAGAAAATACTCAGAAGTTCTATATGTTAAGTAATTAAATCCAAATAGTTTAAGGGTATTTTTGCCCCAACAAGTAGCTGTTTTAAAAATCAATACACAGAGCTTGGCATTGTGACACATGCCTACAATCCCAGCGCTCAGGAGGTAGAGGCAGGAGGATGAGGAGCTCCAGGTCACCTTGCTTACAAAGTGAGTACACAGCCTGGACTACATGACACCCTGCCTCACACTAGACAAGAGCTCAGAACACCGTGTGCTGTTGAGCTTCTAACCCAGAGTCATCAGGGAAGAGGGGGCCACAGCTGAAGAAATTCCCAGATCAGATCAACCCGTGGCCATGCCTGTACTGGTGATTGGTGGGGAAGGGCCCAGCCCACGGTGGGAGGGCCTGCTCCTGGCAGATGGTCTTAGACTGAGCAGTGAGTGCGCTTGGTAATCAGCCTCCCTTCAGGGTTCCTGCCTCTGCTTCCACCTTGAGCTCCTGTCCTGACTTTCCTCGCTGATGGATTTTGACCTGGATGTGTAAACCGAATAAATCCTTCTTGCTTTTAGTTATTGTTCTTTATCACGGCAACAGAAAAATAAAACAAACAGGAAGAAAAAGTATTCTAGTGAGTCTGAAACACGCTAACAGGATTCTGTCACACTAGTGAGACGGAAACACGCTAACAGGATCCTGTCACACAGCAAACACACAGCTTCCTGGTCCTGCAGCACTGCTTCGCTCATTTTTGGTTTCATGTAGAATTGTACATGTTATCTGCTTTTTATAGAAGCAACTGTCAAACAAGATACTGTATAAATCTAGTATCATTGGAGAGAAAAGAGTGTACCCTGTGTTGAATTGTGAATTCTTAGGCAAGTTGTGATATCTGACAGAATTCAAAGATTTCCCTATGATATCTCTGTTTGGATCTTAACTAGCACATACTGTGAGGGGTTGTTCTAAAGCTGGCCCTCAAGATCTGGTTACACCTATCCTTGTTTTGTGAACCTGCCTAACACACACCTGATTGGATGATTAAAGAGCCTATACCTGGGTAGGGCAGGATGGGGTAGGTGTGGCTAAGTTTCCGGGCTTAGGGGAAAGGCAAATTACAGGGCAGAGGCAGAGAACAGACAGGAGGAAGGAGGATGCCACGATGGGTTAGTGTGGAGAAAAAACCACATTGGCGTTAAAAGAGCCCAGATGAAGAATACAAGCAAGAACCATGAGATGAGGCATGAAAGTCCAGATGAGGAGGGTTAAGGCAAAGGTGTTGGACGGGGGCTGGGAGATGGATGGTGAGGATACTGAGACAGTGTAAGTGAACTATCTCCCCGGCCCAAGGTAAATAAGGCAATTATAAATCTAACAGGTGTCTGTGTCCTATTATTTGTGATAGGGGGTTAAAGAATCGGGCTGATAATAAACATTATAAAACCCAACACTCAGTTTTTATTTACAACAACTATGCGCCCACTGCGTTGCTGTGAGCTGCCTTGGCACAGTATGGAAGGCATGGGTGCCTGTACAGTAGAGTTGATCCTGGATACTGTACCTGGTCTTACATGAATATGTTCTGCCTCAGTTTGACCTGGTGTGTGACAGGAAGAACTTGAAGAGGACCTCCCAGTCAGTGTTCATGGCTGGCCTCCTCGTTGGGGCCCTCGTCTTTGGGCCCATCTGTGACTGGTATGTGCTGCTGACCCACCATGCTTTCAGCAGTGAGTGCTGACTCAGTTACCCCCCTGGAGCCTCCCCAGTGGGCATCAAGATAAATCCTCATGCCTCCCTTCCAATGGGACTCCCAGGGCAGGCCCTACCTCTTCTCCCTGACAGAGTGCCTAGGACAGGCTGGCCTGGGTCTCTCTTGATTCAGTCCTGGGAAGGCCCTTCTCTTCACAGACCTGTCTCCCTGTTACATCAGGATTGGCCGCAGACCGTCCCTCCTGGTGCAGCTGCTTCTGGCAGGCATCACAGGCCTTGCCACAGCCTTTGTGTCCAGCTTTGAGCTCTACTTGACCCTGCGCTTTGCCTTGGGGACTGCTGCCGCTGGGTATTTACTAAGCACCAATGTTCTGCGTGAGTATCTGGGCCTGGGGGGCCTTCTTGCTCAGAGTCAGAGCCCTGAAACCGCCAGTGGGGATTAGGTCAGTCAACTGCACCTAAAAAGGCCTCAGCAAAATTTTCTGTGCTGAGACTGAGTCATGTCTTGGAGAGGCTGCCATTTAGGAAACACCAGAAGAGGAACAAGAACATTTGGGCCCAGTGTCAGCCTTCGTTTTCACAGTTTCAGAGTGGGTGGGGCCATCCTGGAGAACTCGAGCCATGGTCCTGGCCCAGAGCACCTTTGCCCTTGGGCTGATGGTGTTAGCAGGCCTGGCCTATGGCATCCGCAACTGGAGACTCCTTCAGATAACCGGCACCACACCAATCTTCCTGCTCTTCTTCTACTTCTGGTAAGGAGACCCTTGCCAGTGATGGGCTGCCCTAGCTGGGAGTGCTGTGGCAGGGTGCTGGGCACAGAGGAGAGCCTGTGGGTGTGAGGCTGAGTGTGGCCTGGAATTCTGGGAGGCTGCACAGAACTCAAGGCCGCAAGCATCACAGCCATGTGTGGCTGACAGGGTTCTGCCAGAATCTCCAAGGTGGCTCCTCTCCCAAGGAAGGACAGAGGAGGCCAAGCAACTGGTCCAGAAGGCAGCCTCTGTGAACAGGCGGCCGCTTCCTCCAGAGCTCCTGAACCAGGTATCTGCAAGCAAGCTCGGGCCCACCCCAGCCTCAGGCCAGTCTCCATGCCTGTGTCCCTGCCCCTCACTCTGCCCCTCACTCTAGCTGGTCCCTGAGAAGACAGGCCCCTCAGGGAACGCCTTGGATCTCTTCAGACACCCTTACCTCAGGAAGGTGACTCTGATTCTCATTGCTGTCTGGTAAGTCAGGACCTGTCCCTCCGTGAGGACAGCCAGAGGGCCACTCACGTTCTGCCATGTGTCACTGGAGGGGTGAACAGATGCTGTGGCCGTGATGGTCTGTCCCATAGGTGGGCCCATGTCTTCAGGGGGAGCTCGGTAGGCCAGGGTGCTCCTTTGGGTGTGAGTTGACTTATGCCCAGCAGTGACTAGGATACTTGGGTCCTTTCTAGGTTTGTGGACAGTCTGGTATATTATGGCCTCAGCCTCCAAGTGGGGGACTTTGGCCTGGATATTTACCTGACACAGCTAATATTTGGAGCAGTGGAAGTCCCTGCCCGT
>CM053749.1:4190945-4234447 GCA_028658305.1 Pachyuromys duprasi
AAGCAGGCACACAGCCAGGCCAAAGATGGCAGAGCCCTGGGTCCTGCATCTGTGGAGTGAGCACAGCCTCCTCAGTGGCCAGAGGCTCAGTGTGTGCTGCTTTCCCCAGGCAAACAGGCATGGGCTTGGTGAGCATCTTCTCCAGGGTCGGCGGCATCATCTCGCCACTGGTGATGCTGCTGGAGCAGTACCACAAGGCAGTTCCCATGCTCATCTTTGGCAGCCTCCCCATCGGGGCAGGCCTTCTGTGTGCTCTGCTGCCTGAGACACGGGGCCAGACCCTGAAGGACACCGTCCAGGACCTGGAGCTGAGGCACCCCTCACGGTGAGCACAGACTTGCTGGGGCCTCTCCCTGTGGCCTGGCCTCCCCATCAGCATTCCACCATCATTGGTTACTGGGAACTATGGTGCTCCTTTGGCACCACAGATCCAACTGGCTTTAGAGCACATTTCCACCATGTTAAGCAGGGAGTGGTCCGAGAACTGTCCTAGGCTGCTCTGAGCACTGTGTATTGGGCAATCACTGACTGTCCTCTGTCCCCTGCAGGTCCCTCAAAACATCACCCCAGAGAAATGGAATGGAGGCCACGGAACAGATTTCCAGTATGAGGGTTTCTGTTGTGAGCAGCTCATACTTCTGACTGTGGTCACAGAGATCCAGCCCATCAAAAACAGAGGACTGCCCACACCATTTTCTTGTTTGATCGGGATGCACAGCACACAGGATCAGCCCAGCCTTGGCCATGGCCCCAGCGCTCCATTGCAGAACCAGACAGAAGCCTCCCTCCTCCACATCACTCACACACAGACTGCACCCCAGCAGCATGACTGAGTTAGGGCTTGGTCTTCTCTGACAGTCTTCACAGTCACGGCCTCACTGTTCCCCCGAGTCTGGAAAACTGCACCTTCACAAAGACAAAATAAACCCCCCCTCCCAAATAGCCTCAGCTCAATCCCAGAGCAGGGCACCAGGCCTGTGGGAGTAGGCTAACAAAGAAATTTTTATTCTGCATTTGCTTTGAAGATCCCTTCTTCCTGGCCAGGGGCCAGTTTGTGCCTTGCTTGTGTGAGGCTGACTAGGTAAAGGCACTGGTCAGCTCTTCCTCCACATTGCTGTGCTCTGCTGCCCAAGGAGGCAAGGAAGAGAGCAGGGCTCCTTTCACTTAGCCGCTGCTGCTTTTTATTTCCCAGCATGCTCCCACCAGCAGCAGCCTGCATTTGACAGCGGCCATGCACATTCGTGGGTTTGTTTAGAGGTTCTCTGTGTTGTCTGCCAGTATGCACACCATTCTCTCACCCTTGTTTACAGATGGTGAGTCGTTGGGGACAAGCTGCTGTGTGCATTTAAAAATGTCCTATGGCTCATTCCGTTAGGTTCTCATTAATGATTGCCCACCAGCAGTTCAGAAGCTAAGACTCCTGGGCCCAGAGGGGATGTTACCCAGCTCAGGTCTCCTATCAGTCTTGAGGATGAGATCACAATAGAAGGGAGGAAACTTGGGGAACATGGTGGCTAGCATATGCCATTCCATACCTGTCCTCTAGAGGGTGCTGTTGAATAGAGACTAGCTGGTACACAGTGCCCTGGTACTCTGTGCTGTGGTTCTCTTGGTTGGGGCTGGTTCATCTAGATCTCAAGCACTGGCATCAGGGGTCTTCCAAATCTGGTCCCCAGCCTTCCTATTTTATATGGGTGCTTTTGCCCAGCATGCGGGAGGCCATGAATTTAATTCACATTATTCTCACCAACTCACATATTTGCACAAAATGAGTGATTTCGGAGGTTACTTTATGCCAAACCTCACACTCTGCTTAGGCATGCAAAAGTCTGGCAGTCTGCTGTCTTCAGGTGACTTCGGGGATTAGATTACTCTACTATACATCTTGAATTCTTGGTTTTTCATGTCCACACCGTTCCTGTCCTTTGATTACTGTTCCTTCTTCTTCTTCTTCTTCTTCTTCCTCTTCCTCTTCTTCTTCTCTTGATTACTGTTTCTTTACCTCTACATGGATCCCAGGAGCCTGTGCCTTAGCTCATCCAGCTCCTCACACAGGTGTAAACCTGTGTCCTGGGAACTGTTGCCCACCACCAGTAGACCATGTTCTTCCAGAGACCATCAGTTCCCATCCGGCAGCTACTTTGGGCAGCTTATGTCAGTCCGTCTGTAACTCATGTCCTTTCACTTGTCACACTCAATCTGTGGATCTCTTTCTTGTGTGTTTGCACGCTTTCTTTTTCCCTGGTTTCACCTCTGTAACTGCAGATGATGTACCCCATCCTTTTACAATTTATCCAGGTGGATGAAGGCCCCCCTCCTAGTCCAGTTGCTGTCATCCTTTGGAGAAAACCCTTTTCTACCCAAATCTCAAAAGCATCTGGCATATAAATGAATAGATGAATGAATCTCATCAAGATGCCTCAGTTTCTTTCTTTTTTAAAAAGAATTTAAATTTTTTTATTAATTACACTTCATTCACTTTGTATCCCCCCTGTAGTTCCTTCCTTTCTTCCCTCCTATACCCTCCCTCCCTCTTCTCCATGCATGCCCCTCCCCAACTCCACTGATAGAGTAGGTCTTCCTTTCCTTCCTTCTGATCCTAGTCTATTAGGTCTCATCAGTTGTTGCTGCATTGTCTTCTTCTGTGGCCTGGTAAGGCTGCTTCCCCCCTCAGGGGAAGGTGATCAAAGAGCAGGCCAATCAGTTCATGTCATAGACAGTTCATCACTTTCTTACTATAGCATCTATTCTAGATGCTTCTGTGTCTATTGCATGGCATGTGAATGCTGTACCTGAATAGAGCAGAAGAGTGCATTAGATCCCCTGAGCTAGAGTTACAGATGTATGTAAGCTGCCCAAAGTAGGTGCCAGATGGGAACTGATGTTCTCTAAAAGAGCAGCAAGATCTCCTCTCTGGGTTTGTGCATAAGTATTGTTTTGTTTTGTTTTCTCTCCATAATATCTTGTTTCTCCATCTATGGTGATTGAAAGCTTTGCTGGGTATAATAGTCTGGGCTGAAATCTGTGGTCTCTTAGGGTTTGCATGACATCTGCCTAGGCCCTTCTGGCTTTCATAGTCTCTATGGAGAAGTCAAGTGTGATTCTGATAAGTCTACCTTTATATGTTACTTGGCCCTTGTCCTATGAGCAGCTGGGAGACCTTGTGAAGAAGACCCCAAGAGGATTGCTGTCCCTTCTCCAGTAAGTGGAGACTTGAACCTACCATGAACTGAAGAGTAGCTGTAAGAAGGGTACTCTGTAATGGTGGCTTTAATCTAACAGCAAATTCAACTTCTCATTCTCTTTCCCTCTTTCTATTTGTATATATGTAGGTACACATGTGTAGACGCCAGAGGTCAACCTTGGGTGTCATTTGGAGCCATGATGCACCTTCTAACTCTGTCTGTCTCTGTCCTGTAGGCAGAAGGTCATCATGTAATTCAGATGCTGATTTCTGTACCACCTGTATCTGCTTGCAGTCTTTGTTCCGAGAATCTCCTGTCTCAATGTTGTGTAAACACTGCTTCCTAATTGTCTCCTAATATGTCAATAAAATAGTTTACAGCCAATGGCTGAGCAGGGGAGAGAATAGGGCTGTACTTCCTGCCAGCCAGGGGAGGAGGATTTAGAAGAGCAAGTAGGGGATTCAGCCACAGAAGAGGTCCAGGAGACATGAGGAGAGGAGCTGGAGCAGGAAAGATACAATTTGCATGTATCTCTGTGATGTGAGCTGGGAGGAAGCCAAAGTAGCTTAGGGGATTAAGAATGGAGTAATAACTGCTCAGTTATTATATTGTGAAGCTTACTATTAAACAAATAAGACAGAGTCTCAAGTATTTGTGTAATGCCTGGGTTAAGAGAGGAACTAAGAGGCAAACATAGTTTTATGAAAATTAACATTAACACTGTCGTTTATCTGTCTTCTTTTTGTATCTGTCTCTCTCAGTGTGTGTGTGTGTGTGTGTGTGTGTGTGTGTGTGTGTGTGTGTGTGTGTACATGCAGGAGTCAGGGTCAACATCAGGTGTCTTTTCAACCACTTTCCACCTTAGTTTTGAGATGTGGTCTCTCATTGAACCTGATGCCCTTTGATTCAGATAGTCGGACTGACCAGTGAACTTTAGGGACCTGTTTTCATTCTAAGCTCCCTCCCACCCTGCAGCTTTTTAGATTTGAATTCAGGTCTTCATGCTTATGTGACCAGTGCCTTACCAACTGAGCCATCTCCCCAACCCCTCCATCTTGTTTTATGAGATAAGATCTGTCACTGGAACCTGAGATGTGCCAGTAAGACTAGGCAGGCTGGCCAGCTGGCTTCAGGGGTCCACCTGACTCTGCCTCCCCAGTGCTGGGATTACAAACACAAGCTACCCTTCCAGCTTTTCACGTGGGCCTCCTAATTTTTCTCAACCAGTTTTGCCAGTATCCTGAGCAGTATTGTGTGTGCTGATGGAGAAATCGGGCAAGTGTGGGCCCAGCCTCCTTTGCTGTCATCCCTGCTTCTTGCTGGATATCTCTGAGCCATGTCTTTGGGCTAGAGTCAGGATCTCTCAGGTCCCTTGCTTCCCCACAATCAGTTGGGCTTCTGCTGCTGTGTCGATTCCCCACCGCTGCTGCAAGCAAAAAGACTGGGTCCTGTTTCCACTAGCAGAGGAGGGCTCTGGGTGGGAGGGAGGTGGGCCAGACAAAGGCAGTTCAAGCTGGCTGATGCGGAGGTATCCCAGAGGCAGAGAGGTATAGTGCACATCCTAGGCATGGGGTCAGGAAGGCTAGAAAGACAGCTGACAAAGAGTGCGGCTTTCTTTGCTGTCAGTATAGAAAACAGTTTGTGCAAAGGCATGAGGCAGTTTGCCTCACATGGCAGTTCACCTACGTGCCTTAACTGTCATGGAGAATAAACGGAATTGGCTTAATAATGCTTATTATTAGCCCTATGATTATTCTGGTGATATTATTTAACCTGTTCTTACAACCAATAAAATGGATGAGATAACTGTTAGATTTTAGATTTGCCCTACTTCAGCTTGGGCTGGGCAGATAATCCATCTGTGCTCTCTCCTTAGCTCTTAGCCTCCTGCTTTAACCATTTCTATCCCAAAATATTTGCTTGCACTCTTCATCTGGGCCATTCCTTTCCACGCGATTCTCAGAGTCCTTCCTCCCAGCACACATGATGACACATGATGCTCTTTCCTCACTCCTCCACCTTCTCCTCCTTCCTGTGAGCCTCCTCTGTCCCCCAAGCCTGTGAGCCTCCTCTGTTCCCCAAGCCTTTGAACCTTAGACTATCCATTTGCCCTGCCCAAGTGTGTCAGTGTTTTATTGGTCAAACACGAATAAGTTTTTAGGCAAGGTTACAAGCATCATTTTGTAGCAAATGAACGTCTGCTCATAAAAGACAGCAAGCAGACATTGGGGAACAAATTAATTAACAGTCAAATACAAAGCATGAGTTCATGCGGTTATACTTAGCTAATTCTGGCCCCAAGACTGTGGCCACTTGTGTGCCTGGAGCTGGCCCTCACCATCCCCAGCCACCCTCTCCATCCCATTGTGACACCGTCTCCCCAGCTACCAACGGAACCCTCGGCGTTCTGCTTCCAAGGCTATGGTTGGGTCTGGGCAACAGTCAAGTGGGTCCTGGCTTCAGCTTGTGGCCCTGTCTCCAGGTAGGAGGGACTGGGTATGCGTGTGGAAGGTGGTATATGAAGGCACCTACTGACTGTGGGGCCACACGCTCAGCACAGGTGTGGAGAGAAACATCCCCTGGGCCTAGTTGAGCTGTGGGAACTCTGTGGGAAGTGCAGGCTGTCCTCACAGGAAGTGTGAGCTCTCAGGTGTGGCACCTGGTCATTTCCTGCATGCAGGTGGAGTGATGGATCCTGTTCTTCCAGCAGGACCTTTGAGTCCAGTGGAAGAGGGGTGCTTGGGAGCCTCGCTGATTGCTAAACTTGTGGGTATTCAGTGGAGAGGGGGTACTCAGGAGCCTCTGACTGTCAGTTGTGGTTTTCTGTAAAAGACACATATAGGTGTGCTAAGAGAGTAATCTTATGCGGCCCACAAAGAACTACAGGCAAGTAAAGAATGCTGAGACTGGAGGAAATACAGGTCTTCCCCGAGGAAGAGCCCTCAAATTGGTTATCCAGCACCCAGTGGTCAGCCCTGAAACCATGTACATATAAGTAACACTGTATTGACCAAGTAGATCATATTAATATATTTAGGTGCGAGTGTGTGTGCGTGTATGTATGTGTGTGTGACAACTAAGGAAATAGAGCCATGAATATTAAAGGGAGCAAGGGGGTACATGGGAAGCGCTGGAGGGAGGAAAGGGATAGGGGGAATGATGGAATTAGAGTTTAATTTAAAAAGTGCTGTTAAGTAACAAAGAGACATGGATGAACATTGAAAATGAATATCACTGAAAGTGAGAGAAGGGCAGACTGCTGCGTGGTTTCAACTTATGTTCTGGGAAAGGCAAACTCCCTAAAGCAAGATGACAAGTGGCTCAGAAGGGCCCGTGAGGACAGAGCCGTGTCAGACGTGGCACGTGCCCTTGTGCAGTGGAACTTTTATACTTTGGAGCAGTAATTATTTTCAGTGTTAGCTAAAGCCCAGAGAGCTGCACAGCACAGAGAGCAAAGCAGACAAAGCCGGCTAAAAATCACTTAGGATACAAAGGGAGCCTGGGGTAGAATGTGACAAATGGACTTAACTGTTACCAATGTATAAATACACACTCACCTTTTAATTCCACTATTAAATTGTTCTTAATTTATTTGTACTGTATTAGAAAGTATATATTGCATGTTTTCTCTTGAATGTGGACTGTGTGTGTGTATTTGTGTGTGTGTATAAAATAAAAAAGTAAAAAGACATTTGGGAAGAGGAAGGACCCTGGGCATAGAAAGAAGACATGAGACAAAAGACAGAGGGTAATGGCAACTGATCAAAGTATATTATCCATATGTATAAAAATACCGTAAAGAGCCCTGTCATTTTATACAATAATATAACATTACTAATTTTTATTTTTATTTATATTATATATATATGTCCTATGGATGTGGAACAGGGCATCAGACCCCTTGGAGTTGGAGTGATTGGCCCTTGTAAGCTGCCTAATGTGCAAACTTGGGTCCTCTACAAGAGCACCATATACTCTTAGCTTTTGAGCCATCTCTCCAGGCCCTAAATACAATAATCTTAAAAAAGAAAAAAATTCTATGTGTCTATACCTTGACATTTTCTGAAGCTTAATTTATGGCCTGCTACATGATCACATCTCATGAATCCACTAAGCAGGTTTGAGGAAAACACATATTCTGTAGTTGCTAGTTGCAGAATTTTATAAATGACAATAGATAAAAGATCTTTAGGGGCCAGATGTGGGGGGCAGATCTGTGAGCTCCAGGCCAGCCTGGTCTACAGAGTGACTTCCAGGACAGGGAGAGCTACCTAAGGAAACCCTGTCTCAAAAAGAAAAAAGAGAAAAAAAGATCCTCAGCTTTAAACAACTTTTGAGTTATTTGTATGTGTACATGTGTGTGTTCAGGTGTGTGCATGTAAAGGCCGGAAGATATCAGATAGTCCTCCTCAATGTTGCCCACTAATTTTATTTATTTATTTACTTTTGAGTCAGAGTCGCTCTGCATCTGCGGCTCTCATTTTTTTCCTTCGGCCAAACTGGAGCACAGCAACCCTCCTGTCTCCGCCCCTCTTGTACCTGGGGTGCAAGCACGCGTTCCTGCCTGGAATGTGGGTGCTTGGCTCAGAACTGCAGCCCTTGTGACTGAGCAGCAAGTGCTCTCAACCATGGAGGCTTTCCAGTGTTGTCCTCTTCACCCCATTTTTTGAGGTAGAATCTTGTTACATAGCCAAGGTTAGCCTTAAACTTGGGGTCTTCCCACTTTCAAGTTGTGGGGGGACCGGTCTGTCCCAGCACAGGTGGCTACACAGTGGTGTCAGTGTGCATTGCTCACTGCGTGTCTACTTTACCTCTTAGAGGAGTGGCGTTAGGGCCTGTGGCGGTAGCTCAGGCGCTAACGAGAGAGTCCCGCTGGGAAGGGTCCAAGCTCTTCTCCTGGCACCACACCAAGACGCTCACAGTCCATCTCTCGCCTGCTCTGGCCTCTGAGGGCACCTGCACTCACATGAACATACACACAGATGCACATACATATTCATAATTAAAAACCAATCGGAAGAGTTAAATTTTATCATATATAGGAGCTGTTCCTTTCTTTTTGTTTTCTCTTTGTGTTTGAAGCATTTGAAGGCTTTCAGTAGGCTCAGAAATTTTGTTCTGCTCTGTTTTTGGAGTCAGGGTTTCTCTGTGTAGCCTGACTGTCCTGGAACTCACTCTGTAGACCAGGCTGGCTGGAACTGAGGGCTCCATCCTCCCTCTGCTTCCTGAGTGCTGGAATCAAAGGCGTGTGCCACCACTGCCTGGCTAAGGCTTAAGTATTTTAAGAATTTCCTTTTATTATTATTTTTTTGTATCCTGAAACTTTTATCTTTAGATAGTAAACCTCTCTCTATTCCCAGTGATGTCAAAATTGACATTTTCCCCAAAGATGTTCATATTATGTAAATGAGTGTTTTGCCTGCGTGTATGTCTGTGTACACCTCTGTGTACCATGTGCGCCATGTGTACAGTGTCCACAGAAGCCACATAAGGGCATCACATCCCCTGGGACTGGAGTTACAGATGGCTGCAGACTGCTGTGTGGATGCTGGGAATCAAACCTGAAGCCTCTGCAAAGAGCAGCTGGGTGGTCTTAACCTCTGAGCATTCTCTCCTGTCCCTTTAACGTTCACCTCTGTTTGCTAGTAAGCTCACTGTATCAGCTTTCTTTTGCTACCACACTGAATACAACTTTTTGATCTCGTTATTCTGCATTTTCTTGTCCTTGGGTCTTAAGTGTGTTTTCTTACAAGGTGACCAAATTGTCATCCACTTCAAGACATTTCTGAGAAGAGGAAATAATCAAGGTGAGTCCTACAGCAGCCCAGACGACACAACAAGGTAGGCTCCAAGAACACTGGGAGATGCTCATGACTCTTTTAAAACCTACCACGGTTGTGACATTTTTTATTTTTTTTTACTTATTTTATTAACATTTTAATTAATGCACAGTGTTCGTGTGTATTTGTACAGTGTGTCACTCAAATACACATATGTAACATGTAATGGCCAGGTCAGCCATCAACATATCCACTGTCTCAGACAGACATAATTTCTTAGTATTGGAACATTCAAAATTCTATTAGTTACTTTGAAATGCTTGCTGTCCACCACAGTTACTCTGTTGTGCCAATGGAGCATTAGACCATGTTATTTTTCTGTTCAGCTACACCCTTATCCCTCATAACTATTCTCTCCTCACCCCCGCCCCTGCCCCTTCATGGCTCTGGTAGCCACAGCTTAATTTTTTTATATCTCTGAAACCTCATTTATCTTCCACACAAATGAGGACAACAGGACATTTGTCTCTTGAGTCTGACTTATTTCATTTAGCAGAGTACCCACCTCTTCAATCTATGTTTCTGCAAATGACAAAATGTTGGCCTTTAATATCTGAATGATACTCTATTGTGCTTAATAGATAGAATAGAGATAAATGATAGATAAATGATAGACAGGTAAAATATAGATAGATGATAGATATATAGATAGGTGATAAATTGATGACAGACAATACATGATAAATACATATAAATAGATAAATGACAGAGAGACAGACAGACAGACAGACAGACAGACAGACAGACAAATAGATAAGCAGATTACTTGTGTCATGGTGGCCAAATAACTAACAGAAACAACTTGAAAGGAAAAAAATGTTTATTTTGGCTCAGGGTTTGAGATGGTCCTGCCCAGTGTGATGGGAAAATGGAGTTCAGGGTAGCAGGAACACGTGGCCTTGACTGATCACACAGCCAAAAACCAGCAGCACAGAGCAGCTAGCACTAGGGGCCTGGCTACAGCCTTCACCCGTCTGAGCTGAGCGAGCTTATGGCACCAGCTGGATCCAGCCCACTCTTAAAGGCTCCTCCTCCCCAGAAACAACACTAGCTTTTAACTGGTAACAATGTATTCCGAGTTCTTTTTCCAGTCATGGGTACTGAATCCACTTTGTGTTTCTGCTTCCCTTGACTTTTTTAGGAATTAACTTTTTCCCTCTGGTTTCTCTTTTTCTACTTATTGAAGGGACTGTTAAATATGCACTGTGCCAAGGGCAGCTTCAAAGCCTTCATCCCTGTCCTGCATCCTTTCTCAGCCACAGAAAGCTCTGAAAATAACTGTTTTTTCACCTCCCAACACACACACTCACATGCGTGTGCAAACACATACCTGCACACACTACTCTCAGAGGCCAGAAGAGGTCATTGGATCCCCTGGAGCTAGAATTCCAGATAGATTGAGCTGATGTGGGTGCTGGGAACCGAACCCCGGGCCTCTGCAAAAGCAGCGTGAGCTCTTAACATGCAGCAGTGTCTTCAGCCCCACCACTTTCTCTCAGCGGTTTAGTCTGCCGGTCCCCTCATTACTTCAAACAATCCACAGCTGAAATTCTTTAACAGGCTTGTCATTTTGATGACCTGTGTTTGCATCTTGCCCACTGAGACCTTTTGGAAGTTCCATCAGATCAGGCATCTTGCTTCTCTCCTCTCTTAGTTCCCAGTTGGCTCTGCCTGTCATTATTCTACCCTGGTTCTTCAGACACCACTTCCAGGCTGGCTGTACTCTTCATTTTCTCTGGGCTCTGTGCACTTGCCTCTCCTCTAGCATCCTTCCTAGTCACCAGAGTCCCGAGGCTTAGTTATAGTGTGTCTAACCACAACTTCCCTTGTGCTTGGGAGAAGCACAAGGAAGTATTGATTTATACTTTTGGAGTTTGAGAAAATGTGTTTTTTCTATATATTTATTGCCTTTTCCATTTGTCTTTAGTTTCTATTTGGACCTATGCCCTCTTCTACCTACCAAGTCTTTTTTACCACATCTCTGCTACACATTCCAGCTCGCTAACTCTCTGTACTGAATCTGTCTAATTTTCCTCTCCAAATTCTTATTTCAAATGATGTTTTACCTCTTCTTATAGTAGCTGAGAAACTTACCTTCTGTGTCTGTGAGTTTTCTGGTCTTAGACCAGAATCTTAGTTTGGCATTGGTTTTGGAAAATCTTGCAGATTCAGTTTGCAGAAAGTTTCCACAGAAAAAGTAGCCAAAGGGTTCCTAATTCACGGCCTCTTTAATGCTGCTTGAGGGGGCTTTGGCCCAGAACACAGTATTAGTCAGCTTCTGTTTTTTGCTGCTGCCCTGGATACTGCCTACAGTCCTCCGCCCTCACCTGCTGCACCTTGGCTCCATGGTACTGTCCGCCTCCAGCCCCTTCCATGTTCTGGCCCTGGCTTCTCAGCTTTATGGGTAAGGCTTCCAGCCACTCCTGTTGGCCCACATGCCACTCCCGAGTCAGGTGTTTATTTCACTTCCCTATTTGTTGACTTGTTTGAAGGAGGGGTCCCTCAAGTCCTCTGCTACCTTTGAAGTCCCAGGGATGCCTCTGGTGTGTGAGTGCTTTGTTGTGAGGAAGCCTCCAGAGAACTCCTGACCTCTAAGACATCCAAAAGGTCCACTGCACTAAAACCATGGTGGCTGGGCCAGAAGAAATGAACTGTACAAATTAGTGTACTTTAGAAGGAGAGGAAGGGGCCATGAACTTCACGTTGATCCAAGGCAGAGGGTGTTTTCTGTCCATTGGTTCCCATCCTGGGATCTGATGGAGGGAATCAGTGGCAGGGGACTGAAGTGCATCTTTTCTCTGAACAGATGGAAGAGGAACAGGATGACAAGCCTGTGCCCTCATCCCAGAGTCCCAAGAACACATACCAGCATGACAGCACCTATTCTTCCCATGGCTGGTCCTTGGAGATGCTGTTACGCAGATTGAAGGCCGTAGATGACAAGAGGGATGACAAGTTGGCCAGCATTATGGATGCCGTGGGGGTGTTTGGCACATTCCAATGGAGGCTGGTGGCTCTCACCTTCATCCCCAGCATGATGTCAACCTTCTTCCTGCTTTCTGATTACTTCACATTGACAGCCCAGACACCCTATTGTAACACCAGCTGGATCCTGGCAGTGGGCCCTAATCTCTCTGAGGCTGAGCAGCTGAACCTCACTGTGCCGCGAGCACCCAATGGCAGTTTCCTGACATGCCTCAGTTACATACCTGTATCATGGGATCTAGACTCGATCATCCATTTTGGTCTCAATTACACTGAAAAATGCAAAAACGAGTGGATCTACCCTTATGCCACGAGGCGCTCTCTCATCAATGAGGTATGCTTCTGTTTTGTGTGTATGGACCGTCACGCAAGAGGTGACAGAGACAGATAGCAATTGGCCTTGAGCACCCTCTGCAGGGGCGCACCAGGGGAGGAACTTAGGGTTTTTGATCCCCATCCCTGGGCCCTGCCTTTCTTAGCACTCTAGGAAGTTAGAGTGCATTTTGGCTTAGAGCCAGGTTTGCCACCTGTCCAGAGAACTGCTGTTCAGGTTGCGGCTCTTCTGTTCTAGGGAAGAGCCTGAACTGAGGGCACCTGGGAGATGGGCCAACAAGCAGCTGTAACCCTTGTCCAGCATCTTGCAGACTTTGTAGACCTGGGATGAGGCAGCAGAGGCATGGGACATAGGAAAGGGGTCAGGAGGCAACCACAGAAAGAATGCAGAGATGCCAGAGACCGAAGAAAGAAAGTGGTGGGCATTTCTCACAGGGCTTCGTACCCTGAGTTGAGGCCTCCTTTTCAGCATGGATCTGTCCGTGGGAAGCCACATGGACAGCAGGATCAATATTTGTAGCTATGTTTAATAAGCTCTCAACCCACATCTCTACTTCCTCTTTCCAGGTTTTGCTTTAAGGCCTACCTGGTGTTGGACAGGGTTCCTGGGGTGACAAAATGAGATACTTTACATAAAACTACCTTTCCCTGGGTGCCATCTGCCCAAGGCAGCAGTTTGGGTCAGGACCCTTTCACAGGGTTTGCACATCAGATGTCCTGCTTATCAGATATTTATGTTACAATTTATAACACTAGAAAAATGACAGTTATGACGTAGCAACAAGATAACTTTATGTATGTGGTCACCACAATGCTAGAAACTGTATTAAAGGGTCGCAGCACCAGGAAGGGTGAGAGCCGCCGGTCCAAGGTTTCCCCGTGGGCCACGCTCAGTCTCTGCCCCCTGTGTGGGCTGGCCCTGTGTGGAGGCCAGACTGGCGCTTTTGTCTTCCTGCAGTTTGACCTGGTGTGTGGCAGTGAACCCAATATCGAAAACATGCAGACTGTCTTCCTGGCGGGCATCCTGACAGGCTCTCTCCTCTTCGGGTTCCTAAGTGACAAGTGAGTCTCCTGGAGTTCCTGCTGACCCCTGGGATGCTCTGCCTCCTTCTCAGGCATTCACAGTCTCAAGCTGGGGGGGGGGGATGTGGGGATGCTTCAAAGCCCGGGGACATGCAGAGCCTGGCCCAGGTGCACGGCCATGGCTGGCCAGGGAGGTGCGGCCCTTGGTGGCATCTCCTCCTGCCGCCCACAGGCTGGGGCGCTACCCAACTACCCTGATGTCACTTCTGGGACTCCTCATCTTTGGCTTTGGAACAGCCTTTGTGAGCAGCTTTTACCAGTACCTCTTCTTTCGCTTCGTCGTGGCCCAGGCAACCGTGGGCTACATTATCTGCAGTGTATCTTTAGGTAACTGGGTCTCAAGGGGCAACCTGGGATGGCTTAGGAAGGGCCAGGGGGCGATCTACCTGGGATGGACAGGATAGCACTGACCTACGGGGGAGGCAACAGGCCACAGAGCTTAGTGGGGAAGGAGTAAGAGGCACCACTCCTGGGTGCCTGAAGCTGTGAGGGAATCAGAGGGGAGTGCCAACCCTTGTCCTCCCTAGGCGTCTCCTGTGCCCCACATGCTCCTCTTCATGCTGCTCCTGTACCTTGAGCCCTGGCTGTGCTTTGCTCATTTCATCCTGAGCCTCAGAGAAGTTAGCCAACTTGTCCAGGGTCACACAGCAAGAAGCCGCTGTGGTTTCTTCTCAGGCCTGGGTGATGCTAGCACCTCCAATGCATATACACTCAGACCTAGAACCAAATGCCTACAGTCCTGCATTTTCTCGGGACTCCCTGGCTCTCCCTCCTCTCACTGAGAACTTGCTAGAGCACAGCCTTAGGCCATCGAGGTCAAAGCATCCCAAGATAAGTGGTTCCCTGTTTCAGCACATGTCAGACCATGAAAGACAGCCTGCACAGGCCTCTTCCATGAGAGGCACTTGTTAGGCAGAAGTTTCGAGGGAGTGTCTGGGGGTAGAAGAGAAGGGAGGGTGTGTGTGGCTGAGGATTGTGAAGGAAGTGCACGTGGGACAACAGGAACAACCTAGCTGCAGAAGCTCTGTCCACCCCGAACTGTCGAGAGCAGGGACCGGGCACGTCAGCAGGCTGTGTGGAAGGCCAGCCTGGGGACGGTGAGCTGACCGCAGTTTTCTTCCCATGTTCCCTGCACAGTTATGGAGTGGCTGGTGGGCGAGCACCGGGCCCAGGCTGTCATTCTGCAGCACTGCTTCTTCACCATAGGGATCTTGTACCTGTCGGGATCCGCCTACAAAATTGCCCACTGGAGGCTGCTCTTCCTGGTGGGTGGCATGCCTATGTTCCCCCTCATCTGCAACATTTGGTGAGCAAGCCAGTTCCAGGGAAACAAAGGGTGGGTCTCAGAGGTGGAAACTGAGAGGGGAACAGACGTGGGCGGGAGATGTTCTGTGTGAGGAGGAGCCACGGGCGCTCACCGCCTCAGGGAAGAACCTGCAAGTGATGTCAGGAAGGTTCAGAAGAGCCTTAGGAGTGACAAAGGTCCAAAGAAAGCAAAGGCCAGGGTTGAAGAGATGAGACTCAAACTTTTGGGGTGTCCCTGGTCACCTTCTCAAGGTGACGTCACTGGAAGAAAACTGGAAGCATGACCTATGAGTTGAAGCTGAGTCAGTGGAGTCCCCCAGGATATCAACCCTTTGGGGGAAAAGAGAAGGGAGCTTCTGTGGTCAGCCTAGGGAGCCACAGCCAGGAGTCTAAGAGGTGTGAGTTATGAAGGCTCGGAGGGACAGGGAGGGAACAGCAGTGTGCTGGCTATGTCTGAGGAGAGAGGAGCAAGGCTGAGGAGTTATGAGGGGGAAATGGAATAAAGGTCTCAGCATGCTCACCTTTCACTTCTACAACTCTGATGGGATCAGGAGGCAGAACCGGGGTCCAGAGGGTGGAGCTAACGTACATGGGAAATGGGTGAAAAGCTGGGGATTTGTGTCCCAGCCTGCCTGTCCTTTTCAACTCCTGCACCATACACCACACCGTGTACATGTAAGAGGTGAAGTGACAGTCACAGCAAGGGGCGTGTAAGTGGCTTGGGATGTTTCCAGTTCTGCGGAAAGTCGGGAGCAGCC
This sequence comes from Pachyuromys duprasi, assembly GCA_028658305.1. Taxonomy (NCBI): domain Eukaryota; kingdom Metazoa; phylum Chordata; class Mammalia; order Rodentia; family Muridae; genus Pachyuromys; species Pachyuromys duprasi. Next base: position 4,206,435 of record CM053749.1, read on the forward strand.
TTGACAGTCCTCTGATACCAGCGAGTGCGGGTGACAGGCGATGCCAGGTGGCTTGTGTCTGTCCTGTGTCCGGGTAGAGCTTGACTTCAAGGAAAACTTTAAATGTTATTAATATGGGGCTGGGGTGATAGATCCAGCAGCTAAGTCGCCTCTCATGCAAATGTGAGGACCTAATTTTGGTCCCCAGCATCCATATAAAAAGCCACGTGTTGGGACTGTATGCTTTTGAGCTTAGCACTGGGGAGACAAAGGGAGGAGGGTTCCTGCAGCTCAGCCAATCTAGCACAATTAGTCCAGGTCCCGGTGAGAGACCATTTCAAAAATTAGACTGGTTGGTTCCTGAGGCCTCAGCTTCTACATGTATGCTCACACATATACACACACATAACCTGTGTACATGTATATCTGCACACACATGAACAACCTCCACACAAGTGTTACTAACACAGGTACATATTGCTAAAAAAAAAGGGCCAGAAAGTTTGTGGTGCCAAGTTCCCAGTTTCTTCTTTTTCATCTCTGGTTCCTTTCCCAGAATTCCTCTCAGAGCTCTTCCTCCTGACTGTTGTGCATACTTAAGAGTCATGCTGTCATTAGTGGCCCACAATCTTCTTCAGTCGCTGCCTGCAGACACATCCCTTCAGCTAATCCTGCCCTGATAACTGACGATATCTTGCAAAGATTCCATCTCTTTCCGGCCACTCTCATTTGTAAATAAATCTTGTCTTGAGGACTAAGGAGCTGAGGCTGCACCTCAGAACTGGAGTTTGTCTAGCGTGTGCAAGACTCCATCACTGTGCTGGGAAAACAGCAGCTTCGGCATCAGCGGGCCTTGGCGGCATCTAAGAATCTGCACTCCCAACATCGTTAATGGTGATTCTGGATCGCTGGCCACACTGTGGGACCAACTCTATTTGGTGGTCGTCTTCCCCTCCCCACCCCCAAAGATCCCAAAGCCAAGCCATGACTGGTTCTACCTCCCAGACTCTCCAGTGAGTCCAGGGCTGGAATTATCGCCTTTTAAAAAATGCCTTTTTAAAATTATAGTTACATTATTTCCCCTTTCCTGTTTTCTTGTCACTGTTTAAAGAACTTCCTCTAAGTTCTCAGGCACTTCTGTAGTGCAAAATTTATAAGTGGCTGGTTTCACTTTTTTTTTCATTAATTTATTTAATCACCTGACAGCCTGATTGCAGCCCTCCCCCTCCTCCACTCCCAATCCCACCCTCACATCACCTCCTCTCATTACTCTCTTCTCTTTCTCCTCAGAGAAGGGGAGGCCGCCATGGGTACAAACCCACCCTGGCACATCAAGTCACAGCAGGACTGAGCACATTCTTTCCCACTGAGAACAGACAAGGCAGCCCAGCTATGGGAAAGGGAGTCAAAGGCAGGCAACAGAGTCAGAGACAGCCCTTACTCCCATTGTTAGGAGATCCGCACGATGACCAAGCTGCACATCTTGTGTAGTGGGCCTAGGTCCAGTTCATGCATTCTCTTTGCTTGGTGGTTCAGTCTCTGTGAGTCCCCATGAGCCCAGGTTAGTTGACTCTGTAGGTTTTCCTGTGGTGTCCTTGACCCCTCTGGCTCCCTCAATCCTTCCCTCCACTCTTCCACAAGACTCCCTGAGCTCAGCCTATTGTTTGGCTGTGGATCCCTGCATCTATTTCCACCAGCAGATGGATGAAGCCTCTCAGAAGACAGTTTTGCTAGTTTTGTCTGCAAGTGTCCGGGGTTGGCACTCCTTCATGGGGTGTTCTCGGGTTGGGCCAGTCCTTGATCTGCCATTCTATCAATATCTGCTCTCTCTATCCCTACAGTTCTTGTGGGCAAGACAAATTTTGGATCAAAGGTTTTGTGGCCCCTTTTCTCCATTGGAAGTCCCCCCTGGCTACAGGAGGTGGCCATTTCAGGCTCCATAGCCACCACTGCTAGGAGTCTCTACCAGGGTCACTCTCATAGACTCCCAGGAGCCTCCTTCCTCCCAGAGATGTACCCATTAATTTCTGATTTCTCTCCCAGTACTCTCCCGAGCCATCCTCTCCATACACTTGAGCCCCCACCCCGTGCCCCTCTCCACCCCCTCTCCCACCCAGTTTCTTTTCTCCATTTACGTCAGATGTCTATTTTATCTCACATTCTAAGTGAGATTCAAGCATCCTTCCTTGGGTCCTCCTTGTTACCTAGCTTCTTTGGGTCTGTGGATTATAGTGTGGTTATCCTGTATTATAGGGCTAATAATTACTTATAAGTGAGTATATACCATGTATGTCTTCCTGGGCTTGGGTTACCTCATTCAGGATATTTCCTAGTTTCATCCATTTGCCTGCAAATTTCATGATGTCTTCATTTATAATAGCTGAGTAGTATTACATTATGCCAATGTACCACAATTTCTTTATCCATTCTTCAGTTGAGGGACATCTAGGCTATTTCTCGTTTCTGGATATTATGAATAAAGTTGATATGAACATAGTTGAGCAAGTGTCCTTTGTGGTATGGTGGAGCATCTTTTGGGTATATAGCCAAGAGTGGTATAGCTGGGTCTTGAGGTATAACTATTCCCAGTTTTCTGAGAAAGCAACAAATTGGTTCCCAAAGTGGTTGTATAAGTTTACATTCCCAACAGCAATGAGGGACTATTCCCCCTTTCCCACATCCTCTCCAGCATGTGCTATCACTTGAGTTTTTGATCTTAGCCATTCTGACAGGTATAAGATGGAATCACAGAGTCATTTTGATTTGCATTTCTCTGATGGCTATGGATGTTGAACATTTCTTTATGTTTTTCTCAGCCATTAGAGATTCCTCTGTTGAGGATTCTCTGTATTCCATATTTTTAAATGGGTGTCTAATTTGTTGGTTTGTTGGTATTTAATTTCTTGAGTTCATTATATATTTTGGATATTAGTCCCCTGTCAGATGTAGGGTTGGTGAAGATCTTTTCACATTCTGTAGGCTGCCATTTTGTCCTATTGACAGTGTCCTTGGCCTTACAGAAGCTTTTCAGTTTCATGAGGTCCCGTTTGTTAATTGTTGATCTTAGTGTCTGTGCTGTTGGTATTCTGTTCAGGAAGTTGTTTTCTGTGTCAATGAGTTCAAGGCTATTCCCCACTTTCTCTTCTAATAGATTTTGTCTATCTGGTTTTATATTGAGGAATTTGATCCACTTGCACTTGAGTTTTGTGCAGGGTGATAAATATGGATCATTTGAATTCTTCTAAATGCAGACATCCAGTTGGACCAGCACCATTTGTTGAAGATGCTTTCTTTTTTCCATTGTATGGTTTTGGCTTCTTTGTAAAAAAAAAAATAGTGTCTGTAGGTGTGTGGGTTTATTTTGGGGTCTTCAGTTCCATTCCATTGTTCAACCTGTTTGTTTTTATGTCAATGCCATGTGGTTTTTATTACTGTTGCTCTGTAGTATAGCTTGAAATCAGGAATGGTGATATCTCCAGAAGTTCTTTTATTGTACAGTATTGTTTTAGCTATCTTGGGTTTTTAATTTTTCCACATAAAGTTGAGAATTGCTCTTTCAAGGTCTGTAAATAATTGTGTTGAAATTTTGATGAGAATTGCATTGAACATGGGTATTGCTTTTTGTTAGATGGCTTTTTTATTTTTTATTTTTTTCTATGTTAATACTACCGATTCATGAGCATGGAAGATTTTTCCATCTTCTGATATCTACTTCAATTTCTTTCTTCAAAGACTTGAAGTTCTTGTCATACAGGTCTCTCACATGCTTGGTTAGAGTCACACCAAGATATTATATTATTTGTGGATATTGTGACAGGTGTTGTTACCTTAATTTCATTCTCAGCCTATTTATTGTTTGTATATAAGAGGCTACTGATTTTTTTAAGTTAATTTTGTATCCAGGCACTTTGCTAAAGGTCTTTATCAGATGTAGGAGTTCTCTGGTAGAATATCATATCATCTGTGAATAACAATACTTTGACTTCTTCCTTCCAAGTTTTTCTTCCCTTGATGTCCTTTACTTGTCTTATTGCTGTAGCCAGAACTTCATGTGCTGTATTGAATAGATATGGAGAGGGTAAGCAGCCTTGTCCTTTCCCTGATTTGAGTGAGATTGCTTTAGGTTTCTCTCCATTTAATTTGATGTTGGCTATAGACTTGCTGTATATTGCCTTTGTTGTGTTTAGGTATGCTCCTCGTATTACTAATCTCTCTAAGACTTTTAACATGGAGTGTTGGATTGTGTCAAAGGCTTTTTTCAGAATCAAATGAGAGGATCATGTGTTTTTTTTCTTTCAGTTTGTTTATATAGTGGATTACATTGATGGATTTTCATATATTGGACCATCCCTGTATCCCTGGGATGAAGCCTACTTGATCATGGTGGATGATGTTTTTGATATGTTTTTTGATTCAGTTTGCAAGTATCAATTCAGTTTGCAAGTATCAATGTTCATGAGAAAAACTGGTCTGAAATTCTTTTTCTTTGTTGTGTCTTTGTGTGATTTAGGTATCACGGTGACTATGGCCTCATAGAATGAGTTTAGCAATGTTCCTTCTGTTTTGTGAAATAGTTTGGGGAGTATTAGTATTTGTTCTTCTTTGAAAGTCTGGCAGAATTCTAAACTGAAACCATCTGGCCCTAGTTGTGTTTTTGTTTGTTTGTTTGTTTGTTTTGTTGGTTGGGAAGCTTTTAATGACTGCTTATATTTCTTTAGAGGTTATAGGACTATTTAAATTGTTTTCCTCTCTTGATTGAACTTTGGTAAATGGTATATATCAAGAAAATCATCCATTTCATTTAAAATTTCCAATTTTGTGGAATAAAGGCTTTTGAAGTAAGAGCTACTGATTCTTTGGATTTCTTCAGTGTCTGTTGTTATGTCCCCCTTTTCAGTTCTGATGTTGTTAATTTGGACACTGTGTCTCTGACTTTTAGTTAGTTTGGCTAAGGGTTTGTCTATCTTCTTCATTTTCTCAAAGAACCAGCTCTTGGTTTTGTTGATTCTTTCTATTGTTCTCTTTGTTTCTAATGTATTGATTTCAGTCCTGAGTTTATTTCCTGCTGTCTATTCCTCTTGGGTGTGTTTGCTTCTTCTTGTTTTGGAGCTTTTGGGAGTGCTTTTAAATTGATAGTATGAGATCTCTCCAATTTCTTTATGAAGGCGCTCAGTGCTATGAACTTTCCTCTTAGCACTGCTTTCACTGTGTCCCATAAGTTTGGGTATGTTGTGCCTTCATTTTCATTGAATTCCAGAAAGTCTTTAATTTTTGTCTTTATTTCTTCCCTGAAACAGTGGTCATTGAGTAGAGAGTAGAGAGTTTGTAGGTTTTCTGTTGTTTCTGTTGTTGAAGTCCAGCTTTAACCCATGGTGGTCTGATAAGATACAAGGACTTATATCAATTTTTCTGTATCTGTTAAGGTTTGCTTTATGGCTGACTGTATGGTCAATTTTAGAGGAATTTTTGTGAGGTGCAGAGAAGAAGGTATATTCTTTTGTGTTTGGGTGAAATGTTCTGTAGATTAGGTCCATTTGATTCATAAAGTCAGTTAGTTTCATTGTTTCTCTGCTTAGTTTCTGTCTTGATGAACTCTCCATTGGTGAGAGTGGGCTGTTGAAGTCTCTCACTATTACTGTGTGAGATTTGATATGTGATTGAAGCCTTATTAATGTTTCTTTTATGAATGTGAGTGCCCTTGTATTTGGGGCATAGATGTTTAGAACTGAGATGTCATCTTGGTAAATTTTTCCTTTGATGAGTATGAAGTGTTGGTTGAAAGTTTATTTCAACCCAAACTTGAAAGCTGAAATGTCTCCTACAGCTTGCTTCTTGGGTCCATTTACTTGGAAAACTTTTTTCCAGCAGTGGCTAGTTTTTCTATTCCAGCTAGCTCCCAAATGATTGAGACAGAGACCTAGTGATTTATTCAACAGGTCTTAAGCACGATAACTGAGCAGATCTTCATCTGTTCTAGCCTTCTATGCTCATCTGGCCACTTCCCAGCCCGGATTACCTGCCATTCTCAGTTTCTTGTCGGCTGGCTCTCGGTAACTGCCTGTCTTTATGGAGAACTCCCTTGGCGACTCCTCCCGTTCCCTCTCCTGCCTGTGGCCCCTTCTTTTTCTCCCTGTCCTCTTACATCCCTGGCTGGCTTGGAAGTCCAACCTTCCTATCCCATATGCTCAGTCATTGGCTGCTCAGCTCAGAGATAATTGGGATGGGACACAATCTTTGCAGCACATTGATACAGGAGCCTCTTCCACAATCTGACAGCGCCTATGCCTGAACTGCGACCTGATCTCGGGGCACAGAAATCAGCATCTGAACTCACAGAGCCCAACCCCCAACATACTTCTTTAAACTCCCCTACGCTTTAAAGCGTAAACCACCAAGGGAATGTAGCAGTGTACCTGTGAGAAATGGGGTCTGTCGCCCTCTGGAGCTGGGACAGTCTCCCGTAGTCCCCTGAACACACTGTCTAGCACTGGCTTTGTGGGCTGCTGTGGTGGTCAGGCTGCCAGTCATGAGATCTAGAATCATCTGGCAGACAGCCTCTGGAGGATTATCTTGATCAATGAAGACAGGAGGAGCAGCCTGCTGTGGGTGACAGCATTGTCCGGGCTGGGATCCTGGGCTGCATAAAAAGGAAGAGCACACCCATCCTCACTCCACTTCTGAGTGCAGACGTCACATGACCAGCTGCCTCAAGCTCCTGGTGCTGTGACTTCCCCATCATGGTAGACTTTTGAACTGTGATTCCAAGTTAACCCTTCTTCCTTAAAATGTTTGTATTAGACATTTTATCACACCAGAGAAAAAAGTTTCTAGGTACCAAGATCGACTCCAACTGAGTATTCTAATTGTTTACTGCTTTTACAACCTTGGGGTGGGTCTTGCAACTTTCTAAGCATCCAGTCTTCTCTTCCTCCTTCCAGGAGAAAGTGTTTCAGTTTGGAAGACATGGATATTTACTCACATGTCTGTAAACAAAAATACCTGACAAAAGCGATTTAAGAAGGAAGGTTTAATTTCGCTTCACAGTTACAGGGTACGATTCATCAAGGCAGGAGCAGTCAGTAAGTGGAGGGAGAGGGAAATAGGAGGGAGAGACACTGCTCTTCAACTCAGTTAGGGTGGGTAATCCCGGCTCAATTAACCCTTACAGGCCACACAGGGGTTGGTCTCCTAGGTGACTGTAGGGCATTAACTATCCATTAACTATCGTGGGACACACAAGCAGAACACAGCATGTGCAGAGCGACAGAGTTTGAGGCTGGGTATGGGTGCTGAGAATCAGGACCTCTGGAACAGCAGCTGGTAAACCATCCTGCCATCCATGGACTTAGTTCTCCGGTTCATCCGGTTTAGTTCTCCAGCCATGCCTTTTCCCTCATGTACTTTGTCTGTGAGAGCTTATAACATTTCAAAATTTTCTGCATTTTATTGGATACCTGACTAATACCTTGTCCTTTAGAAGGAGTTTCAGTTTGATGATTTTTCTCTGTGAGAATTCCTCAGAGTGGAGAGCTGTGGCTTTTTACTTAGTAGACCATGGGGAAGAAGGTAGGAGCAGAACAAATGGGATTTGTCACTGGTGTCCCAAATGAATGTCTGTAGCAGTTACCCAGAGGCCAAAGTAGCTGAGAGCTTGACCCACAACAATGAGAACAGAGCAAGGCAGTGTTCGTGTGTGTATGTGTGTATGGGTTCTAGCTCAGAACAACATTGGCTTTTGGAACCTCAAAGTCCATGAGTATGGGCCTAAGTCTGCTGTGGCCACCATGACCACTCTGCTTCATGACAGTGGAGGTCATGTTAAGCCCGAAGGAAATAGCTGCATAGCACTGTGTACTCCCTAACCTGTATATTCTCCCGCAATTCTCCCAGAGCCTTGGAGAGGCTAATATATGTATATTTCCCTTCATTTACACCTGAGGATTGGCCCACACATGCACAGCAACAGCATAGGCAGTAGCAACAGACACATTCTCAGCAGTTTGTAAAAGTTGCTTTTATTTGCCTGATGCAATTGTCATCTCGGAGGCTTACTGTTGAATAAGCTAGCTCTTATCCTAGCTCTTTCTAAACGCTAGCTGGCTGGTTCAACTTAGCTCTTCTGGCTCATACTCCTCTCCAAGCTGACTGATTCGATCTGGCTTCTCTCAGCTTCTGACTTGCTTTGCTTGATTACTTTGCTTAGCCTCAGACTAATTCTGGCAATTTGTTCTAATCTTCTGGCTCCTTCTTATTCTTTGGCTTTACCTGCCTCCACTGAGCTATACTGAACTGCATGAATTCATGAACAAACTCAACTCCACTGTCGTCTCTATTGAACTTTCTACCCAACTTCTTTCTCTACTGTTCTGTCCTCTCTGCTCTCTCTCTCTACTGCACCCTACTCTACTGTCTCAGCTCTACAGTACAGCTCTTGAGTTGCTACTCTTTTCTGTCTGCTCCCATGAGAGTTAGGCATATCCTGTCTCTGACTCATTCTGTTAAATCTTTCTCTGATTCATCACTTTGTCTGCCCCTCAATTAGACATCATTTTCAAACATTGGTGCTTCCTTCTATAAACTAACTTTACCTTTATTGTTTGGGATTAAAGGGTCTGTATTCGAGCTAGATCCTACTGTAATCCAGGGAGTGTCTGCATTCCAGTCAGATCATATAGACCTAGAAGGTCTTTGGATGTGATCCTTTGCCAGAGCAGCCATGTTGCTGGATTAAAATCCTCTACAGCAGTTTAATTTCTTGTGAGTCTTTGCAGTAACCACCTAAAGTAGAAAGAATTTTTTTTTCTTCAACTGTGGCATCTAGCAGCAGTGTGGTCACAAGTGTCTGCAGAACAAATTGCCATGCATGTTGTATTGGCTTAATGAAAAAGTCGTAGTAACTTCCACACTGGAGCCCACAACTCCCCAAACTGCAAGTTTTTGTCTGATTATTGTACCAAACATGGATTCCTTCCTGTGGAGTGAGCGTCAGGTCCCAGCTGGCAGTAGTTGATTGCATCTGTAGCTGCTGTGCCATTATTATGCCAGTGACCATGAGGATAAACAGGGCTCAGAGCATGTGGCACTTCCACATTAGAGACTAACCATCTTGTTCTGGTATGCATATGGTAGAGGTAATAGCCTTTATGGTTTATGAGGCTTCGGAGACCTCCCTGGGCAGAGCAGTGGCACACCCCTCTGTATTTAAGGTCGGGGCAACTCACAGAACTATTTTCTATCCCTTCTATCTCTTCATTATCCAATCCTTCCCTTTAGTTTCAACAATCTGAATCTCAGAAGGGGCTTTTCAGTAAAGATTTCATTTGTAGTCTTTCCCTTATGCTATCTCAAGACATAAAACAGCAACAACAAAATGCCAAGCCAGCATTTCCATCTGCCTTCCCTCTTGTTTAATTTACCTGCCAAATCATGGTTTTGGGCAGAGGACAACACTCACACATGCCCTTACCTTTGTAACATCTCCATTTGTGATAGGCAGGTTCCCTGTAGGCAAGGTAGCTTAGTCTTGTGACCCACAGCAACCGCCATGAAAACTGCCTCCGTGTTGCAATGGCTCTTGTGTGTATGTGCTACTTTCAGGGATTACATGTTTTCTAGTCCATTAGCCTCTTGGGAGACATCTCTGTGTGCATTTGGTAGACCATATTTACCAAGGAAGGAATGTAGCCCATATCGCATGGAGCAAGATAGTCATCCCAGAATTTCTTCCAAGAACGTTCTACCTGAGTCATCTTTGCTGCTTTTTAAAAATATGTGTGTGCGCGCGCGTGCGTGTGTGTGTGTGTGTGTGTGTGCGTGTGCATGTCCATGTGTGAAGGTATCTGCAGAAAGTAGAAAGAAAGTGTCAGATGCCCTGGAGTTGGAGCTACAGGTTATTGTGGGTGCTGAGGTGGGTGCTAGCAGCTGAACCTGAGTCCTCTGTAAAAGCAGTATGCCCTTTTGCCCACTGAACCAGCTCTCTTTTGTTGTTTTCTTTTATTGAAAATTGATTATTTTTTTTCTCACATAATATATGCTTTTTTAGAAAGCCGAGTCTTCCTTTGTGGTCTTAACTGGCCACCTTCTTGTGTGTAGTCCAGACTGACCCCACATTTGCAACACCTTCTCCTGTCTCAGTCTTCCAAATGCTGTCTCCAGGCATGTACCACCATGCCCACCTCCCATCTTTGCTTCTGTCAAGTCTCTGTGGCACAAGAGCCAACTATTATATACTTTTCCCAGAGAGATGTAAAAGACATTAATTCACCCCCAGTTAGGAAAAGGCCAGCACACCAAAGATTTATAGAGTCTAGTTTGGCAAATACATGAGCTTTTTGACATTCTTTACACTCTCACAGGCAGCTCATAGACAGGGGCTTCACCAAGTACCCACACCCTTGGTCAGTTTTTGAAAAATATCAACTCTTTTATACTCCTCAGCATTTCTAAGACCCCTCTGTCATAAAGCAGTGGGCAGAAGGGAGTAGCACTGGACCGTTCCACAGCCTATTACCACTTTCAGGTTAGCTGCTGCAGGCTTAGCTCTTTTCATCTTGTTGCTACAATTGTGGGCCAAGCCTGCTTGCTCTGGGTTGCCGTAGCTGTATGGCTTCATGGTCATGCCAAGCCTGAAGGAAATAGCTATCCTCTACTTCTCACCGAGTGGGCATGAAGGTTGATGCTCAGGCATGCCCTTGAGCTAGGAAAGAAGAGTTTAGAGGTGATTGGAGGTAGTGAAAGAGAGCACAGGGCAAAGGATCAAGTGGCTGAGTACTACCTCTGAGCAGCAGTGCAGGCTGCGGGACTGAGGTGAGAAGGGTTGGCTGCCATGCTGGAGCAGAGACCATCTTGAGGTTGGTGGTACCCTTCAGGGTCTCTTGGTCCCATGCTGATATGGATGGCCACAGGCAAGGCATCTCAGCTGGAGAGCCACTCTTCTCTGGGAACCCTGGAATTCTGGGGTAAGACACAGATGGATCACACAGGGTTCTCCGAGAATCCCCACGATGGCTGATGGTGAAAGGGAAGGTGGACGAGGCCAAGGAGGTGTTGTGCTATGCAGCTAAGGTGAACAAGAGGACCATTCCTTCAAATCTACTGAATGAGGTAAGGGACCAGGCCGGAGTGGGGCTAGGGTTGGAGACCATGGAAGTGGAAAACTCTTCCCTTACCCTTTCAGTGGGACCTTGGTCTACTGCTTCAGAATGATTACAACAAAACTAAGCCCTGCCAGGGCAAGGTTGGGAAGTGTCTGGCCCTGGGGGGGAGGGGCACAGGCCTCTCTGTGCATGTGGGCAGAGAACAAGCTTGGGATCTCCTCTGCTCTGGCTGGCCTTGCTGTCCTGTAGCTGCAGCTGAAGGGGAAGAAGGTAAAGAAGGCCTCCATTCTGGACTTCTACACCAACCAGCACCTCTTCCGGGTGGTCTTGGCCATGGCCTGCTCATGGTGAGTATCTGGGGATGGCACGGAGTTTGTGTCTTCCAGTATCTGTGTTCTTCCTCCCTGACACCTCTTTGCCTGTGGCCTCATCCCTGCCACCCAGTCCTCCCTCCCTCCCTCTCCCCTCCTCCTCTTTCTCTTCCCTCCTCTTCCTCCCTCTTCCTCTTCTCTTGTCTCTCCTCCCCTCTCTGTTCCTTCTTCCTTCTCCCCATCCTCCTCCTCCTCTCTCTCCCTTGCTCTCCCATGGTTTTGCCCCAGGTTTACTGTCAGTTACATCTACTTCACCCTGAGCCTCAAGATGAAAGATTCTGGGGTCGACCTGTACTACAGACAAGTGATTCCCAGCATTATGGAGGTGCCAGCCCGGCTGTGTTGCATTTTTTTCTTGGAGAATTTTGGGAGGAAGTGGACCCTCTACCTGAGTCTCATCCTAGCTACCATTGCCTGTGTGTTTCTCCTTTTCCTCCCTCAAGGTACAGCATGCAAGGAAGGCAGCCTCCAGACCTCTCGCTTCTCCAAGGTTTTCCTAGCTTCTCTGGTCTTGGCCAGCCAGCTAAGCACGCAGGAACTGGCTTCTTGCATATGCTATCTATCCTCCCTTAGGGCCCCAGCCCCTAAGACATGTACCCACGTTCAGAGACCTGAGAGAGGAACTCGTGCCATAAAAGAAAAAAAGAGTTATCCTTGAGCGTGAGGGCTAACCGCCTCTGTGATCCTATCCCAAACCTCACCAGGAGCAGGTCTAGTGGGTAAAGAGAGGAATGGTGGCAAAACTCTTTTCTAAAAAACCGTCCTCTCTAGGCCTTGCTTCTCACTTGCAGCCTTTGATTAGCAAGTATCCACTGTTTTTGGTGCCATTTATGATAATCTAGTCATTGAGAATTGGTAAAGGAGAGACCTGGACCCATGGCTATAGTCTTGCTCAGAGGCCTTTCTCAGGGGCTCACTGCCTGGATCCTGGTACTCAGCATTATTTCAGCATTCCAAAGATCCCTGGGCAATGAACAGTCTGTAGGGCTGGAGTGCACAGAGCTGTGGTGCCCCAGCCATGACCAGTGCCTACTAAGGAAGGCTGCAATGCATGTCCACGGAAGGAGTCCCCTTCTTTCTCCTGAAGTGGCCCTCAGCACCTCCCAGGTGCTTGCAGATACTGAGTAGCTACGACAAAACGAAGAAGTATTTCTAGACTTCTACAGCTCGCTGCCCATTGCCGGTGCGGTTGCTGTTGTCAAGCAGAGCACCAAATCACGCTGACATGTCTACAGATCTCATATGTGGGCAGGAAACTGGGAGATAAAGGCCTGCGGGTTGCCAACACAGCTCAGTGGGTGGGGGGATCGCTGTGTATGCAGGAGAGCCTGCCTTGGGGTTCCCTGCGCTCATGTAAAAATCCCAGGAGGACAGCACCACCACAGTGTGGGTCTTGGGGTGAAAGAGGCAGGGAGGATCTCTGGGGTTTGCTGCCTGGTTAGTCTTGCTGAATCAGCAAGTTCCTGGTTCAATGAGAACACCCACCTCCCACCCCCCAAAAAAGGGTTTGGCCAGCCCCGAGCCCTGTCCAAGTTCAGAACTGTCTGGATCCATGCAGATCAACTCTCCTCTGGCTGAATGTGTGAGTCTGTTGGCTAGGTGGCCAAGCGGAGGGGTGTGCCAGCCCTTGATAAGGGGCTGAGAGAAGGCTGGAGGGCCCTGAAGGTAGGATGGTCCAAGACTCAGGGCTGTGCTGTCTTCACTCAGAGCTCAAGTCAACGATAATCCTGGTGCTCGTGCTGGGAGAGTTTAGCCTGGCCGCCACCGTCACCGTGTTCTTCATCTATACTGCTGAACTTCTCCCCACTGTCCTCAGGTACGAGTTTGCTGGGCCAAGAGGGGGTGGGGGATGGGAGAGTGACAAGACTGAGCATTTGATTTGCCAGGAAACAACTACTGAGCTGAACATGGTTTGCCTGGATTGTGTCACCCAACTCTCACCAAAAGACAAAACAAAAACAAACCGCAGATGCCATGGCTGGCCCTCTTTCAATTGACAAAATAGAAGGCATGGAAGGCTCTTGCTCTAGGTCATACATAGCAAACAGCAGAGTTGAAGTTTGGACTAAGGAATGCGTTAATTTCTTTTCCCATCACTGTGATGAAATATCATGACAAGAGCAATTTCAGGGAAAAGGAGTTTATTCTGGCTTGCGGTTGAAGGGAGTAGATGATTGTGGGGCAGCAGCAGAAGGGTTTGACGCGTGGCTGACTGCACCACACCACAGTCAGGACTCCGCGGTGCGCGCATGCGCTGCTCACTCCCCTTCTCGGCTTGCACAGTCGAGGATCCGGCCAAGGGAACGGTGGCCCCCACAGTGGGAGAGCCTTCCCATCTCAGTTAACCTGACCCCTTACAGTCATGTTCAGAGGCCAGCCTCCCAGGTGCTTCTAGATTTTGTCAGGTTGACAAAGAATAAGAACCAAAACACGGGGTCCAGTCTCTGCCCTGCACCATGCCCAGGTTTGCTTCTATTGGAGTGATAGGCAGCAGGAATCAAAGCAACGTGGGGAGGAAAGAGTTTGTTTCACCTTCCAGCTTACCTGCACGAAGGGAAGTCAGCATGGGGACCTGGGGACTGAGTTAGAAGCCTGGCGAAATGCTGCTTCCTGTTGTGTTCCTCGTGGATTGCTAGGTTTGCTTTCCCATAACCTTCCCATGGGTGGCACTGCACGGTGATGTGGGCCCTCCCAAGTCAACCATCAATCAAGGAAATGTCCCGATGCTTGCCCACAGGCCAATCTGATGGGGACATTTGCTCAACTGAGGTCCTCTCTTCCCAAATGACTCTAACTGTATCAAGTTGACAAAAGTAACCAGGTCATACCAGATGCCTGGGGTTGCCCTGAGCTTCTGCCCCTTCCCCCACAGAGGTCCTGGTGATAGCAGCGCTATCGCTCTGGCTCCCGGCCTGCATCAATGATCACATGAGCACGTACTCTTACAGTGCATGCGTGATTTGTACCTCTCTCACGCCCAATACCTGAGAAGGGAATCCAGGAGAAATAATGAGCTCTCAGGTCAATGAAGAACTAAATTCTCCAAGGTCAAATGCTGGGCTGCAGTTGAGTGAACAGCAGAGTGTGTGGTTTTCAGTAGCTTTCTCCCTTCCACTGCTCCCAGCGTCTCAGCCAGAGAAGTCTTCTAAAGCAATTCTCAACCTCACTTTCAGGTCAACAGGTCTGGGAATGGTGTCTCTATCCTGGGCAGCTGGGGCCATCTCATCTCTGGCCATCTTCAACCAGATCAGATCACAGCTGCCCATCTTCTTCTGCTGTCTTTCCTGCATCTTGGCCTTGTGCTTCTTCTCCCTGGTGCCAGAAACGGAGAACCAGCCTCTTCGTGACAGCATAGAGTACAGCTCAAGGTAGACGTGCAGTGACTCCTTGTCTCATGCTCTGGGCGTTTAGAGTATGCCAGACACTGTCCCATCCTGATGACAAGAGGGCCTGTGGCATGAGGGTTTCCCTGTTCAAAGCCATCTCCCCAAATGGCTGGGTCCGGCTTAGGCTTTGCCAACTCTGTCCCTCCATTCAGCTTTCCTTGCCTATAGATCCTATCTTTGTCCTGCCTTGTATAAATTCATGCAGTAGTAGACTGCCTTTTCCCAAAGGATTTTTGAGAAGATTAAACCCACACTGTAAAAGGTCCAGCATGTGGCAGGTACTTGGGAAAAGCTAGTGACAAAGATCGTGGAACACACTCCAAAGTTCCAGGAAGGAGAGGGATTGGGAAACAGAGTCAGTTTGATCCTGAAGCCAGGGCTCCTCCTGCACCCATGACCAAGCTCTGCTGGGCTGCTGGAGCAGTGGGAAGGGCCCCCCTCTCTCAGAAGTCAGGACTGAAGGCATCTCCTGATTTTTCTCAGCACCCACAAGGATTCTCTTGAAACCAAGGAAAGAAGCAAGGATGTTGGCACAGTGATGCTCTCCGACTCATCCATGTCTGATATGCTGAGTGATGTGGCAAAGAATACCGCCCTCAACACCGTGCCTCCAGAATCAGAAGCAGGTTCTTCAACACGACCTTTGAAAAACTCAGCCTCAGGGAATGGCTCCATCCAGCAACCTGAGGACCAGGTTCCCTAGAGCATTTTGGATTGGAGTCTAGTGAGTGGGTGTGGAGCCTCTAATTCTAAACCCAGTCTGGCATGTGGACAGAATCTGTCCTTCTCTAAGGCCCTCCAAAATAGTCCCTTCTGAAGGAGGAGCTAACTTGTCATTCATTCCAATAAAATATCATGTTGGTCTTGATATGGTTAGGTCAAGCCTGGCTGTGTCATGGCAACTGAGAGGCTGTGGCTAGATGGGCATGGGGTGGTGGTCAATAGGCAACCAAGGCTTTTCAGGATCTTTGGCTAAATTCTCAGGGACAGCACATAACTCTCTGGATGGAGTGTGGGTGGGGCAGGCAATATCTCTGAGATCCAGAGATGGAATAAGGGTCCTAATCTTATCTTCTAGCCAGCCATCAGCTCAATCCCAGACCAAGGACAGAATTCATCAGGGCTTAGATGAAAGGTGAAAGATTAATAAGAATTTCTCTCATGGTCTGGGGCATTCTCATTCTTCTCCTTGATATTCCAAATAAGCATGGCTCTGAAGATTACCCATCTCAGGCTTTATCCTGGGAGATGCCCTCTTGATAGCTCCAGTGAAGTTGACTGTTGACTTCTACCACCCCAAGAAAAAGTCCCTGTGATGTTTAGTCAACTTGACACCAAATAGACTCATCAGGGAATGGGTCTCTGGGGATGCCTCCTGGGGATTATCTTCATCAGGCTAGTTAAGATATATGGTACCATTCCTTGAATTGGGTCCTAGATTGCACAAAAAGAGGAACATTAGGTGAGAAGTGACCATTGCATTTCCATCCCTTTCTCTTTGTCTTAAGGTCTCCACCATGATAAACTGTAATCCTTTAAGTTGTTTTTGTAATTATTTTTATCACAGTGAATGGAAAGTAACTTTCCTACATAGTCAATTTGACACTGCCTAGAGTTATCTGAAAGGAAAACCTCCATCAAGGAATTGCTTAGATCAGATTGGTCTGTGGGGCGTGTCTGTGAAGATTGTCTTGATTATGAATTGGTGGAGGAGGGCCCAGTCTCCATGTCACCCCTGGGAACTGGGTGTATGTAAAGCTAAGCTTGAGCCAGGGAGTGAGCCATGCTGGACGGTGACCTAGAAGTATAAGCCAAATAAAGCTTTTCTTTCTCAAGTTGCTTTTGGTTGAGAGTCAATGCCTGCTTCGTGGTCTACACTCCTGCCCATTTTGGTTGAAGATCATGAATTTTAAAAAAGATTTATTATGTATACAACGTTCCATCTGCATGTACACCTGCAGACCAAAAGAAGGCAGCAGATCTCATTATAGATGGCTGTGGACCACTGTGTTCTTGTTGGGAATTGAACTCAGGACCTCTGGAACAACAGCCAGTGTTTTTAACCTCTGAGCCATCTCTCCAGCTCTAAGATCATGAACTTTTAAAGAGTATCTTTCATCTAACTTTAGGAGCTTGTGCAAAGATAAAAAAAAAAGCCTTCAGTTTTCATGAAGGCAAGACAGGTTTTTACATACCACTGAAGGCAGGACAGGCTCTTAAACAGGCTCTTATTATGTCTTAGTGTAGTCAGTGTATGAACTGACACATTGTCAGTAAGTTCTATCTTCCACAAGTCTCATGATTTTATGATAGAATAAACAATATTGAACGTGTTCGCTAGTGGGCTGACTCTGTGTCCATGGACACAAGGAATGCTACAGGCCATGACAAGTCCACAGATACCTGTGGATGCCAGAGCTCTCAATTTCCTTGTCAATGGCTAATGGATCTGTGTACTTCTCATCTCATAGGTGCCTTTGGGGGCCTTGTATATATCCAGTACTTCCAAGGTATTGGCCTAAAAGTTACCCTCAACTTCTTCTAAACTGTCACCTTCCCGTCCTACACCTCACATAGGATGCTGCTGACAAATGATGAAAGAATATGAGGTCATGTCGGAACACTGCTGGACACACTGTGGGTGCTAAGACCCCGGAATTTGGCAGCCCCATCAAAGAAGCCCTGCACGATCTTCTTGTCTTGGAAGAAGCAAGGGCAGAATCTAGTCATAGAAATTATCAAAACAGTACAGACTCATGGGGCTTTCTAGGGAAAGTGAACTTGCAAACAAAAATTACTGTGAGGGTGAAGAGAAAAGAACAAGCAAGAAATAGAGAGTTGAGTCTCAGTGAAGCAATGATAAACCTCCCTAAAAGGGAAAATAGAATATAGTGTTACAGAGAGACCAAGGGGAAACCAGAATAGGATTAAACAGGGAGGGAAATGAAAAAGAAGGGTAAAGGAGGGAATGTGGGTAGGAACAGCTAACAAAGGGCATATGAAAAACTATGTAGAAACCTACTATGGTAGAAGCTTCCTAAAAACACACACGTGGAAGCAAGCGTTTAATGCCACCAATAAAACCTCCAATACCGGGAAGTGGCTACATCTTGTGAGTTGTTGGTCAAAGGGACCCATGGAAATGTTAAATATCACAGGCTATTGCCAAGGCTATTTCTTGCTCTTCGTAACATGATGGATAAGATACTAAGACAAGATTTACTTAGTCATTGAACATGGTGAAGCTGAGCTGACGCCTAGCTAGAAGCTTCCTCCCTACTGACTAGTGTTCACAGTGCTGGAAAATACTCTGAATGTTACCAGAGTAGAAAAGTAATCATCAAACTTCTGCCTACAAACCCTAAAACTTACAGCAGCAATCTCCCAGCTGGTGCAACAGTGGCAAGACCGTTCTAGAAGTAATTAACCACTCACTCGAGTGGAGTCAAGGTCCAGGAGCAGGAGCCCCGACCTGACACTGCTAATGTGCCAAGAGTCAGACTTGATAAGTCATGAGCCTAAGGAAAACCTAATGCTATTATTCTACTAAAGGAAACTGCAATAAAATAACTCACAATAGCATATTGGTATATCACATGGATCCGTGTCTCACTCAGCCCTCATCAGAGAGGTCTTTTCTCAGGACAGGAATTAACACAGAGACCCACACCTGGACAATGTGCAGAGAGTGAGGCTTTTGAACACTCAGTCCTAAATGGCATGCTTTCACTAAACCCTTTCCCTCTACGCAGACCATGGCAGTAGGCACCAGACCTGCACAGTTAAGGCAGATGGGTGTGGATGGAGTCAATATGAGCTCCCACCCCTAACCAATAACCAACAAAGGGAAAATCAGTTTTCTTCAGTAGAATCTCATTGGGTCTATCAGCTTCACTTCAGGGCAGATCCTAGGCCCAGAAGTAGTTGGCCAACACCAAATGAACTCAGTAGTAGTAGTGTGGACTTTTTGTTTCATATTTTTCCATGTCATTTTTTTTCTTGTTGGTCTTTTGCTTTTTCATGTGTGGGTTTTGTGTGTTTCTTGCTTTTGATTCTTTGGGCCTTGTTTGCTTTGTTTTTTGAAATAGAAAAAACAACATAAATTTGGGTAGGTAAAGAAGTAGGGAGGATCTGGGAGGAACTGAGAAAGGGGAAAAACATAATCAGAGTGTGTTGCATACATTTTTTTCGATTAAGAAATTTTATTAGAAATATTCAAAGTAAAGTGATATGGCATGGGCTAGGTGTCTCTGACTCTGTCGCCTGCCTTTAAGACCCTTTCCTCCTACTGGGCTGCCTCATCCGGCCTTAATAGGAAAGGAGGTACTACTGGCAACTCGATGTGATGTGGCTGGTGGGTATCCATGCAAGGCCTGCTCTTTTCTGAAGAGAAATGGAGGAGGAGTGGGTGGGATAGGGTGAAGGGGGTCCTGGGAGCAGAGCAGGGAAGAGAAACTCTAGTTGGGATTTAAAAAAAGACACACCTACAAGTCCTAGAAATGTACACTGTAGACACTTAAGTAAACCAAGAAAGTAGCAGACACAGCCAGGGGAAAGGAAATAGTTTGAATACACTTTAGGGGTTGTATCTTCTATACCACAGAATGATCCCTCCATATTTTATCTCTGATATTATATCATTCAAAATTTCAAATTGAAGAGTAACATAACACGCCTATAATCTCAGCACATGGAAAGTGGATGCAGGAAGATATGACCCAATGTGAACTACATAGCAAGTTCCAGGCCAGCCTAGGCTATGGAATGAAGCAGACTGTGTCTATAAAATATAAAACAACTCTATGTTGTGGTTGTGTAGCTTGGTGTTCTTGTGGGGCTCTTAACAGTGGGAGTGGGGATGTCTCTGACTCCTGTGCCTGTTTTGGGGGACCATTTTCCTCTTACTGTGCTGTTCTCATCCAGCCTTAGTCTTATGCATCTTGATAAGCCATGTTTGGTTGGCATTCCTGGGAGGCCCACTCTTTTCTGAAGGGAAATGGAGGAGGAGTAATCTTCTCTTGGGAAGACTGAGGTCGTGGGGGGGGGCTGGGAGAAGCGAGGGAGGGGGAGCCAGTCAGAATGTAATCTATGAGAGAAGAATTAATAAAATGCATAATAAAATTATATATAAATTTAAAAAGTAAGCTAAAATGGTAAATACAAAGTTAAACTAAAAATTCTGAAAGAGGTATAGGGCTCACTGGGAACTTCATAAGTCACTGAGAATGTACTCCTGGAAAGGATTACGGTGTTTCTGGGGCAACTCTAGCTGGTTATAAAAGCCGCAGCATGGCCTCACCCCAGCACTCCTTTGCTCATTCTCTATCAGGTGAGTAACATTTCAAGGCTCAAGTTTCTGAGATGTGTTTAGACATAGAAGTTGTACAGAGACAGAAGGGAGAGGAGCACACAGCTAGGCCCTAATAAGGAGTCCCAAGGAAAGTGGGGTGGGTGGCAAGCTGTGAGGTAACTGGGGATCCCTTGGGGGAATGCCAGGAGTAATCTGGTAGGCCTAGCAAGCAGGTTGCCAGGCAGAACTCAGGGCAGCTGAGCACTGCCTCACCCTAACACCACGGACACACAACCTCAGGGGTCCGCTGCCGACCCTGCTGACTGACAGGTGCTGTTAAGGCTCCCTGTGGCCCTCACAGTGTGGGTACACACCCAAAAGCCATCTCTGGTTCTCTGCACCCCCACAGGCAGGAGAGAGAAATTCCTTTAAAACAATAAAGAAGCTGATATCAAAGAGAGGTGTGGCTAGTGTAGACAAGGAAGCCGGGTGGCTGACAGGAAGACCCGGTGGCCAGGACAGAGGACCTTAACTGAATGCTTTCTGCTTTGAGAGTCCTCTGGCAGTGTCATCGCAAGAAAATCCCCAAGTTGTCCACTGTGGCTGTGACCTCCCAAAATCCTCTCAAACACTCACAGATCTGAGTTGCCTGATCCCTTTTATAGAGCTGCACCCTGAGGTCCTATGAAGTGAGAAGATTGTAGAGTCTCAGCTTGGACTCCAAACTGGCAGTCAGGTCCCACATACTCTCAAAGGGAGGTCACAGGTAAGCTGGAATCCCGAAGATTAGAGGATGGTCAGGTTGTGACATGGGTGTCCTCCAAGTTCAGGACTCAGAATCCACGTGCACAGTCCGTAGCCTTTGAGTGACTCACAAAATTCCTGCCTTCTGATGCCTCAGGTCCTCACACCTGCTGTCCTCAAGTAAGATGAGAACACAGCAGACAGCAAAGGGTCGGCTGACTGTGGCTCTTGGCTACCCCAGTCCCTGCATGTGGACTTTGGCTATTTTCCAACTGGGACACAGGTGAGACCACACACTGCAGACCAGCCAGAGCCTGGCTATGGGCCAGTAACACCTCCTGACAAGAAACAGGATCTAAGAGGCAGGAGGGACCCATCAGGGCCTAGGTTGCTAGCCCCAGAGCCTTTCAGTACCTACCTTAGCTGCCCATCTCCAGATGCCCCTGGGTTGAGCACCAGCACCCGGCCTTTTCCTAAGGCACTGCTGAGTTCAGAGCTGGGGGCTATGTCCAGGCTTTCTTAAGAGTTTTAGAACCAGGCTGGAGAGATGGCTCAGCTGTTAAAGGCTAGGTTCACAACCATAACAGATTCTTAGAACCTCCAAGAAGGCTGGCTGTGGTGTGCAGTCAACCTAAGAAGTCTTGAGTGATCAGACCATGCCCTGCAGCAATCTTCTAGGCAGATAAATCCTGATGAACACCTGACAGGCCTCCCTAATTGCCTTATACATTTGCTGTCACCTTCTGCTGTGTCCCCGAATTCATCAAACAGCTCCTGAGCGCCATATATACTGAGAAAAGCCGGGGTGCTCCAGAGGCTGATGGTGAGGACAGATGGCAAAGTCTCACCTCAGGGAGACGCCAGGCACCCAAGGGACAGGACGAGACCTTGCTGAAAGGCTACGAGCTTAGAAAAGCAGAGCCCCAAAAGTGAGAATGTATCTAGACCGGGGACTGTCCTCCCCGGGGACAGAATGGGTGGAGAAGAGGGAAGTCAGCAGGCAGGCTGAAGTAGGAAAGTCCAGGCGAGAAGCAGGGGGATGAGAAAGGTGGAGGAGCCCTTGAGCCCTTGAGCCCCAGGAGCCCCAGGAAGCAGTCCCCAGAGCTGCTGCTTCCTGCCTGGTCAGTACTGTTATCCTTCCTGATCCCTGTGGCAGGGCGAGCAGAGACTATCTCAGTTCACACGTGGAGGAGAAGACCTACTGCTTCTTCATCTTTGGGAGGTCTGGAAATGAAACGGGCCCAGAGCTCAGGGTTGTGTAACAAGCCAAGGAAGGGAATCACAGTTCAGCATGGTTGTTTGCCTGACATCTGAGGCCAGAGTCCACACTTTAACAAGGAAAGCAACAGGCTCACCTGGGTTGAAATCAGGCTACAGAGAACCTTTGCTCTAGTCCGTGGGCCTGGTAACACATCCCCTCTAAGTAGGGGAAAGGTTGGACCACAGGAGCAGTGGACCAAGCACCGTGCTCAGGTCAGGGGACACCCTAACAGCGGGAAGCATGGACTTCCTCAGAAATGGGGCTAGCTGCACAGTGATGGCCCAAGGCTGGGTCATATCACTCAGCGACAGAAAAATCCCTTATGCAGTGCCCTTTCTGACAGCTGTATGACCCAGACAGGACACGCTCTAGATATCTCCTTCGGATAAGGCCCCTGGAAGGTGGGCTCAAAGACCACAGGGTCCAAGTATGTGAAGTCACCCACACACTGGCTTCACGGTGCCACCCGTATCTCTCTTGCTGAAGCACTCTGCCCAGCTAACTCTGCTCAGACTGGTTGAATGGGATTGCCCTTCCAGGTGACAGGGGGGTCTCCATGAAACTGGGCAAGTGGGGAGGAGTTGGGAGAGGGAAATAAATACGATCAAAATATATTACGCAAAAAGTCAAATGAAAAAGTCCAAGGGGTCAAAACATTAAATAGAAAGATATTAAATAGAAAGATCTGAGGGGCAAAATAAGGATAGTACCAGTTTTAACTGATCTTAATGGCTTTCTTCATGGGTCCAGGGCTCTAGAAGTTCCTGGGCTTTAGACTTTAATAAATACAGCACTTGGAAAAGCTAACAGAATGCAGCCTGTAGACGGGTGGATGAAATTTTGAAACTGCATAGTCTTGGCCAGTAAATCGTCTACCCTATTAGCACGAGGGCCTGTGCTGATTCCCAGCACTCATGTAGTAAGCAGGCATGGCATGGAGACATGGAGACATAGGGGCATGAGGGCATGGAGACACGAAGACATGGAAATGTGGAGGCGAGGAGGCGAGGAGGCGTGGAGGCGAGGAGGCGTGGAGTTGTGAAGGTCTGGAGACATGGAGATGTGGGGACATGGAAGTATGTACCTAAATTCCTAGTACCAGGGATGAAGAGGCAGGAGGTTTTCCAGGGTTTGCCGCTCATCCAGTCTAGCCAAGTCAGTGAGCTCTGGGTTCAGTGAGACTCTGTCTCAAATAAACTGAGAGACACTGAGGAAGACACTCACTATGAATGTCTGGCCAGTGCATGCACATATACACACGAGCACCTGCATAAACCACACGAGCACATACACACTCACATACATGAATGCACATGTGCATGCACGCATGCACCATGAGCAAGCACACACCAATAACATGCTCTTTTCCTGAGCTGCTTCAGAGTGCTAGCACAGGGAGCAGACCCCTTGGTGCCAGGCCTGGGGGGGTCAGCTGCTGGGTGACATTCTGTCTTTTACGATGCTGCCATGACCCAAGCTTAGAGGGTGAGGATGGGGGAAGGGATCAGACTGCGGGTTCAGGTCCCAGCTCTGCCGTTTACAGTCAAACAAAACCTTCCCACTCAGTCTAGCCCCGGATTTATAAAAGGAGGAAGACAAGCTGCTGGCCTCGGTTTCCCCTTTTATAAACCAGGGACTGGACTAAGTGGGAAGATTTCATTTGTTAGTTGGAAACAGTGGTTGACACTATTTTACAGTTTGGACTTTTAAAACGAGTTATTTTATAGCTGAGTGTCACAGGCGGACGGCAAAGCCCGAGTCTAACCCTCTTGAGTGCCCGCCCCTGATGCCTGGCGAGAGCAGGCCTTTATGCAGCTCTGCTGATTAAGCCGGAGCTTGTGTATGCGCTCTGCCCACTAAGCTTACATCACACATGCAAGGAAGTGTGACACTCCCTGCCAGGGAGCACATGGGCCTCACCCTTGATGTGTGCAAAGCCAAGAAGCACTGTCAGGGGTGAGAGAGTGAGTGGAAAGCTTACTTTGTACAGCACCAGGGCTCTCTTCCAAATCAAGAATAAACATGAACACAGGAAGCCGTTGTGTGAATGCTCACATGGGAGCCAGCTGTGTGCAGAGGGCCGCACATTCCTGATCCTGCCTGCTTGCAGACATACTTCCTCATAAATCACAGGCCCTAAAATGCCAGGTGGCAAAGCTCCCTGGACTTGGACCAGAGAGGCTAACAGTCTGAGATCACCTAGTAAGGGCAAAGTTGACTGTAGGGCACCTACGGGAATGACTCACCATGACTCTTGTATGTGTGTGTGTAACTCCTTGTTAAGAACAAGAATCAACAAGCCCCTTGAAGCTGTGTTCATAGTCATTTAAAGGGACAGCAGCTTCTTCCCTTTCCAGTACAGATATTTGTGCCTAAAAACGTCCTGTCCAGTGGCTGACAGGTCTTCTGTCCTGTTGCAGTTCCCGTCACACTATGGCGCTGAAAAGCCTAGCTCTTCCCACCAACACTGCTCCTAGAATATTCTACCAGCACTGGGCATTTAGAATGCCCTCCACCTGAGGTTCTGGTTTTTCATTAAACTTTGTTCCTGTGAATGGGGGCCACTGTAGCCTCTGCTGGCTTTAAACTTGAACAGGAGCCAAGATGGCCTTGAACTCCTGATCCTCTACTTCTCCCAGGGTCTGGGATTCTAGACCCTCATGCCTGGCTTTCCCATCAAACTTAATAGAGGTTCTCAATGGGAGATTGTATAGATCAGGGTGGCCTGTGGACATGTCTACTGGGGCTTGTCGTATGTTGGTAGGTGTGGGAAGATCTGTGGGCCACTGTAGGCGGCACCATTTCCTGGGTAGAGCATGCCGAGCATGGGCAAGTTAGTTTCTGTCTACTCTTGGCGTGGGTGTGATGTGACCAGCTATTTTAAGTTCCCTCTGCTGTGACCTGCCTGCTGTCATGGACTATAATCAAATTGTGAACTAAAAGAAAGAAACTTTCTCCAATAAGCTGGAGAAAATATCAGATTATTTTACCACAGCTACAGACATGAAGCTAAGAAAGCCCCCGAGGAACAACATCCAAGGTTGATCTGTGGCTATCACATGAATTCACATGCACACACACACGTGACATGTATGTGCACCCACACAAACACAAATACGCACAAAGAAGAGCAATATGCTTCAAGCATACAAATGAAACTAAAAATGGGAAAGACGAGGATAGAAAGAAATAAGGAAGAAAGGAGCAAACAGATGAAGGATATCTTGAAGATCACAAATATCCAAGGAGGTGGTTCACTACTGAAACAGAAAAGGGGAAATAGCTTACCACAGATCACAGAGGGAAAACCCAGAAAGTTTAATGACTTTTGTGGGGGGAGAAAAAACCCACTTTTATAAATGAAAGAGACTGAATAAAAAAAAATTAAACACCTTTTTACGCTTCAAAAAATACCACTAAGAAAGACAAAAGTTGAGGGGTGGCAAGGTAGCCCAGTGGGTAAAGGCACTTGCTGCACATAGCTGATAGCCGAATTCTATTCCCGGTTCCCACAGTGAAAGGAGGGAGATGATGCCTGAAGACTGTCCTCCAACTTTCTCAGGTGAGCTGTGGAACACACAGACACACACACATATACACACACACACAGACACACACAGACATACACACACACACACAGACACACACAGACATACACACACACACACACACAGACACACACACATATACACACACACAGACACACACAGACATACACACACACAGACACACACACAGACACACACACAGACACACACACCCAGACACACACATACAGACACACAGACACACACACAGACACATACACACACAGACACACACACAGACACACACACACAGACACACACACCCAGACACACACACAGACACACAGACACACACAGACACACACACACAGACACACACACACAGACACACACACAGACACACACACAGACACACACACCCAGACACACACAGACACACACACAGACACACACACATGCACACACTTAAAGAAGATGAAAAGTTGGGGCTGGAAGCATAATTGTTTGAATGTTTGCCTAGCATGCACAAAGCCCTGGGCTCCCACACTTTCATTTGAAGTCTCTGGGACCAGTAACGTGGAACTCAGAAATGTTCTTCGTGGTCCTCCACCCTGGCTATGGAGGGGACGAGCCTGTCCTTCTGATGTTGTACAAACTTCTTCCGGTTTTGCTCACTGTGGAAGAACTCAACGTTTTGACATTGGGGCAAGGCATTGCCATTTACAAGGTTCACACCCAGCATCCGTGTGATTGAGTTACAAGAAACAAACCAACAAAAACAACGAAACACAAAATCTCACTTCTTCTCAGGCCTTAGACGCACTAGGGTTTTTGTCTTGGTGGTAGTTCTGGCTATCCTAGGCCTAGCCGTCTGCACTCGTGGGCTGTGGTGTGTACATGCACCCTGAGAGCTGGTGGGGTCACAGGCTTCACAAAGTCCCTCCCTGGAAGATGGTGGGGAGGAATGAGTGAGGAGGCATGATGCTGCCTGCCCTCTGGGGTGTCTAAAGAGCGTGCAGCCCTGCTCTTAGGAAAATGGGCAGGCAGTGCGGGTGCTTGGTGGTGGTGGCGGGAAGGCCTTGTGCTCCCTTATGTATGTGTGTGTTGCTGAGAGTATATATGCTCAAATGTATGTGGGCTCATGTGTGTGCATACAGGTGGGGTCCAGAGGTTGATGTTGGGTGTCATCCTGGACCCCTCTCTGCTTTGTTGTTTTGAGGAAGGGTCTCTTTCTGAACCCGGAACGCAAGGCTGTGACTGGTCTAGGCAGCCGCCTTGCCTCGGGAGCCTCTGCCTTCCTACCTGCACTAAGATCACAGGGCCAGCATTGATGTGTGCAGTGGGGACCTGACCTCTGACCTCATGCTTGTGGGCAAGCACTTTTACCCTCTGAGCCCCCTCCCAGCCTCCTCTCCTTTTGTGTTTTGGCTCTCTTGGGGTCT
Source organism: Pachyuromys duprasi (assembly GCA_028658305.1). Taxonomy (NCBI): domain Eukaryota; kingdom Metazoa; phylum Chordata; class Mammalia; order Rodentia; family Muridae; genus Pachyuromys; species Pachyuromys duprasi. The sequence continues at coordinate 4,233,531 of CM053749.1, forward strand.
GGTTTGGGGCTGACCTGTCCTCCTTGGTTAGGGAACCTGGTCTCACTCTGAAAGGGTAGTAACACATTCTAGATCCAGGGACTCCTCCCCTCCCCCATTCATTCACTCAGCAGGAGCCTTGCTGCAGCTTCCTTTAAGGCCTTGCCCGCCTCTGCTAAGGAGATCGGGGGCTGCAGGGCTGTTCATTACTAAGGAGAGCGTCTCAAGCAGCTGGAATGAGGTGCTGAGTGAGACCGTCGGACATTCTCTGAGACCACGTCAGTGCCTTGATAAAACGCCTTCTTCTGACCAGCAAGCTGTGAGAGGAGGGCTGGGAATCTCACGATGCTTAACCTGAATCAGAGTCAGGACAGCCTCTGTCGCCACAATGCAAAGCTGTTGCCATGGCCCCAGAACTGCTTGCCGTTCACCTGAGAGCGAAATGGCGGTGTTTGGAGGAGGGTTACTCTGGTTCGTGTCCAGAAACCTCGAAACCGTAGGAGATCTTGCCTTGCAGTGTTGATTGCAAAATGCCCTGCAAGACCGGAAAGTTCCAGTTTACACTTCTAGGGGGAGGGGCTTCAAAAATGTGCACAAACTTTTTTTTTAAACTTATTTGACACAAAGTACTTATTCTGTTGCTCAAACTGGCCTTGAACTTTTGCGTGCCCACTTGCAGCATCAGAGGTGTAGTCGGGTGAGCTTTGAGAAGGAGGGGTTTTCAAGTTCTTTGACCTGGCTTCCAGAAGCTGGGTAGGGTGGTGGGGTGGCGTCAGAAAGGCTCCCCTTCTGATTGGCTGCAGAATAGGTAGGCAGGACTTGTGAAAAATGCAAGGCTCCAACTGGCTCTGACCTTGTGCAGGCCATCGTTTTTATTCGCCGAGTTCTGCACCCAGAGCCTAGACAGATCGGTGGGAGCCGCCTCCGCCATGCACCGG
>CM053749.1:4242712-4259162 GCA_028658305.1 Pachyuromys duprasi
TGGCTCTGTCTAGCCAGCTTGGATTCTTTTTCCCCAGGGCGTACGGTGTGGTGTCCATGTGCATTGGGACTGGGATGGGAGCCGCTGCCGTCTTTGAATACCCTGGGAACTGAAGCCCTGGCTGCGGGCACCACCAGAGCACCCTACAGTGGTGGCCAGAGAGGGACTCCACGGAAGCCATTGGCGTGGGACTCCCCTGTATCACAGCACTTTAATTTAGAAAATGTAATCATGATACAGGGACAAGTGAGCATTGGGCCACCCAGTCCTCTTGGCTGAACCAATGTCAATGCAAGGCACTGCTGACCACAAGACAGTGTGCATTTCTGCGGGACAGTGGCCTCATGGATGATGGGTACAGTGGACATAGTAAATGTGTGCTGTCTGATTTGGGTCCAGCTCTTGCTTTGTTGGACTCTGGGGACCATCGGTGTGGTGGTTGTCACAGTCACTTTGGTGGTGTCGTGTGCCCCTTAGCCCCAGGACCTGCCATGCAAGGGCTTGGCTGACACCATCCCCAGGAGGAGCTGCCTCATCCTAGGACCTTCGGCAGCCCCATGGCCCTGCCCCTCAGCCCTGAGCCAGATGTCCGGGGCTGGGGCTGGGGCTGTGGACTCCGGAGCCTCAGAGCTGGTGAGGCACCACGTATCTCTCATCGTAAGAGCCTTTGCCCCGCAGCCTCAGGGTGCAGGGTTTCTCACTCAGCACGCCTTCTACCACCATCGTGGACTCGTACAGCAGGTTGTTCCTGGGGAAGGGGTAGGTGAGGTTAGGGGATGCCAGCCAGTGCCCAGGCCTGTGGGCAATGTCCCGGAGGTGGGAAGCAGCTCTTACCTAGGAGTGAAGAACACCTGAAGGGGGATGGATGTTGGTGGTGCATTGGTGGGTCGGGCTTCCAGCAGCCCACTGCTTGGAGTGACCCCAAAGGCATTATCCTCCCTGCCTGGTTCCTCCTGTCCTACACCAAGAAGAAAGGCCACACATGGGCACAGGCTGTTGATGTGTGGTTGCCCTGGACCAGACCAGCCTCTCAGGTGCACCTCTGGTCATGTGGGCAACCCAGGGCAGGGCAACCGGGCACTGAAAGACAGATGACCTCTGGGTGTGTCAAGTGCCACCAGCCCTAGGACGCCAGTCTACATGGATGGGACTCAATGGTCTTTCCTAGGGGTCTCACTCATTCCCACCAAGCGATGGCAGCATTTGGGAGGGGTCAGCATACCCATCAACACTGTCCAGTAGCTCAAGCAGCCACTGAGGTTCATCAGGTAGACCTCCCGGGTGTGCTGCTGGTTCACAAAACAGGTCCCGAAGTCCACCCAACTGGTGGAGAGCTGCAGCTCTGGCACAGCCACAGTAGCCCGCAGGGGCACTTCCTGGAAGCCGAGCCCGTGACTCAGTGAGGTGTGAAGCAACCTCACCCACCGGGGTAGTGTTCTCAGCTGTGGTCCTGGGACACAGGGAACCCCACCTCCCCTGAGCACTGACACTTCTGAGCAGAGCTGGGGCAGCAGGACAGTTGCAGATGGGGTTGGCATGGCCTCCAAAGCCAGTGGGCCAGGTGGGCTCCTCAGGGCCAGGACACCCTCAGCTCCTCTGTCTGCCTCCCTCCCGTGGAGCTCTGTGCCCTGCTCCCGGTCAGTGGGCCAGTCTGCCATCTGATCTTCCTCACCGTCCTTGCCTCCTTCCTCCCAGGGGCTCTGAGACAGACTCAAAATTATTAGACTTTGTGCCAAGCCGTCCCTCAGAAGTCCATGAATCACCCAGGTGCCACCACGGTCACCTTCCCTTTAGCCCCAGCTGCCGCCTGGGCGTGCAGGTTTCGGCTGCTCTGCTTCTGGTCTCTGGCATCTCATGGGGCTTATCCTTCAGCTCCTCACCTGTGCCAACAGCTAGCCTCTGACTCCCTCAGCTCCACCCTGACCTGTGTGTGGCCTGCTCAGTGGCACTCAGTCTAGCTCTCAAAGCCCCGAAGGAGCCAAGTCATGTCCCTCATAGCTTCCTCAGGTGCTCACTGTCCCCACCAGTGAGGTCACACCCTAGGTCTCTTCGTGCCATTTCCATTTTCCCGTGATTACGCAGGAGGCAGGCCTCACCTGCCACCTCTTCCAGGGAGCACCCACGGATTCCCCCTCCAGCCCCTCACCCTTGGGGACAGGGGTGCCGCCTTCCTCCCTGGGGTTGGAAGTGTCAGGGGGCATCTTAAAGCATGCCTGAATGGTCTGGTTGGTGAAGCCCAGGAGCAGGTTCTGTGTGAACACCATCGTTTTCTCTCCGATCTCATGCTGCTGGATGTCCACTCCGGGCAGCATCTGGTCGGCCGGGAGCTTCTGGTAGGACAGCAGTTCCAGGGACAGCGAGAAGGACACGGCCACCTGAGCGCATGCGGACACGGTGTCACTCTAGGTTGCTGAAGGCAGGGAACCTACTTCATCTGGAGCCTTCCCCTGTCCCTGCTCCAGCCAGGCCACTGTCAGCCCCTAGCTCAAGAGGCTGTGGAGCCCAGAGCAGCCAGCTGCCCAGCACACAGCCCAGTGGCGCCCCCATGTGGAGTGTGTGCCTGCTGTGTGCAGGGCACCTGGCCAGCGTGAAGTCAGCCTTCCTTGTCCCCAGGAGTAAGGAAACCGCCCTGGAGCTGAGCTGAGCTGAGCTGAGGCTGTGTGTACGGGCCGAGGAAAAACTGTTCTTATCCTGAGGACTCGAGGGGCCTGTTAGGGTCTGAAATGGGACATCCAAGGCAGCTTGCCCTCCCGCAGTGCCTCTCGCCGCCGTGGGCACTTGGGCTCTGGAAGCACAAGTGGGCTGAGAATAGTGGACAGGAAACCTACACAGAGTGGGGCTTGGGCTCCTGGCCCTTGAGACAGCTCTGTGGCAGCTCATCGGAGTCACCGGAGGTGTTTGCTACACCTGAGTCCCGAGTTTCACATGGCAAGGAGGTCTGAAGGGGGTGTCTGGGAGCTTTACTTGGTGCAAGCATTCTAACGGCTGGTGTCCCCAGGCTTGGAAGCCATGGTTTAGGGCCGAGATGAGGATGGGCAGAGCTGACAGGTCTGAGGTCTCCCTTGGGGCCTGGTTGGACTGGTTGCAGTGGTAAAAATGCTACTGCAGAAAGAAGGGGCCACTCGGGACAGGACGTGGTGGATCTAGAACTAACAGAGTTCAGGTCAGGAACCAGATGCTCAGATACCATCTGTCTGTGACCACAGAGGAAGGTGCAAGGCCATTGTGTAATGTTCATTTTTTTTTCTGGGAGCCTCTCCTGGGCCTCCTGGGGAGCTCTGGAAGAAGGACCCTCCCTTCCCCCTAGCTCTCTTAGTGGGGAACCTAAGCAGAGTGGTCAAGAGAGTGCTCTCCTGTTTTCCACAGCTCTGGCTACCTGGCCACCACAAGCAAGGCCTGGGAGGTCTCCCCAGACAACACAAGGCTGGCCCTCACTGCACAGTGAAAGGTACATCCGCCAGTGTGCGGCTGCTCAGTGAGATTGTGGAGGAGGTGGACGAGGTCAGCCAAGACGTGCAGTATAAGGCGGGCAACCAGCTGCAACTCCAACCCGTTGACAGGAGGGGCGAGGGGCTGCAAGGGGGGGAGAAGGAGGGTCTTGCGAGGAAGGAGCGGAGGTGGGAGAGGAAGGATTTCAGCTTTGCCGTCCATCCTGGACAAGGCTGCTCCCACCCAGAGAGCCACCATTCAAAGGGCTGTGCACGTGTCCTGTTTCTGCAGAGCCTGGGCCCCACCCCCATTTCAGGTACCTCAAACTAAAGGAGGCAGACATTCATGGCCTGGCATCCCCAGGACAACCCTGCCTCTAAAAATCCAGGCTCCTGTAGACCCTGTGCTCTGCATGATGTTCACGGTCAGCCAACTGTGGCCCCAAGCCAGGGCATTAAACCTTGAGCCAAAGGTCACATGGGAAGGCAGGGGACATGGTGTGAATTGAAGGTGCTCACCGGTATCCACCGGCCTCTGCCAGGCCATCAGGACACACGCTGGAGAGCCTGGATGTGTTTGTGGGAGGCACGTGGTTATTTGCAGTAGGCCCATCCGTGTACAGCCTGTGCAGCGGGACTATGAGTGTTGAAAGGGACATCTCTGGGGACGTGCAGCTGTGGCTGTGAGTGGTGGTGGTGGTGCCTGTCAAGGCGGGCAGGGAGATGGCCCACCGCTGCACTGACCAGCGCGTTCTCCTGTGGGCGGAGCACCAGGTGTTGGCCGCTATCGGCTATCTCCTCCTCCTCCTCCTGCTGCTGCTGCTGCTGCCGCCGCTGCCGGCGTGGCCTCCGCCGCTGCTGCTGCTGCCGCTGCTGCTGCTGCTGCTGCTGCTGCTGCTGCTGCTGCTGCTGCTGCTGCTGGGCACCAACTGGAGAAACGAAGAAGGGCCTGGGGGCCAGGATGCGGAAGTCGTGCAGGATCTCCTTGCTGTTGATCAGCTTCAGATGGCGGGTGGTTAACCGGTCACTCAGCACCTGGGGCCACAGTGGGGGCGGTGGGGGGGGGCTGGCTTGCTTGGCACATCTCTTTCTACCATGCCCCAGAAGGGCCCACGGGCCTGTGGGAGGTTCAAGTCCTTTGACTGGTTGGGGGGACAGTATACTCACCCCGCAGCAGGGATCCTTTGGGATGAGGTCGCTGGCCTGGCACTGGAATTCCAAGTAGCCACTGCTGTCCAGCTCGACGTCCAGCCTGCCCAGTGACAGGCACTGCTCTGGCAGGCCACCAGGGTCTGGGTCCCCAGGCGCCCCGTCCCTGCCCTTGGCTGTCTCCTCCTCTCTTCTCAGAGAGCTCCACCAGTGGAGTGGACTTCCTCTCTCAAGGGGATGGGGGTGGGGGTGGGGAACAGGGGTGGGAGGTACAGCTGACTCACTGTGCGTGTCTCACGTGGCCGTTCAACTCCAGCCTCAGGGGACCAACGGCGTAGTCCTGAAGGCGGCGCATCCGGCCTGGAATCTCTCTGTCTGTCTGCAGAGCCCAGTCCATCAGAGGTCACTGTGGTTCCTGAGCTGAGCAGGCAGCGGGGGGCGGGGGGGAGGAGGAGGGCGGCCACGGCTCCCTCACCCAAGGTGGCAAGGCTCACCTCCTTGTCCAGGCTCATGTAGCCCAGGGCATAGCCGGTACACGCCACCTTGTGCAAGACCCCGAGGCCGAGCACCACGGGTGTGAACGAGATGCAGAAGGTGCTGTTGCCTCCAGCCGGGATGACCTGGCAGGGACAGTGGACTCAGCCCTGCCCCAAGCGCCGGCAGCCCAGGGCAGCCCCCCAGGAGAGCGCCCACCCCGGTGCCGGGTGCCTCCACCTACTCACCACCTGCCTGGGGCTGATATGGTACATGTGGTCGGCAGACACTCCGTCGTGCCCCTGAAGGACCACCGAGATTATGTGCTCTTCAGCCCTGGTGCCACCGCTGCAGCTGCCCTGTTGCCAAGGAGACCCTGAGTTCGCATGGGTTCAGCCGACCTGGGCCCACATCTCGCCACGCCCTGTACCCCGGCTCACCGATGAGGCAACAGCAAGGCTAGACACTGACACGTTGGAGAGGCTTGGGGACCCTGGAGAGTTGGCCTCTGGGATCTCGGGGTAAACAAGCTCATTCCCGGCCTGATCCCGTAGCGGGAAGGGAGGCCCATAGAACACAAGCAGCTCCAGCAGCCGGTCCTCCTTATCTTCTGGGACAAAGGTCTTCCAGTCTATGCGGATGTCTGGAACAGTCACGTGGGGGGGGCGGGAGTGGGTGGTCTCCATCTGGCCTCCACCTCTTTATTCTCCCACGTTCATGGTGGAAGGGACCTCGCAGTTTTTTTATGATGCTGTGGTTTTGGAAAGAAGGTCTTAGGGACAGGAAGATGCCTGAGTTGCTTGCTGTGTGTGCTGGTTACTTTTTGTCAATCTGTTCCAAACTAGGGTTGCTCCGGAGGAGTGAACCTCAGCTGAGAAATCACTTCCATCAGTCTGGCCTGTGGGTATGTCTATGGGGCCTTTTCTTGATTGATGATTGATGTGGAAGGTCTCACCCCACTATGGGCAAGGTCACCCCAGGGCAGGTGGTCCTGGATTGTGTAAGAACGCACACTTAATAAGCCAAGAGGAGCAAGCAGGAGAGCAGCGCCCCTCCATAGTCTCTGCTTTGGTTCCTGCCTTGAGTTCCTGTCCTGACTTTCCATGATAAGCCTTTCTTCCCCAAGTTAATTATTTGTCACGGCAACAGCCAGCCAGCGAGGACACTGCGTGCACATGAGGACCTGAGTTTGAACCATAGCGCCACATGAAGAGCTGGGTGTGGCAGCATATGCGTGTACACCAAGTTCTGAGGAGGCAGAGACAGGCTGGCCTCTGGGGGTTGCTGACCAGCCAGGCTAGGCTATCTGGTGAGTCCTGGGTCACTGACAGGCCCCATTTCAACAAGCAAGGTGGAGAGTACTCAAGGAACAACACCATCTTCTGGCTTCTACACACATGGCTACATTCATGTGAGCATACCTGAACACACATACATACAAACAAGCACATACAAGAACATGAGTAGTTCTTCACAGGCCCAGCTCAGTCATTTGAAGCTCTCATGCTTATATGACCATTCTTCAAATCCTAGAACCTAGGACCTCCTTGCTCCCCAGGGCTTCCTGTGTTGGCTTGTCTCTGACAGGTGGCCCTCCACACCCGTTTCCACCTTCTCCACACCATCCATCAGCCCCCATCTGCTTTCATTTCCTCCCCCAGTCAGGCTGACCTCCATGGGCATCTTCAGAGCAACACCCTACCTCCCTTTGTACCCCACTTCTTCTACCCATGAGGCAAAGCAGGGCAGCTAGTTCAGATGTCCCCTACCATGCAAAAGCTTCCCTCAGCCATACCACCTCCTCAACTATGCCACAACAGGATTCGAGACCAATCATCCAGTCACCTCTGAATGTCTCAATTAACATGGAGTTTCTGGATCTACAATGTCAGGTGCTGGTCCTGGAACTGGTCTTGGCACTGGGCAATGCCTTGGGACACACCCAAGTCTCTTGATCTTGTCTCTCCTATCTATCATCTGGGGTCTGCTTCTTACCAGGGTCACCAATGGTCTCCATATCCCAAGTCCAGAGGACTGGGGCAATGAGCAGGTGTCTGAGTGGTGACGAAGAAAACTGCTAGGGAAAACGGAAGCCAAGGAGAAAACCCAGAAAGCCAGAGAATAGCTGGGCTTATGAGCTGGGCCTGGGAGTCCAGCCACTTGGGAAGATGAGACAGGAGGACCTCAAGTTCAAGTCTGCCCCGAGTGATGGTGGCTTTGGCAACTAGGTGAGGCCATATCTCTAAGTGAAGAGGGAGAGAACGGCTGCGGAGGTTTCATGGGCAGAGCGCTGGCCTGGCATAAGCGACACCCTCAGCTGACTCGGTACAACTGCAGAGCCAACCACGAGATGCACAGACAAGGTCATCTTGGGATTTCAAAGGCTTAGCCTCCCACTGTTCACCAAAAGCAGGCGGCCTCTGTCCTCCATGCTCCTCCTACCACACATGACCCTTCTTCAATAAATAAATGTAACTTTAAAAGCTTAAAAACGAACAAAAATCACAGCAGAGTGTTGGCGAGGCAGTGAGGTTGCCATGCCCGCTCAGGAGTCCTGAGAGTGACGGCGCTGAGCTAAGGGAGCCGGAGACGAAGAGCCAAGGAATGGCGCTCAAGTGCCTCTAACAGAGCCGTTGGGAATACAACGCAAAACTATTGCAAATTCAAGGAGGGCCTGACTTCAGGACTCGGCGACAGTGAAGACAGGAATACAGTCTCAGGACTGTGTAGATCCCACAAGGGGCAGATCCCCGAAGCTCAGCTTCTCGCCTGCGGCCGTACCTCCCTTAGAACAGCCCGGCGAGTTTCAGTCTCTGGTTCCTGAGTTGTCCATAAACCGTCCTTAAATCACCTTACACCCGCCACCTCTCTGGCTTTACTCAGATGCAGCCCAAGTGCCCCCCACAAGGAAGTAGAGGCACTCCCCAAAGGCCCCAGCACCTGGCCACACTGCCATTGGGCGGAGGCCCCAGGGCAGGAAACCCTTTGCCCCGTTCTCTGAGTATCGCCAGCCCACCCGGGTGGTACCTGGTGAGTAGCCCAAATACTGCTGGCTGAAGGGATGAGAAACCAGCCCTGGGCATATCTGTCCCCTGGTACAGGGATCCGGACGACACAAAGTTAAATAAGGATGAGCCCCATCCTCGGGGAGGAGCGCGCCTGCCTTTACCCTGGACCGGCAGTCACCCCTCTCTCTGCTTTGGACCTCTGCTGTGTCTCAGGAGCCACGGGCCACCTTGGCTCCATGGGTCCTGTTCCCTTGGGCCGCACACCACCCTGACAGACACCCGAGCAGCTCACCACAGTGACTGGAGTTGAACAGACGGAGGGTTCTGGTGACCGTGTCTCCTCCAGAGAGCTGGGTCCCAAACCTGGGGGGAGAGGGCAGCCTGAGCCAGCACGCTCCTAACAGTGTGCATCCATGGGGGCAGGGAGGGGGCAGGAGCCCTGGGTGGATCTCAGGCCAGAGAGGCGTCAGCTATCTGTCCTTGTCCCCCTATTGCCAAGACCCAGGGCTGCAGAGTGTTAATGGCGCTGTGTGTCACCCCACGGTGCTGACAACATGCCTGGGGGCTTCAGTTGGGTCCTAGCTTGTCTGTGGCAGCCATAGGTTCCGGTACTGCCTCGGATTGCTCTCTGCCCACCCACCCGCCACAAAGCTCAGAGACACACAGATGTCAGCCGTGTCCCCAAGGCTTCTCTTCTCCAAGATGGCCCTGCCCTACTGCCTCCTGTTGGCTCAGGTGGTCCTAGGCCAGCTGGAGAACCAGGTGCCAGCGCAGACAACCCAGCCTGGCAGCAAGAGGGGTCTGATGTGTATGGGGGGGTGTTATCGGGGATCAGAGACCAGAGCTGAAGCTGGCTACCTGATGATAGGCTCCTCCTGGAATGGGGCCACACTGTAGCACATGTTCCTCAGGGAGCTGATGGGGGAGCCCACCACAGCCATATACACAGGGATGACAGTTACTGGCTGGTCTCCCACCTGTCAACACACACTCTGTCACTTTCTTTGGAACAAAGCTTCCGCGTGTCCAGCCAGACCACAGTCCCCAGAACTCGGGTCCTGCTGAGCCCAGCCTCACCCACTACCCAGTTCCCAAGCTAGACATCTCTAGCCTGGGCTACTTCACTCCTTGCTCCTGCTGCCCTTCCTTCCCCTCACAGCCTGCTACTGATCCACTAGCATCAGGGTCTGTGGTCTCTTATGGCCCCTTTGTTCAGATTTTTGTATCTTTCACTTTGTTAAAGGTGTGTGGCAGGAGCTGGGGAGATGGCTTGGTGGTTAAGAGCACTGGCTATTCTTCCAGAGGTCCTGAGTTCAATTCCCAGCAACCACATGGTGGCTCACAGCCATCTACAGTGAGATCTGGTGCCCTCCTCTGGTGTGCAGGCAGAATACTGTATAAATAATAGGTAAATAAATCTTTTAAAAAATTGTAAAAAAAGGTCATGTGAGCGTATGCATGAGAGAGTGCATGCGTGTGTAGACAGACTGCCTAGCAAATGATATAGTGCAGAGGGCCAGGAAGGGGGTGGTGCAGGGAAGCTGTTCTTTCCAGCCTGCCCTGTACATTGTGGAGAGCCAGAAGGTTCTGCTACACAGCAGGACTCTCCTGTCTGAAGCGTCTCCTCCCTGGCTGCAGAAGCCACGGGAATGTGAGCAAGCAGTAGCTGGCAGCAGCCGTGTTTGGAGAGGCGAGGGTCACAGCTGGCAGAAGGGAGGCCGGGAGCTGTGTGCCTGCGCGTCCTTACCGTGCAAAGGAGCTCATCCCAGTATTCGCCCCACATGTTGGCACAGCCCGTGATGTCAATTATCAGCTGCTGGTAGGCCCCCAGCCGTCCCTGGGAGATGTGGGCGAAGAAAGCAGCTCCTTTCTTGTGAGATAACATGTTCTCCACAAAGTCTGGGAGAATAGAACGTGGAGGGTCAGGGCTAAATCCTCAGGAGTTAGACAAAGTGTGGCCCTGGCAGAGCCCCTGCGCAGCCTCTGCCCAGTCAAGCAGCCCGCTTGGGCTGGCCCTGCTTGGCCATTTTCTTGTACCTCCTCTGAGGTCAAGTTGCTACCAGCCAAAGCCAAAATCATGTCCTATGTACAACTCAGGATGTAGCAGGAGGAATGCTTGGGGATTTCACTGAGGGACACTCTGGGAGGGACTTCCCTCCCTGGCAGGTGCTGGCCCACATCCTCATAAAAGGTCATGTCAAACCCAACTCTGGCCCTGGCTTGGGCCCAATGCTTCACATGTTGGTGGCTCTTACCAAGCTGTTCTTTCTTGGCCAAGTGCTCTTGGATGTGCGCTGTCTTCAGCAGGGCAGGGGGCATGTCAGGGCTTCACAGAGATAAAAGACAGTAAGTGCTGAAGAACTCAGTCCTTCCTGCACCCTGAGCCAAAGCCCAAGGCAAAAGCAGCTGGACAGATGCTCAGCACAGCTGGACAGGTGCCCAGCATGGGAAGGTAACCCTGCCTGCTCTGCCCAAGGGAAGCTGATCAGGATCCCTCTTTACCTCTTTACCTGTTTTTAAATTTCTGTTCCCACTGGACCTCTACCATCTAAAGCAACCATAGGTATAGGCTACTCCCTAAAGTAACAAGAATTGCCTCCTAAGAAATACACAGAACGGGCTCCGGGCCAGAGACCCTGTTACCCCAGAGGCAAACCCTAGCTCCGGGCCAGAGACCCTGTTACCCCAGAGGAAAACCCTAGCTCCGGGCCAGAGACCCTGTTACCCCAGAGGCAAACCCTAGCTCTGGGCCAGAGACCCTGATACCCCAGAGGAAAACCCTAGCTCCGGGCCAGAGACCCTGTTACCCCAGAGGAAAACCCTAGCTCCGGGCCAGAGACCCTGTTACCCCAGAGGAAAACCCTAGCTCCGGGCCAGAGACCCTGTTATCCCAGAGGAAAACCCTAGCTCCGGGCCCCAGATCCTGGGTGCCCTTTGCCACAGGCTCCGTTCTCCCCGGCTGCTCTCTGTCCAGCGTCAGGATGCGCTGACGTGCTGGAGCAGGAAGCTAATGGTTCACACAGCTCTTCCCCACCTCAGCCAGGACCCATGATACATCCTATAGCCCACACTGGTGACCTAGCATGCAGCACAATCCATATTGACAAGCCCTCACCCCAGCCCTCTGCACCCCGTTCATTTGTCTACAGTAGCATCTTGCTCATCTACCCATATTCCCTGTCTAGTCTCACATATCCACATCCAAGGACAAGCTGAAGAGGAGTCAAAAGCCTGCCCTCTCCCACAGGCCAGTCTGGGGTCTTCAAGGTGAGCTGTAAGAGCCATCTCCTCCATGCATCTCTCTGTGAAGTACAGCCTCCCTCCCACAACACTCAGCCTCCAGCCCTCCAAGCCACACAACTGTCCAGTGAGCTGACCACCTGTGCCCTGGGGAATGTCCCCAGGGAGTGATTGAGACTTACAGACTGATCTTTTTGTCCAGGCTTTCCGGGGAGCTTCCAAAGTACACAAACTTGAGAGTGAAAGGGGTCTGTATTGGGGAGCAGTTTGTCAGGATGAGCTGGCGAGTCAATCGGGTCCTCAGTGGGGCCTTCGAGCCAAAGTCCAGGCGGAGCTCCTCCAGGGGGCCTGGCCACTGCATGGTGCTGTCAGCACTGGGCCATGCCATGGGCACTGTGTTACCTGCCACTCTTGTCCCCGCTCAGAGGGCCACTCTGGGTGGGGTTGGGAGAGCAGCTCTGAAACCCAACTTAATTCTTGGTTCTCTCCTAACTGAGTGCCAGACCCAAGATCTAACCTTCTTGCCAATCCACAATGCCAGAGGAGTGCTCAGACTGCACAAATTACCCCCAGTGAAGTCAGAATGGCACACTTTCCGGTTGCTGGGCCTCATATGGGGGGACCTGCAGAAGACCCACTGCCATCCCCTGCCTCACAGTGTGTAGAGACACACTGCACAGGGTGGGGCACAAGGAAATCGGGGCCTGTGACAACTTGCCATCCCTCTTTCCACTTTTGCTTGGGAGTAAGGGGGACCAGTACCACCGTGCAATGCCAGCCTGCCATGTGGCTTCCCCTAGCCTGGGCTCACCTCTCAGACTCCCCTGTGGAGACAGTGATGGTCACTTGAAGTCCCTGAGGCTTCCCAGAGATGCCCAAAGCCAGCGGCTCCTCCATGCCAGACACATGGCAAGGGAGGGCCAAATCGGTCAGCTGCTCCTGCAAGAAGTTGATTCACAGGTCAGCCTCAGGGCAGGGGGTAACTCAGCACGAAGGCCTCAGTTTCTCTGAGGAAGGGCCCTGAGTGAGCCGTCCTGCCAGCCCAGACAAGGCCTTTAGAGGTTCATGGATATTCATGTCTGCCCTATGGATCTGTGTATACCCACAGGGAGGTACAGTGGTTCATCTTTGTTGTTTAAAATCACCATGGAAACATGTTTTGGCAAGCCTGTGAAGGAGACAGGGTAAACTGAGGTGGCAGGCCTATCCTGAATGTGGGCATTCCATGGCAGGCGTGAACATCCTAGACTGGATACAGAGAAGCAAGCTGAGCACCCGCATTCGTCTCTCTCCACTTCCTGTTTGCAGATGTGACATGACCAGCCGTCCCACACTCTTGTGGCCCTAGCTTCCCCACCATGATGCTCTCCACCCTCAAACTGTGAGCCAAGGAAATAAAGCTCTCTTCCATTAGGTTGCTCTTGTTAAAGCAACTGGATACAGTAACTGGTGCAGGAGCCTCCTCAAAGCCACTTCCTGGGAGCATTTCTCTGATGGCAGCAGGAAGCTGTGCCACTCCAGGCCTTGTCCTATCTGTCCTTCACCTGGCACCAGTCTTGCCTGTGTAAAAACACTCATTGGACCATACGTGCCATCAAGGAGTGAGGAGCTGGGCATGTAACGCTTGCATGCACACTGGCAATGAATGAATGAATACCTACAGAGATACAGGAATACGTAAAATATTAAAAAGGCCAGGTGGTGGTGGCACACGCCTTTAGTCCCTGCACTTGGGAGGCAGAGGCAGGTGGATCTCTGAGTCTGAGGCCAATTGGTCTATATATAAGGTTCCAGAATAGCCAGGGCTACACAAAGAAACCATGTCTCAAAAAAAAAAAAAAGAAAGGAAAGAAGAAAGAAAGAAAGAAACCCAGTCAAGCGGCAGTGGCGCACGCCTTTAATCCCAGCACTCGGGAGGCAGAGGCAGGTGGATCTCTGTGAGTCTGAGGCCAACCTGGTCTACATAGAGGGTTCCAGAACAGCCAGGACTTGTTAGTTACAAAGAAAAACCCTGTCTCAAAAACCCAAAAAGGAAAAAAGAAAAACAAAACAAACAAGAAACAAGAACCCTTCATCTTAAAGGGGTTGAGGAGGTTTCTCGTCCCAGAAGATCCACAAAGAGATGGCCAGCCACATCCAATTCCCACAGTGATGGCATCCCTCTGGGAGATGCTGAGCCTCTCTTAGGAAGATGTTAGCCCCCTGTTAGGCTCCTGCTGTAGCACCCGGGACAGTGCCTGCCTTAAGCAATGGCTTTGTCCTGGGAAAACTGGACAGCTGTGTTGCCTGAGGCCACAGAGTTTCCTAGAGAAGGGTAGAGCTATGTGGTCAGTGGGTCTCTGAGGCAGCTCTAGGCTCTCTGGCCCGTGGCTTCAGAGAATAGGACCAGAGAGAAATGCAAATACATCAAGTCTCCCGTCCACTCGTGAACGGGAGTGGGCGGTGTGGTAGCCCCCCCCCGCCCCTCCCCCCGGGAAGCAGAGGTACCAGCAGCTACAAAGGGTGCTTTCCCATCCACCTGGCACTCTTGAAGAGCCTTCCTCACCAGTGTGTGGGCTGTAAACTCCAAGCTGAGCTGGCGCTCTTCACTGGGGCCCAGGAGCCCGCATCTGGGGAAGACTGTCACTGCACACAATGCTGCTTGAGCCCCTAGGAGCTGAAAGACACGGTGGGCTTGTTATCTTGTAAGACTACAAGTGGGCCAGGACCTACACAGAGCGCTAACCCAGCTGGGTGGGGTTGGGGACTCCAGGGGTAAACCACAGAGCCTTCTGTCCCACCCACCATTCAGTTGCCTGGACAAAGTGGGCAACCCACTGTGATGGAGAGCAGAAGGCAGCTGACTCTGAGGTTTCGCTCAGGGTGTTCAGAGCAAGCCCCACTGTCAATGGCAGGGACATTGCCATGGCTAGGCTCTGAATAGCTGTGGGCTGTGCTGGCTGGGAGGTCCCAGCTGTGTTCACCAGAGAACTAGAATTTCCTAAAGACAGGATCATGAAAGGTCAGGCGAGATGAACAGCTCGGGGAGCCACGCTCTGCTGTGAACTGGGTGGAGAAACAGGCTTTGGGAGAGAGGCTGAACATTTATTCTGGAGGGTGGCCATTCAGGGGATGGTGCTACATGCATCTTGTTTGCTAGGAGCTGCAGTTTCTGTTCCCTCAGCTCAGTCACCTTGCCCCAGCGGAACCGGGTGGGCAGGAGTGTGCCATTGACGAGAACGATAGTTGACTTTGTGGGCACGCCTAGGAAGAGGCTGCTCAACTCTATGTGGCTGTTTTGTAGGTACACATAAGGCTGCTGCACCTCAGCATACACAGGGAGGTAGCTGGAACACAGGAAATCACATGGCACACAGGTCAGAAAAAAGTAAACTATCTCGATTTATAAAATGGCACGAGAAGGCCTTTGCACAAAGCCCCGAGGAATCTTAATAAAACAAAACAAACAAATAAACAAATAAACAAAAGCCAAACCAAACCAAACCACCACCAACAAAACAGCAGGGGTAGTGGTGCACATTTATAATCCCAGAACCCAGGAGGCAGAGACAGGTGGATCACTGTGAGTTCACAGCCAGCTTGGTATACATGTAGGCCAGCTGGGCCTACACAGTAAGCGCTGCTTCAAGAAATTCAAAGGCAACAACAAACAAACAGTACTTTTAAAAAGCAAGTTTGCCACAGCTGCAGCAAAAACACAAGATCGTCATGCAAAAGAACCATATTCTTATACCTTAATGATGAGCATGCAGAAACAAAATTCTTAAATTTTAAATCACTCAAAGTTGAAATATTTGAGAAATTTAAAGAATATTCTGCGCTTATTTTAAAATGGCTATTCCTCTAACCAAATGGAAAAAACTTTTCCTTCTGTCTTTACCACAAGAAGCTAGGCTCTCCTGTCCTAGGTATCTTTAACTGCCCATTTGACACAGCCTAGCCACCTGAGAAGGAAGTCTCAGTGGAAGGACAGTCTGGATCAGATTGACCCATGGGCTTGTCTGTGGGGGATTGTCTCGACTGTGACAGATCAGGAGGGCTCAGCCCACTGTGGGCAGCACCGCTCCCTACGCAGGTGGTCCTGGACTGTATAAGACAGTGAGCTGAGCTGAGCCTGAGCCGGAGCTAGCTGAGTTCCTCCATGCTTCTAGTTCCTGCCCTATGACCTGGCAGTGCAAGCCAGATAAATCCTTTCTTCTTCTAAGTTGCTTTTTGTCAGTGTTTTTTTTTTTTCTCACAGCAACAAAAAAGTAAGATATAACAGCTCCCCAAAAGTTTTGAGTCTTATCCCAGTCTTATTCAGCCTCCAAAATTTGTTGGGGCTATTGAGTGTTTCCTCCACGACTGGCTCCAACCACTTCTGCTATGGATGGATGGTAGGAAAACTGACCTGTTTTCTATATTTGACTGTCTCTCTGGGCTTTGGATGGTACTCCATGCCAAGTTCTTGGTGAGGCAGGCACTTGACGGACAAGTGCTCTACAGGTCTAGGTGGCTGGAAGCATTTTGTAGTATGATTAACATTTATGGTGAGCTGATGTAGTCAGCAAAGGAGATTATCCTAGAGAGTGCAGATGAGCCTGTCAATCATCTGAGAGGCTTAAAAACGAGAACCTGGGATTGCATGACCAGCTGTAGTCAGGTGAGCTGATTGAGTCCTTCCAATAAATTATATATGCATGTACACATAATATATATAGTTTATGTACTACATATAATATATATGCTATGTAGTATATACAGTATAATACAGAGTCTTGCTATGTATCTTGGACAGTGCTTAAATTCATAATATTCCTATTTCATCTGCCTGAGTGCTGGTATTAGAGGCTTGCACCATGTTTGGCTGTAACAAAGTCTCATGTGTGTGTGCAGGTGAGTGTGCATGTGTGTGTGTGAGTAGGCCAGAGGTCAATGTCAGTGTTGGGTGTCCTTCTGAGTTGCTGTCTGCCTTATTTGTTGGGACAGGGTCCAGCTAAGCTGGTGAGCCAGTGAGACCTGGAGTTCTCCCTGTCATGTGCCTCCCCGGTGATGATATTACAAACACACTCTTCTAATGTGGGTACTGGGATCCAAACTCGGGTGCCCATGCTTCCACTGCGAGCATCTCCTAAGATCCTAAAATTTTATTTTAGTAAATATATTATTGTG
>CM053749.1:4259662-4310831 GCA_028658305.1 Pachyuromys duprasi
AACTGTCTCTAGAAAAACATATGGTTGTACATGCTATAAACATGAGCTGGGGACAGCCCACTCACTGTCCCCTCCCACTCCGAGCCCCTCCACACCTGCAGGCCCCGTTGTCCACCCGAAGCTCCAGCACAGTCTGCAGACTCTGACAACGCAAGGTCTCCAAGGTGATGGTCACCTTGCACTCCCCCAGAGGCTGGAGCTGGCCGCTTGAAGGCTCAATGTCGAAGGGGGACGCCTGCGGTCAACCCAGAAGACATGGTGAGAAGCGAGGCCGGGGAAAGCAAGGTGCTGGAGGTGGCCTGTACCTGGCCACGGGCACCCCAAGCTGTCCCTGGATCTCACAGGCACGGAGCCAACGAGGGGGCAGACGAGCAGGCGTGAGAACGTGGCTGGATGGACGCGTCAGGAATAAGAGAACGGAAACTGAGTGCTCAGGTAAAGGGACTACGAGACAGAGTGTCCCAGTCCCTGGCACAGATCTAAGAAGCGGGAGGCAGAAGAAGCTGCCAGGGGTGGGAGTGGGGACTGAGAAGGCCAAAGAAGAACAGAAGGGGGAGCTTGGGTGCCCTGGGGGTGCTCTGGGCAGGTTCAGCTGAGGCCAGCCACCAGGGGCGTCAGGTCACGCTCCACCGGGAAGGGCAGAAGCTGCAGACAGGTAACATTTCCTCGTACCTGTGCTGGTATCCCTACGCCTGGAGGTGCCGCACCGGCTGGGTTGACCCCATCCCAGCCTCATCAGAGGACAGTCTTGAATTTCTGACCCTTCCGGCTTAGGGTGCTGGGAATACAGGCCTGTGCTGCCAGGCCCTGCTGTATACAGTTCTGGGGACTGAAATCGGGGCAACTAACAGCTCACATCCCCAGAAATTGAGCTTTCTCCGTCAAGCCTGGGGTTGAGCCACCAGCTGTCACCTGCTGGCCGGCACCTAAACTGCAACCAAGTTTTCCTTAGAGCCTAAGGCTGAGGGAACACTGCCTTGGCCAGCTGGCCATGTCCTGGCTGCTTTGCCTGTTTCCTTCTGGAGAAACCCCACACCACCCTCTTCTGTGGTCGAAAAGGGGGAACAGGAAACGCTGTGAAATTGGGGCCAGGGGTCGAGTTCCACCCTGAAGCCTGCTGCCTCAGAGTAAGGGTCCCAGTTCAGACCAGAGCCCAGGGAAGGTCAGTGTGTCCCATGGGGAAGCCGCGGAGCCCCACTCACGTCCTCCTGCCTCTCTGCCAGGCAGACTGGGCTCTCCTCTAAATGCCACACAGCGACCAGCTGGCTGACATTGCGGATCTGGATGGAGCTCGAAGTCTTCTGTCCCAGGAGCAGCAGGCCAAACTGCAGGGCTGCGATGTCAATGACCAGGGCAGGTCCCTGAAACGCCAGAGGGGCTTGTCACTGCCACATGCCTTGAAGAGGCCAGGGCCTGCTTCTCTCCCTTCCCCCAACCTCTCCAGGCATTCCCAGATGCCCTCCCCCTCCCCCTGCCCCCCCAGCACCTTAAAGGCGGCCTCAATGTGGAGCACCACCGGGAAGGACGAGTCTGTGATTTCACAGTGCAGGTCCTGGCTGGTTGGGCCAGGTACCCCACCAGTTAGGTTTAACTCAAAGTCTCCGACCTCGTTGGGCTCTGGGGGAGAGGAGGACATGGAGGCAGAGATGGGAGGCAGGGGTGGTCTCCTTTCAGACCAAGGCTGACTCTGACCACAAGACCACTGGGGTGCCCCCTGCATCCCTCTCCAGGCAGGCCACACCCTCAGATGGGTGAAGTACCTATCATGCCCGTGCAGGGCTCCACTTCAATGATGTGGCACTGGCTGATCTTCCCCCACATGTATCTGATGGGTGACTTGCTGTTGTTCCACATCTGAAAGACACGTGCCGCCCTCCCATGTCAAGTCAGGACCTGCTGAAGGACGGTGGCGTCACCGGCTCCCAAGGGCTCCCTCTGAGCTCCTCTAGCTGCTGTCCACCTGAAGCCCCAGGCCTCCCTCCCAAGAGGTGCCCCGCCTTCAGGTTGTAGGGGCACAGGCACCCAGGAATGAGCTCCGCAGCCCTGACTGCAGGCAGTTCTGGAACGCTGGTCTAATCAGTCAGACAGGCCTGGCCCAGGAGTGTGGGCCCTGGCAGGCACGGGTCCCATGAACAGGATGGGGCTCTGTGTTGAGGTCTGCTGAGCTCTGTCTACACTTCCACCTATGCGCAGCATCACCTGCCAGCCGAAGCTGTCGAGAGGATGCCTTACCTTAAATTCCTTCTTCACGGTGATGCCAATGTAGCTCTCGCCAGGGATGATGAGGGCGTAGGGCTCTAGGAGGACCTGGAAGGGCTCTGCCCTGCCTTTCACCTCTATTTCCAGGACGATCACATCATCCACCGAGTAGGAGTAGTCCCCCAGGTTCTTCATCCCCGAGCTGAACACAAACCCACGGTGAATTAGGGGCCGACGCGTCCCTGCCTCTATCCCACTGGTTCAGTCTTGTGAACAAAAAGCACTCCATTGCTCCCAGTCCCCAACCCCACAGCCATGCAACCGTGCCTACAACTATGACAGTGCAGAGTGTCACTGTCAAGAGTTGAGAGACGGCCCCGGCCACCCCGCCACTGAGCAGTCACCCCCACAGGCACGTGGATCTGCCCTTCCACTGGCAGATCATGGAGCCCAACCTGCAGCTCCTGATGCCCGGATGCCGAGCTGCTGCCTCCAGGATCAGAGTGCAGCCCCCAGCCTGCGACCCTGTGTGTTGTGCTCCCAGCAAGGCTGCCTGCACCTGGGCTCAGGCCTTGCTCACCTCAAGGGCTCAGGGACAGCTTCCAGAACCATTTGCAGAACACTGTGGAAACACTTGAGCTGAAAGAGAAACACAGTGTGCTAACCAGGCTCGCCTTCCAGCCTGGCTGCCTTGGGGGAGGGGGAGGAGAGCTAGGAGACAGGGATTCCTCTTTCCTGAGCTGGGGTACCAGGGCCCTGCTTCCCAGCATCTCCTCTCCACCTTAGGGAGAAACTCCTGGTCAGGAAAGAAAGCCCCAGCCCCCAAGTCGGATATCGGCTCCGTTTGTACCCTCAGTGTGTTTACGGTACACACCTTCCCATGTACAGCAAGAAGTTACATGCTGGCTCCGGAGGCAGCCACATATAACTAGGTCTCACACCCTCTCAAACCAGAGCCCTGGCCGAGACCCACACCACGTGCTAGCACTCACTCAGGAGCCTGTGCCTTGCTCTGTGGGGTCTGCTGGGGGGTGGGTGGTGGTGGTGCTTGTGTTCTTTCGTGTAGCTAAGCTGTGAATGTCACCAGGAACAGGGCACAAGCACAGGCTTTTCCTTCATGGGGGTGGGGCATGGGGGTCAGAACCAGGAAGCAAGCTGCTGAGTCCTGCGTTCCAGCTCTGCCCTGAGCTACCTGCAGCACTCAGATACACACAGACACACAAAAGGCTCATGGTCCCAATCCCCGGCAGATGGGATGACCTCATGGGGAGAAAAGCTCAGGATGAACTCCTGGTCGGAGTGGGCCGCGAGCACGCCCTTCTCAGGAATGATGGAGAAGGCCGTCTCCCTGTCCGGGTAGCACTTGATGCTGTCTGCGCTGGGCGTCTCTCCGGGCATCAGGGGCTGCAGGTTGGGCTCCATGATCTGCCAGTGGAAGGGCAGCTCCACGTGCCTGTGGGGGTGACTGCTCAGTGGCCGGGTGGCCGGGGCCGTCTCTCAACCCTTGAGGCCCTCCCACCCTGATCAGCCGGCTCTATCCTAGACAGGAAGTGACCTCGCTGGACTTCAAGCTTTTCCCAAAGAGGAGCTGAGGGCAGCTTGGGTAAGGGCCATGGGGAGTCCAGAGTGGAGAGCACATGAGGGTCCCCTACTGCCACCACAGCAGCTGGAGGCTGGTGCCACAGTGAGCTGGGGCACATGGGCAGTGCAAGACCGTCACACACTATCCATTATGCTGGATGAGTCCAGGCATGGCCCGAATACCAGGGAATGTCTCTGAAGTGTTCCCTACCACACAGGGGTCTCAATACCCATCCCACTCTCACCATTTGCCTCCAGCCATGGCCTCCGGGGATGATGGCTGTGCTCAGAGAGGCATGTGCCCAGTGTCTATGGGCAGGGAAGGCGCCTGCTCTGTAGCAGCAGAAGGGACGGGACTGAGGGTGTGCTACTGGGGTGGTGGGATGAGGTGGGGATGTCAGATTGG
This sequence comes from Pachyuromys duprasi, assembly GCA_028658305.1. Lineage (NCBI taxonomy): Eukaryota > Metazoa > Chordata > Mammalia > Rodentia > Muridae > Pachyuromys > Pachyuromys duprasi. The sequence goes on from CM053749.1 coordinate 4,263,849, forward strand.
TCCCTCCTATCATGATACGTGTGTCCCAGGACTCATTGGAGTCAAGGCTGATGAATGGGATGTTCAAAGGCTGGCCACGGAAGTACCTGGCCCGGAGCTGAGCCTGGGGTCTGGAAGGCTTCTGTGACTTGGAACACAGAATGACCTCTCTGGAAAACTGTCCCTAGCACCACAAAGGGGGGAATAGGAAGGTGCAGGTGGTATGGAGTGGGACATGGAAGAATGGGGGAGGGGCTCCAGCTGGGTAGTGGGAGGTCGATGCAGAGGGAGAAAGTGGGACACAGGACAAATACACCAATGCTGTTTAGTAAAGCCTCGGGGAATCACTTCATATTTACCCAAAAGTATATAAAATACACACACACACACAGAATGAGAGAGAGAGAGGACATACCATGTTTATATCTTAAAGAACCATAGACTAAAAAAAAACCCAGTGCTGGGAACAAAAACCAACCAACCAACCAAACAAACAAACAAAACCAGACTCCTTCCAAATGTCTGGTCAAGGCAGTTCAAACGAGTCCCCAAACAATACAGACTGTAGCCCTTGGTCGCCTCTCAGGGGTTGAGGTCAGCCCCTATTGCTGAAGACACTGCACACGGATGACACAGGACTTGGATGATTTGAGCCGAATCTGACCTGAAAGACTCTTTCCTGGGGTCCAGCTTCCATGGTGCTGGAAAATACTATGCAAGCTGCCACAGGAGGGAAACAAACACCCTGCCCCGCTATAACGCTTACAAACCCGCGCACGACAGTACACAGGCGAAAGCAGCGGCTCTCACATGTAGGTGGCAACCAACACTGTCTAGTCAGACTTAAGGTCCGCTCAACAGGAGGGAAAACATGCCAGGTACTGGAACCCTTTCCCGGGGTTAGTGAGATCATGAACATTAGAAAACAAACAAACAACAACAACCAAAAACGACTGCCAACTTGCTAGAGCGGCATAACACCTTACTGTATTCTAACCTTATCCTTACACACACAGACAAGTGTAGACAGCACCCCTCACCAAAGCTGCTTCTCTTTACAGAAGTTCGAGACCACCACAGAGAACCACAGCTGGACACGAGGCAGAGATCATGGGGTCGTGGAGACCTCAGCGTCACGGCTCTGGCATCGGTGGCTCAGGGGACATGACGGGGTAAAGGCCGAAAGACGGTGAGCGCCAGGGTGGCAGGAGGTCTGAGAGAAACAGCTTCTCCAAGGAATGGCTGCACAAACCAGACCCGGACAGCAGCAACACGAAGACCCACTAATGTCTAAGGAGAAACCCAGCGGGGTCCCAGCCCCAGGCAAACAACTACAGGCGACTAATGGCTGCTGGGAGGAAGAGAACGGGCCTCTCCCAGGGAGGAGCGCCCTCACTGGTTCTTCAGTGAAGAGTGGTCAAAAATGGACTCAGCAGGATGTGTGTGTGTGTGTGCGTGTGTGTGCGCGCGCGCGTGTGTATGTATGTACGTAAACATGCCTAATCACAGAAAAAGAGGTTACCAACTTGACAGTGGGATTGGAGATGGGTTTGAGAAAGGGTAGACGGGAGGGGCTGACGAGAGGAAAGGGGGACCGGGATATAATTCTGTTTCGATTAAAAACAACAAAAGAAGCAAACAAAACCTCTTCCTCGCTTTTGGCTGGAAGGGGCGGGACATTGAGAGTGCACTGCGGCCTGGCTTCCCACAGTGATGAAGTCCCTATGGCCACACTGTCCACTACAGTGGCCACTGCTCATCAGTGGCTGCCAAGAACTTGAAACGCAGCAGGAGAGCTCATTCTGACCAGTTTAAACAGAGGGAGCCAGTGGGGAGACAGTGCACCGGAAGGCCTGGGGCCTGAGGTCTCAGGACCCACATTGAAAAGGCAAAACATCTGGGCATGCACTGGTCACGGTGGCCTTTGGTCCCGGCACTCAGGAGACAGAGGAGACCGAGCTCTGTGAATTGGAGACCAGCCTGGTCTACATAGTGAGTTCAAGGTTGGTCAAGGCTACACAGTGAGACCCTGTAAAAAGCAGAACAACAGCCCCGTGTGCTGGCTGTGTTTCTAATCGAGGTGCTGGGAAGGTGGGAGCCAGAGCTGGGCACAGGCAGCCAAGCCCAGGCCAGTTGGTGAGCTGCCCGAGAACCCACAGCATGCTGGTCTTCTAGCCTGCTCATACCCACTGAAAACCCCATAATCGTGTGCACAGGAATACACACAAAATATACACACAGCTCAATCAAACATACACACACAGACCTCTCGCTCACATACACACATCATACACACGCACCTCACACACACATATCTTACACGCCTCATATATGCCTCATACGCTTCTCCTTCACACACCTCTCACACATATACCTCAAACATACACATCTCACATGCACACTTCACACATACCTCACACACACCAAATAAATAGTGAGAGTCAGGAGCCTTCTCTCCACCTGGACCCATTCTGGGCTCACAGCTCCCTGACTCTCAGAAAGCAGCTCTTGCCTCATGGGAACTAGCTGGAGCATGGCCAGGTGTGTGTCAAGCACATGCCGGGGCACTCACGTGGCATTTCTGATAATGAGCTGTTTCTTTGCTGTGGACCGGATGTTTTCAGGCTCAAAGCGGATGAAGTATTGGGCCGTCAAGTCCTTCAGCTCTCCCGGGTCCTGCTCGCTCTTCCCACCAGAAATATAGATCAGGTCCAAAGCCACCAGCTGTCCAGTCCCTGGTGGAGGGGAGGAGGCTCATCAGGTGTGGCACCCTGCAGCCAAAGGTCCCACGGGACCCAGATCACACCCCATGCAGCTGGCCTTGTCCAGCCCCCCCCACCCTGGGCATACAGAGCACCCCTGGGTCTTCCCGGACCAGGAGGAGGTGAGTCTGAGAGCCTTGCATGAGGCAGACACTCAGCTACTGACCACCAAGTGGGATCAGATGGACAAATGGAAGGAAAGGAGGAAAGGACGAGCCGTGTACACCTGGTATCCTTCCAGTACCAACTGTGGCAAAGCCTAGAGGGGTAAGTGGTGATTTGTGTGTGGGCCACAGGTGAGGCTCAGAGGTCAACTCGGACTCCAAGTGCAAGAGTGAGAGACTCCCTCTGTAACCAGGGCCCTGGCTCAGGGGTCCAAGGCAGTGTCCCTTCAGGTCCCCACCCTCCTGGGCAGGTCAGGAACAGCAGGTTGCTGCTGATGCTGTGGTGTCAGTCAGCTCCGGGAGCCACGTGCCCACCTATGACAACCAGCTCCTTTATCTGACAGTTGTCACACACAATGATGAAGGTCTCTTCTGCCTTTCCTAGGCCAGTGGGGAGGAACAAGACCTGGGGAGAGGAAGGGTGTGCATGGCAGAGGCCACCACCTCCAGCCATCTGCCCCTGCTGACCGGGTCCAATAGTGAGGCCTCCAGGAAGGCTCTACAGACTCTGAAAATGGCTCCACCTGCTGAGGAATGGGACTGCCGGATATGAACTTATGGGAGACAATTCAGGTGAAACCCACAACGTCCTGGGTTGAATTTTTAAGTTAATGAATCTATTTAGGGCATGGGCACATGGAAGGGAGTGCTGTGCATGCCTGCAGAGGTCAGGAGACCCCCCAAACCCATCGACCCACACAACAAGATCGCAAATTCTCTAGAGGCCTCGAACCCGGGTCTGCATGGTGAGGAAGTGAGTCACTAAAACACAGGGGTGGATGCAATCACTGGATCTCTGAGGCAACCATCCAGGGTGGGCATGAGGAGCGGGTGTGATTACCCACCTCCAGCAGTATGGCGAATCCCGGGGCCAGCTCAAACACTGAAGGCGTGACCCCAAAGGGAGGCTGCTCCACAAAGCCAGTGCTTGCCACAGCCTGAAAAAAAAGCATCGGGTTACACAATGAGGGGAGAAAATTGCAAAACTCCAGCACTCACACTCCAGGCTTCTCCAAATGCTCATTTTGCTGTCTGAGGGTTTTCAGGGTCCTCCAAGTGTCCTGTCTCCTGAGGCTGTGTTCATTCCACCTTTGCCCGGCACCGGGTGAGGCTCTGAAGGTTAGGGGCGAGAAAGCATGGTGGGAGCTGACGGCGGGGGGGCAGGCGTCAGCTGCTGGGAGGACCAGAGGCACAAGGAGGGCGTCCAGAACTCCTGGTCTGCCTGTGGCCATCACTGCATCTGCCCTGGCCCCGCCCCATGTGCTTATCAGCTTCTGAGGCAGGTGGACACCTGCCACCTTGGTAAACAGAACTCAGGTTTTCACAAGAAATCTCTGGGCACAAACTGGCTCTCACAAGACCCTGCCGGGCAACCCCCATGTCCGGGAAGGGAGGTCCTCTGTTCCTCGGCAGGAAGCATGGGGAAATGTACCCACGATGTCAGGCGGGGGCTGCCTGGGCAGTGGGGAGCTGAGGCAACGGGACACCACCTAGTCCCAACCCACAGGGTCACAGCACACGGCATGGGGGACAGACAGGCACGTGCAACCCCTGCTTTGACAGGTTGGCTCCAAACACACTGTGTGTCTACATGTGTGTCTGTATTCATGTGTGTATGCGTGCACACGCGCATGCTTTAAACACCGTCCTTCAACAGTGTTGTCTGCCTTGTCTGAGACAGGGTCTCTCACTGGCCTGGAACTCACTACGCAGGCTAGGCTGACCGGCAGGCTTCGGACTGTCTCCACACCCTCAGACTGGGATTATACCAGGGTGGCTTTTTTAAAATGTGAATTCTGAGCATTTGACAGGGTTTCCCCACTTTACCGACTAAGCCATATCTCCACCCCCAAAATATCTGTAAGTACTGTGCCAAATAAGTCCAGGATTCAGCCAGAGCTGGCCGTCTGCAGTCTCAGGTAACACGCAGGGCTGCTGTGATAGGCTGTGCTATGTGAGCACACTCACCTTGAAGACGGCATTAACAAAATAAGAGAGATGGCCGGGTGGCGGCGGCACATGCCTTTAATCCCAGCGCTCAGCCGGGAGGCAGAGGCAGGCGGAACCCTGTGAGTCCGAGGTCAGCCTGGTCTACAGAGAGAGCTCCAGCACAGCCAGGGCTACATGGAGAAACCCTGCCTCAGAAACCAAAATAAAATAAAATGAAAATAAGTAAAAGCGAGCACACACCTCACACAAGGGGCCAACCAGTGCTCGTGACCGGAAGCACACCTCTAACCTCTACGTGTGCTTCTCAGGTCATGGCAGGTGGACCTGGATATTGCAGCACCCTGCTTTTCTAGTTTCTGAGTCCGGTGTGACATAGTAGCCTCCTCCGGGAGTTCATTTGCTTGGGTGGCTTTGTTCTTTCCCCAGGTAGCAATCCACATCTACTCACCCGGAAACTTGGGGGAGGCCAGCTCTTTTGGGGCATGATGCAGAATTTGCCGACGCTGAAGCCCACGTTTTTGCAGAAGAATCTGTTGATCTTCACTCCTCCAATGAGGCAGTGGCCACAGTCCAATACAGGTGACACTGCAGCCACAGAAGGGATTGCTCAGGGAGGGCAGTGCGGGGCCACTGAGATGGCTCAGCAGACAAAGGTGCTTGCTGCCAAGCCTGATGATCTGAGTTCAATCCCCCGGATGGACACAGCAGAAGGAGGGAACCAGCTCCTATAAGTTGTCCTCTGACAACCACATGAGTGCCATGGCACACACACGTCCCCCCCCCTCCCCCTCACACACACACACACACACACACGTGTATAATGAACAAATGTGATACAATTTTAAATTTTTTTTTAAAAGGACAGTACATTGCTCTGAATGGACTCTGCTGCCATTGTTTTCCTGAGGTTGGGACAGAGCTCAGAGCAGCCCATCACAGCAGCGGGACCAGTGGGCCATGCTCTGAGGCCCCCTGAGGCCCTTGGGCTCTGTCCAGGGTGCTGCCAGGTCACATGACTGTAGTCCTGTTGGAATCAGCATCTACTGCAGACTCCCTGCCTGGGCCGGAGAGACCCAACATGGTCTGGTGTGTGTGTGTGGGGGGGGGGGGGTGTTGTAGGACAAATAGGGGAGGGGCTGAGTTCAGCTGCAGGAGGGACTGGGTGAAGCTGGCTTTTCTAGCAGCCTTCCTCCCCCGGCCCCTGGGCCAACACTATAGAGATCTCGGCTGGGGGGAGCAGCATTCCCCATGCATCACAGCCGAGATTCCTGCAGACAGGAGAATGATGGCGGCCGTGGAAGCTGCTACAAGGCTCCTTTCAGGACCCGGAAGCCTCTGCTCGAGAGACCCGAGATCTGTGCCACTTCCGGGGGTCCTCATGGGGGCTCCCCAGCCCTAACTGGATCCACAGAGGTGCAGGGCACACACTCACGGGTCAGCACTGGTGGCGGCCTCCGGGCCTGCAGCGGGATCACCAGCGTGTGGGCAGACTGCGTCTCAACCAAAATGAAGTCATCGAAGTCCCCAAGGCAGTCAGGGATGAACTGGACAACGTACTGGCATGTCATCCCAGGGGCCACCATCCCGCCTTTCCCCGGGAACATCCCTGTGTGCAATGAAAGCGACCAGTGAGGGTGAGGCTGCCCGCCGGGGCAGTTACCGTGTTTCTATTTCTGTCAGACTGAATATTTGCTCGGGAGGGAAGAGAGAGTACCACAGGCTTGGGAGCCTGGCACAAGCTACAAGATTTATGAGGCCCCCCTGTGAGGTTAGACAAGGAGGGAGTGATTGCCGAGGGTGCAGACAGTCTCCCGTGGACTTGCCTGAAGTTGGGCAGTAAGCTCTGGGGACGCAGCTCTCCTGAGTGGTCACTCACGCTAGAAGACACAGCTGCCTTTCGGTCACCTATGAGCCCCTTTCACCCTTCATTTGTGATCCTGTAAGCAACCCCTCTAGACTTGCTGGCTCGCCAAGTTAGGCTTGGCTGGAACAGTTACTTGGCCCTGTTGTTGGGGCCTTTCTGGGGTGAAGAGACACTGGCTTTTCTCCCGGGGAAAAGTCATACAGTAAACACCGACCACAGCTGGACCAAAGCTAGGCTGATGGCAGAGCTTCCTGGGGCGGGCAGGGGTAGCATGAAGGTAGCAATACCAAGGCCCAGGCAGGTATGGGATGGCCTGCGTGAAATGGATTAGCAGGGGCTATCTGGCCCTGTGGCATGGTGATTATCTTGTGGGTCGCCTCGCAGAGCCCTTTGAGATTAGACAGTTTCTCACTCTGAACTCAGGCTGGCCTCAGAATCATGTCAATCCTCCTCCCTCAGCCTTCCAAGTGCTGGGATTACAAATGGGAGCCACCCGCCTGACCAATACCGGAGGCACGGCAGACAGCTGGAAGGCTGGTTGGAAGGTTGCCATGGTGATGAGCAATGAAGAGTACCTGCGGCCAGAGCATGGGGGACAGGGAGCTGGCAGAACCTGTGCTCTGAGGAAGGTGAGGAGGACAGAGAAGCTGACAGGACTCGGGGACCTTGATGGGAGGGAGTAGCAGGCTGTGGGCTGAGCCTGAGGAACCCAGGGACTGCTGAAGGAGTGAGCCATGGGCAGAGCTCAGAACAGGGCCTGAGGGTCAGCTCATCACAATTCCTGCAAATGGTCTGGGGCAGCGTAGAACACTACGACCGTGAACTCACCAAGCCCAAGAGCGAAGTATGGAGAGGATGGAGGGAGGACTCGCACGTACCGGCTGGTGGCAGTGGTGTTCTGTAGAGCAATGACCATCTGTGCAAAGGGAAGGGGTTCCTTTCAGCCACCCATGGTGCGTGGTATGCCGTAAGGATCTGTGTGTGTGTGGAGATCAGAGGACAGCTTGTAAGAGTCCGTCTCCCCTTTCTACCATGAGGCCTCTGTGGTAGAATTCAGACTGTCAGGCTTGGTGGCAAGCACCTTCCACACTGAGCCATCTGGCCAGCCCAAGTTTAAATGAGACCAGAAGGAAGAAGGTTCTGAAAGAAAGGGCTTGGTCATACGCTCCAATCACTGAGGCTGGGTGATGGGTATGTCGGGATTCTTTTTGCTATTCTACTTTTATTTGGGGACAATTCTATAGTAAAATTAAAATACAAAGCCAAGCATAGTGGAACACACTTGTTTGGCCAGCACTGGGAAGCCAAGGCCGGAAGGATAGGCATGAGTTTCAGGCCATCCTGGGCTATGTAGGGAGTTGTAGATCAGCACGGGTTACAGAGTAAGGCCCTGACTGCTGGAGTTTCTTGAAGCCCTCCTCCCACAGTTAAAATACAAAGTAAAATGAAAATTGGAATTGATTCAATGCTTCTTCCTGATGTATAAAATGATATCTACAGTTGTCCTGATCATCATTGCTCAAGGGGATTGGAGTTGGCTCAAGAACCCAGCAGGGACCCAAATCTGTAGATTCTTAAGTACAATATTGTGGGGGTTAGTTAGCTTGACATAAACTAGAATACCTGGGAAGCATCTTAGTGAGGGATAATTTAGATCAGGTTGGCCTGTAGGCGAGTCTTTGGAGGGAGGTTCTTGATTTAATTAATGAAGAAATCTCCAGCCTATTGGGGACACCATTCCCTAGGCAGGGATCCTGAAGTGTACAGGACAGGAGAAGGCTAGAAAGCAGGCAGGCAGCCCGAATGCATTCATTTCTCTGCTCATGACTCTGGCTGTGATGTGACTGGTTTCTCTGGTTCCTACTTTGACTTCCCAGTGAAGATGCTGCAACCTGGAATTTTGAGCCAAGCAAAGCTTCTCTTCCCTAAGTTGCTTTGGGTGAGAGTGTTTTTACCACAGTGACAGGAAGGATGCTAGAGCACCTGCATACAGCCTCCATACACCTTAGTCATCTGTTCATTTCCCATCATGCACAGTAGTACTACATTAGTAGTTCTTAGCTTGTGCTGCTTAGGGAACAGGAAGCAGGCCCCAGGTGGCCAGCATAGAGGAGAGCTGGTGGGTATGGGTACAGGAGACACAAACAAGACTCACTCAAGGTGAAATGGTGGGGCGGGGCAGCAGGGTGTGTTACACACCAGGTCATCCATGAGGGTTCAGCACAGTGCTCAGTACAGAGGAAGTTCAAGTTTTGCTTTGTGGACCAGTCTAGAATTTACACACATACACACTTCACATATACACAGAGAGAGAGAAGAGCACTGAGCGAGGAGTAGATGCTAGCTCCCCTCCTCTCTGGTGCAGTGTTCCTCAGCTGTGTCTGTGGCTCGGCCAGTCTGCTACTCTGAAAGTCTCTTCCTCGGTACCAGGGGCATCAAGGACTCTCATCAAGGCTGACTCCTTAACCTGACCTCTCCTGGAGCCCTGACCTGAGTCTGGGCTGGGTACTGACTGTGCCCAGCACTAAGCTGTAAAGCAGGGCTGCAGGGAAGCAGTTTCAAGACACATTCACACACCGCTGCCACATCTGCTGACCAGTACCTGGCTCTCCCCAGAAAGCCCTCCAACCGCTTCACTTCCCAGCACCTCTGATACTTTAGGCTCATCTAATATCTTCCCTGTGTCATCTCCAGAGTCAACTAGTGCTTCAAAGAACCCCGGTTCCTTCCCCTCCTCCCCATCCCTCCACCACCCATTCCCCACCTGGCTGCCTCTGCCTCCCAGTGCCGGCAGTACCACCATGGCTAGTTTTATAAAGTGCTGTGGGGGAGGGAGGGCAAAGGCAGGCTTCACTGGTGCTGGGCAAGCACTGCCAAGTGAGATACACCCGGGCCCTGCTCGATCCTTTTACTGGAAAGCAGGATTTCAGGGCTTAACTCAAGAGCTAACCACTTACAGAACAACGCTGCTTTCTGCCCTGGGGAGAGCTGGGAAGTAAAGTAGGAGCACATTCCTGTCCATCTGGATTTACTCTTGTGTCTCCCCATTGGTGTGCGCGCGCATTTCTTATTGGGTGCATGTGTGGGTGCTTGTGTTTGAGTACACACAGGAGCACTGTATGCTTCAGGCAAGTGTGTCACATAACAGTGCTTGTATGTGGAGGCCAGAGCTCAAACTCAAGTACCACTCCTTGGGAGCCCTGTGTCTTGTTGTGTGGGGGCTCATGGAATACCCATGTGTGCACGTGCGCACACATGGTTTTTGCATGGTTGGAGGCCAGGACTCGATGTCAGGCATTTTTCTGTATCATGCTCCGTCTGCCTTTTGAGCAGAGTCTCTTGTTAATCCTGGTGCTCTCTGACTGGCTCAGCTGGCTGGTTAGTGGGCTCCCAGGGCCCTCCTGAGTGCTCACCTCCCAGCACTGGGGGTACAGGCCTGCACCCCCACACCTGGCTTTTCACCCTGGGGTTGGGGATCCGAACTCAGGTCCTCATGTTTGCCTTGTAAATGCTTTACCCACTGGGTCATTTCCCTGACTACACACGGTTTTCACATCATAAATTCATGTTTGAACCTTGACTACAATCTGGCATCATTAAATTCACTTTACCTTCCCTCTTTCCTTATTTACGAATGCCTGCAAGTATAAGGCATGTTGCCTTCATTCATATATACATATAAATACATATATTGTCTTTAAGACTTTTTTTTTCATGAGGCAAGGTTTTTCTGTGTAGCCCTGGATGTCCTGTAACTCACTCTGTAGACCAGGCTGGCCTTGAACTCACAGAGATGTGCTCAGCTTAAGATTTATGTTTTTATTATGTGTCTGCGTGTGGGTATGTGCGTGTGAGTGTGGGTATCTGTGGATGTCAGAGCCACTGGGATCCCAGGCACTTGTGAGCCACCTGAAGTGAAGTCTGGGGTTCTATTTTAGGTCCTCTACAAGAGCCGTCTCTCAGGTAGCCTAGTCTGGCGCCTGACATCCTATGTAGCTGAGGAAGGCCTGACATTCCCCAGTCTCCTCCCTCCAGCTCCTAAGCTCCGCCTCACCCAGCTAAGGTTCTTTCTTTTTCTAAGTCCTGTGAGCTCAAGATAGGTAATGACCTTCTCGGGACACACCCTTCAAGAGAGGAGAGGCTGTAGGATGGAAAAAGACACAGACCAGCTGCTGCAGTGGGTTGACAGGCACATGGACGTGCACTGGTCTTCCCCCACATTGGGGTGTGGTTTGGAAATGCCACGACGTAAAGAATCAAGATTTCTACCTCATAAACTGGTCCAATCTGGTAATCTGTGAAAAATGCAATTGAGGGCTTTGCCAGGAACACAGGGGCATCTGCACAGCTGTGGGAGTGAAGAAGGGAGAAAGACTGTGAGTTTCCTGCCCGACACAGAAGGATGCAGCGACTCATTTCATTCACACAGCATGATGTGGCACGTTTCTACCTCGGCTACTCCGCTCCCTCTCTCAAAAAGCCAGAAGGAAGGAAATAAACTCATGTATGCTATCAAAGGTGTTCATAATTGGCTGTTTGTTGGGTTTTCGGGGGGATGTTGACTAGGCGGGTTATAAGGTACTTTAGGGCTGGTGAAGAGGCGGCTGGTGGCTAAGAGCACGTACTGCTCTCGCAGAAGGCCCAGGCCTGCTTTCCTGCACCCACGGCACCTGGCAGCTTACAACCACCTAAATCCTCAGGACCAGGAGAGGATCAGATGGAGCCCTTGGGCACCTGTATCCCCCCATGGACACACACATACACTTAATTTTAAAACATTTAAGTTAATCTCAAAATAATAACCATTTTAAAGCACGATCCAATTTAGGGGAAGAGAAACATCTAGAATTTTCAATAGGAATCAGGAAATTCTAGAAGCTTAAATACCAACATCTTAACTGGGTTTTTAATATGGTTTTCTGTATTTCTTTTAAATTTGTGTGTATGCATCTGTGTGGGAGGGGGGAGGCATACAGTGGGGGTGCCTACTCACAGCCAGAGGAGGACCCCAGGGGTGTTCCTTCACTGTCTGCCTTGTTCTCTTGAGACAGGATCTCGCACTAAACCTGAAGCTTGCTGTTTCAGGTAGGCTGGGTAGCCAGTGAGATCCCCCTGTCTCCACCCACTCCCCAACACTGGAATTACAGGCTCAGACCCGGATTTTGATGTGCGTGCTTGGGATTTGAACTCCGGTCCCCATACTTGCACAGCAATCACTTACACCTCCTGAGCCACCTCCCCAGGCCCAGCTATCAGTCTCTTGAACTTTTCTTTATTAGTGTGATTATGTCTCATACTTGGAGACAAACTGAACTTACAGAAGAAAGGGTTCTCCTGCCTCAAACTTCCAGGGGTGGAAAAGAAGGCAGAGGAAGAGATTTTTGTTGAGTTGAATTCATGTGGGCATGGGGTCTCATTACACTAGGCCACGTCTGTGGTGTTATAATTGATCTATAATGCCCATGTAATCAACTACTATTAAATGCTTAAATTTTTTCTTTATAAAGAAGATACATTAATAGTTTTAAATATGCTAAAGCAGCTCATTCCTTTAAGACAATTACTGAAATGTGGCTAAAAAGAAAGAAAAAAAAATACCATTTATCTTAATTACTTGTAACTAATGCTAAGTATTGCTGTTACCTAAGACATGTGAACGCCTTGTGTGACAGTCCATTTTCACTGACAAGGTGACTGGATTTAGAATCACCTAGCGGTCTGGTGAGACACACCTGTAGGTGTGTGTGAGTGTGTCCGGAGAGGACTGACTGAAGAGGAAGGACCCGTCTGAGCAGCAGCATCCCACAGACTGGGGAAAGGCAGGAAGCCAGCCGAACCATCCCTTTCCCCACAAACTCAACTGCTCTGGCCTGCCACATCCTGCCATGAGGGATTAAAGCTTCTGAATGGGGAGCTGATCACCCTCCTCTCCCCAACCTTGTTTTTATGCTGTCACAGCATGAAGAGAGTGGCCAGTGCGCCGTGGAAGGGTCACATGACCACAGCCCTGCTCTCCTGGGAAGCTTAGGGACCTCCTGAGACCAGATCCAGAACCTTCCAGTCTTAGGCTAAAGGTCAGGCTTTCTGGGGTTCTAAGGGAAGACGCACCTCCACTCCGGCTCTGCACCGGAGGTTTCTCCTCTTCTTTCAGGCTTCCTTGAAGGGACGATTAGAGACCTGCCTCCATGAGTTGTGTTAGGTGGGAAGAAGCGAGGGTTTTTCAGGAAATGATTCCGGTTCTCCATCCTGGCAAGAAGCAGTCTGTCCTCGGCCCGCTGGGGCACCCGTAGGTGTTTCATCCACTTCTTGTTCTTTGGTGTACTTGCCTTCTTCACAGAACATGAAGGTACAGTCAATAACAGGCAAGGGGACATCGGCTTGTTGATATCTTGGCCAACTTAGAGGGTCACAGACGGCCAGGGCAGACTCCCCCTGTGTGTTCACTGGGACTCCTTCCCTCCCACTCCCTCCCCACACCCAAGGTCCTGACATGATCCAGCTCTAACCTTGACAGTGCCTTTGGTCTTTTGTCTGGCTCTAGGAGAAACTGAGGTCAAGGTGTCTTCAGTGTACTCAAATTCGTCAAGTGGGACAGGCTTCTGGCAGCTCTTGTCTGCCTTCTCATTCAGGTATGTCTTGTGAGGGAAACACTTCTCATGATTAAATGTCAGTTTTAAATATCCAGGGGTGGAGGTGCCTAGGGAGCCAAGGGAACACGCATTAGCTGTGTTGTAGCAAGGAGGAGGACACTTCTAAGGTGAGCCACAGTCACATTCCCCTCAACACCCTCACATTTACAATACCAGACGCTGCAAGTCAGTGTATGAATTATTCCTGAGATTTAGTCCATGTATTTGAGACACTGGGCTAATGGTTAAAACAGCTTCCTGTTTTCCAGTATGGTTGGATAACAAAAAGCAAATGAATCATTGCTAAACACATACACTACCTGCATGTAAACAATTTTCAAAAATAGTTTAATTTCTCTTTCATGTGCGTTGGTGTGGGAGTGTCAGAGCCTCCGGAACTGAAGTTACAGTTGTGAGATGCCGTGTGGGTTCTGGGAATTGAACCTGGGTCCTCCTGGGAAAGCACCATCTCTCCAGCCCTAACTGCTCTTTTAAAATGATATTATTAAAGTCTTATTTTTACCATATCTTATTTGTTGGGGACATTCTCAGTGCTCATGTGGAAGTCGGAGGACAACTCTCAGAAGTCAAGCCTGGGCATCGAACTCAGGTCACCAGGTTTGGTGACAGCTATCTCTAACAGCAGAGCCTTCTCTCTACCCTCTAGTATGGACTTTTTTTTAAGCCTCGTGTGAGGAAACGGCATTTGTGTTAGTCTTTTTTGGTATCTTTAAGACCATGCCACCAAGGCCAGATGGGCACATCTGTTGCTAGCCAAAGTGCAACCATCACCCCCACCCCATCTTAATACAATGCCCCGTGAGCCCTGGAGGAGGAGTGAGTGTTGCCTCTATTTACCTGCCAGTCAGTGATGCGCAGCTGATTCAGCCGCCTCCTTCTGTCTTTCTCTCCGTGGGTGTCTCCTTTTCTCGTCACCCACCCTCACTCAGGTCCCTGGATCTTCCCAGCCCAGACAGGCACAGCTGCAAAGCACTTGCCCTTCCTCCCACCCGGCACGGTTAGAGAGTGCTGACGCTCGGCCCAGCCTTCACAGCAGCTCCTACAGAATCAACCTCCTTGTGACCTCCGTGTGGGAGCCTGCACACGGCTTCCTATCCTCTTCACTGCTGACTCTTGCCTCCTGATTGCAGAAAAGTGGCCTAGCAGAACAGCCCTCCCCCGACTTTGTCTGTCTGTCCCTCCCTCCCTGTCTGTCTGTCCCCTAGCCCATCCTTCTCTTTATTCTCAGTGCTTAAGAAAGCTTCTCTTTTCCCACTCAGGGAAGACCCTGCTCCTCTCTGCCTGCATCAGGAACTTGACCACTTGCTTATCAGATGTCTTCAGCCCCTCCCTTTGATGGTTCATTCAACTACAGCTAAACATTTTTTTTGAACCTCTGGGCAGCCAACCAGGGCACCAAATCCCATGTGGGGGCGATGGGTCATTTGCCTTGAAAGCATTGAACTAATGAAGAGGAGGCAGCTCAGATGACACTATTCCAAAACACAGTAACAACTTAAGAAAAGGAAGGGAAAGCCAGTGTGCAAGAAACTAGCAGCAAGAGTGGCTGAGGTGGGCCGCAGTGGACCCCTGTCCCTACACCCTACCTTTGGGTGCTGAGCAAAACGGCACGGGATCGTTGTAGTAATCCTCCGAGCAGATTAAGTGGTGCTTCTGCAGCAGGCTGTTGTCTATACACCACCGGAAGATTGTCCTCACTGTGAAGAGGGGAAGGGCCAAGTTAGGCCAGAGCCAGGGAGAGGCAGCTCAACCCATGCCTCCATGCTCCAAGCCTATGCTTCCCAAACAGACTCTCAGAGTCCTGTGGGGAAGCAGAGACCTAAGAAACTAACGACCAAAGATTTCTCAGCCAGCAGCTGGGTGAAGCTGCGCACGCGGTGAGAGCGGGTAAACTTCCATAGGACATAGAGTGGGTGATAGCGTAGGACGAAGGATGGTAGATGCCACATTAAGCCCATTCTTCACCCTTCTGCCTCTGTCCTTGGCAATGTCACTAAGATACAGTGTCACCAATAGTCCCAGCCTACACCAGGTGTTTCCAGGCTAGGGCACCTTATTAGACGATCTGGAAACGCACAAGCAAATAGCAAAGCCTCAAAAAGTTCTGTTAAAAGAGACACAGGACACACACTGCGAGGACTATTTGAGCCTTAGTTGTGGTTTGGGGCTTCTTTTGGTGAAGTCCAGCGGGGAGGAGTTCGTAGGGGGTGGCCTGTGAGTGGGTCTCTGTTTCCATCAGACTTGGATTATGCAAGCCTTTCTTTATTGCGCATGTCCTTTCCCAGGATGCATCTGATTTTAAGCTTTTGATTGACTAATAATCCGTAAGATGATCATAGGGAAATTCCCCTAAAAATTTTACCCAGAGGGCTTTGCCTTGCTGTGCATCTGGATATGGTTCAAGACATGTATGGCTGCAGGCAATCATTGTTGGGGGCAGTTTATTGCATGTCTGAAGTGGGGTGTACATGCAGCTGATGCAGGTGTGCATGTGTGTGTGTGTGGTGGGGGGGGGTGTTCACTGTCAGGAAGGCAGCGTGTGCTGTGGTTCAGGCCAGGAAACAGTTCTTAGTTTCTAGGCATTCCGATGCTTCTTGTCACAACAGAATGATCCTCTTCACCTTTGGCTTTGGCCAACTGATGGTGGCAAGGGTTTGGGAAGTGCTTGGTGAACACTGGCTATCAACAGAGAGAAGCCTCCTGCCCCTTCATCTCAGACTCCAGCATGAGAGCCTCGTGGAGAACAGCTGAGCCCAGTCTACGGCAAGTAACAACTATGGCTTCAGCCAACACTACTGACCTAATGGCGCATTAGAGAAAGTCACTTATTAAGTGAGCAAAAGTTGATGTTTGCGGTCGATGAGCCAAGAAATGATAGTATACAAACACTCGCATATAATAAATTATATATATAGAAACATTAACAGGAAATGGATGCCTTTGGCAAGTGGCATGGGAGAGATGTGGTCTCCTCTGGCAGGTGTGGGAGGGTTTTGTTAAAGTAGACATTTGTTCGTTTGTTTATTGTGTGCCTGTGGGGGCCATGTAGGTGCTACCCTGCATGTGTGGAGGTCAGAGGGCAACTTGCAGGAGTCAGTCACAGATCCTGAGGACTGAACTCTGGCTGCAAGGCTTGGCAGTGAGTGCCTTTGCCCACCGAGCCATCTGCCGGCTTTGGACCTTGCAGTAGACAGACACTGGCACCCACACTGAGAAGGCCTGGGAGTTCCCATGACCCTGTGCCCTGTGCCACGTGCAGCTCTCCCAATCTCTGGCATCCTCCACAGAATAGCACACTTGCTCCAAATAATGAGCCTACATTGACCTTTCACTATCACTAAAAGACTTTGGTGTGGACAATAGCAATGCCAAGTGGACACAATCCAGCCTAGGTCCTCAGACTTTGATGACAGAGGATCTCGTCTCTTTTCAAACCTTCTCCTCAGTCCTCCCGGGGTGCAGGGGTCAAAGTGGCTTTTGTTGTTGCTTTGTCTGTTTCCTAAGTTGGCATATGAGATAATAAAAGAACGAGCTTCTTGACTATGTTTTTACGCACGTATCACTGAACATCCTCCTCAACAGTTTTAAAAAAGATTTTTTAAGTGTGTATGTGCATACGTGTATGTATTTATGCAGGTGTGTGTGTGTGTGCCTTGAGAGGGGGTGGGTGGAATGAGCAGTGCTGGAGAGGGCCAGAGGCATCCCATTCTCTGGAGCCAGAGTTACAGGTGGTTGTGAGCTGCCAGTACTTGGAAGTGAACTCAGGTGCTCTGCACAAGTGGAGTGTGCTCCTCCCCCTGAGTCCTGTCCAGCCCTCGCCAAGCTCCAAAGAGTCTCTTTCCATCCCAGACCTGGACCTGCAGAAACCTGGTGCCAGCCCTCGTGATGGGCTTCTTCCTTCTGGGAAGGCTCCCTTCACTGATCCTATGGCTACTGAGCAGGGCTCTGCACATCTCCAGGAGCTTGTGTGAACCACCCAGCGAGGACAGGAATGAGCACATGGGCTATGCTGAACAGTCCTGACCTTTCTCAGCTCACACAGAGAATTGAAAGCTTCCTCGCCCTGTGACAACTGTGTTAATGGCTGTGTTAACAAAAGCTGCTTTGTGCCTGAAATAAAAAAAGCAGCTGGAGGATGTGTGGGGTTGCCTGCCCGACCCTGAGGTGCAGGGACCAGATGGACGTCTGTAAAGATGGTCTAGGCTTTTCTCTACACTTTGAAATAAAAGAAAGATACCTTACAAGCAGAAGGATGGGAAACGAGAGCGAGTGAGGGCTGGTCACAGTTGGGCTCCCGTGGTCATGCGCAATTGCAATTTCAGCTTTCAAGGTGGAGACAGGCCAGTTCCTGGAGCTCACTGGCCAGCCAGCCCAGCCTAGCTGGTAAGCTTGACAGGAGAGGTTGGAGGAAAGGAAGGCATGGCAGGGTGTCTGGGGGAACCTGTGGGTCAGGGACCAATGTCACACCAATGCGGAGTCCCTGGCTCAGAGCATCAAATGCTGGCCATGTGGTGCGCTGCTCTTCTTGGTGGTGGGGGGAGGGGCGTGCGCACTGGAGTGTTTCCTGCTGCTTCACTGTCGTGTGCAACTTGCTCTCCTTATGTTCAGAAGAGAGAGGGCAATAGAGCATATCCCGTGTGATCCCGACTAACAAGGGAAGCAGGGGGACACGCTCCACACCTACCTGGGGGCAGTTTGACAGGGGACTCCACAACGTGCACTCTGGCCTGTCTGCTGGCGTGCTCTGTTTCTGCGAGGTCCCGTGCGCGGGCCTGGATGATGTGTCTCTCCAGCATGGACACCTCTTCCAGGCGCTGCTTATAGACCTCTCGAACCTGCGGGAGGGCATCCAGATGCACAGACACCTGATGACATCCTACATTTTGGCCCTGCCCTCTGCCCTTCCACATCAGGGCTTTCAGCCCAGCCCAGGACAGCTACAGAACTATCAAAAGCCCTCTGGCCTGGCCTACCAGATATAAAATCTGAGGTCAGGAGATTGGAAATGACAGCTTCCTAATGTGGTCCATAAAGGTTGGTAAAGATAGCCATGACCCACACTGAAATGCAGAACCATTTTGGTTCACCAAAGTGAGGCTACCCAAATCTTGCCTCGGGAAAGGCCCTGCTCTCTAGCTCATCAAACTCAGCGGGTGGACAGCCTCTAGCTGCCAGACTCTGTTGTCTGTTTAAGCCATTGGCTGGCATCTTTTTGTTGCACCCACATCTGGTGTGCATAAAGCCATGGCGTTTTTGATTCAAAGAGAAGTGTGGTCAGGCGACGTGCTACCCAGAGAAATGTGCTGCATTGTTTCGGAGGGAGCGGGAGGCTGCATGGACGGCTCTGCTGCTGACACTATTTGCTGCTCTTCCAGAGGACCCAAGTTCAGTTCCTAGCACCCACAGCAGTGAGCTCACAACTGCTTGAATGTGCAGCCCCAAGGACATCTGACACTGTCTCCTGGCCTCCAAACACATGAGTTAAAGCACACACACATATACATAAACAAAAGGCAGATATTTTAAAATAGTGTGTGTGTGCAGTGTGCGTGTATAGTGTGCATGCGTGTGCGGAGGCTGGAGGAAGATATTAGGTGCTCTACTTTATCATCCTTCACCTTGCTCTCTTGAGACATGGTCTCTCACTGAACTGGGGAGTAGGTGTGACGGCCAGCCGTCCCCAGCAACCCTCCTACCTCCATCACAGACAGTGTTGGGGTACAGGCAATCAGCCATGCCCAGATTTTTTCTCTGAGTTCTGGGACCTGAACTTAGGTTGCTCTCCCACCCGCTGACCCTCTCTCCAGCCCAAACCTACTAACTTTTCCACGCTATAGTCTCAGCTCACCTTCTTTGGCTCCGTCCTGCTTCTGTAACCCTTACAAACCTTAAATCCCAAACTCTGCCACACTGTGGGCATTGAGAGGTCCAGCCTGGCTGTCCCAGCAGCTTCAACTGATTGACAAGCCAGTCAGGCAAGCTTCTGACCCATATTCTTGGGACTGGAAGCAAAGTATTTCCAGGGCCAGGGGTGGCAGAGGGGTTACTAAAAGAGTAGTGTATGGGAGAGCACTCCTCGTTGCCTTTCTAGAATTCAAAGATGTCTATTTAGTCATTTGTAATTGATGTCCATTTTTTAAATCTGTTGGCGGGGGCTGTGGTGAGCTATGGCACCTATGATGAGCCTATGGAGGCCAGAGGAGAACTTACGAAAGTCAGTTCTCTCCTTCTGCCATGTGGGTTGTGGGGGAGAGAAAACTCAGGTCATCAGGCTTGGCAGCAAATGTGTCCACCTCTCCAGCTCTAGCCATTCTTTGGAGAGGAGATGAGTAGGTATCTGGTGAAGGCTAGGAGGTGCTTCTTGTGGACAGGAAGCTTCCCTTGAGGAAGCAGTGGCCAGGGCAGCCTTGAACATAAATTACTGTGCTTAACTCAAGGGTCTCACTATTTGGAGCTTCCAGAAAGCCCTGATCCTAATTCCTGAATGTAAGTGTCTGGATCCTACCCAAGGCTATCAGTTAATGATGCTTTGCTGAGCTGACTCAATCCTCAAAGCGGTACAAATTGTCTGTAGCAGAGGCAGGGGGTATTTTGACCTTGTGTGCTGCATCATTAGACCAATGAGACCGTGTGGACCTCGGATCAGGACAGCCCTAAGCGCCTTTCCACGGTAACTGCGGAGATCCATAACCATTGAAACACCGAGAATGAGGGACTGCTGAATCTTGAGCCGAAAGCCAGAGGCTCGAGGGTGGAGTGACATGGAACACTGTTTTCTGGGAACAATTTGGCTATTGCATTCTTGATCTCACTCTGCCGTGATTACCTGCCCACGACAGGGTCTGTCAATCAATATCCTGCCGCTGGGAACGACGGTGTCACACTTAGGGGGAGGGCGTCCCAGCTATCAGCAAGCAGCTTTATCTGCTGCGGCATCTTACCAGCCCCGATACTTTCTTTTTAAAGGTTTTATTGTTATTGTTACTGTTGTTGGTTTTTTTGTTTGGTTGTTTTGCTTTTTGCATTGCTGAGTGATGTGAGCCTTACACTTGCCAGGTAAACATTCTACCACTGAGGTGTGTCTGTCTTGTGATGTATTGACAGCTACTGAATCCCCACTGCCTAGGACTGAGCATGGCACACAGTAGGTATGTGTTAGATGGAGAATGAATGAAGCTGTGACCATGCCGTGTAAGGGGCATGTGAAGGACAGAGGGAGTGAAGAAGAACCATCCCAGAGGAGAGTTGGGAAGGGAGTCCCCAACCAGTGCAGAGATGTGGGCAAGAGCGCCTCAGCCACGACTGTGGTTAATAATAGTCACACAAGGGAGGTGACTTGGGCCTCCTCACCTCCAAGAAACGAACTACCGAGCCTCTGCTCCGGTTGTTCCGTTTATATTTGCAGCGAATACTGCGCGCTGCGCAGAGAAAGACGCTGGAGGCGCCGTTTGTGGTGTGTGTGTGTGTGTGTGTGTGTGTGTGTGTGTGTGTGTGAAGTTTGGGTAGGACACGTCACTGGACGCGGCTGCATCCGGAGCATCGCGGGAGACGCTATACCTGCTGCAGCTGGTCCAAGAACTCATCTTGGCGCGCATCATCACTGCCGCGGGCCTTGATCAAGCTGTCACTCAAGTCATCTCCGATCACCTGGCTGGTGTACAAGTTTCGGAAGACCCGGGCAAGCAGATGAGAGATGTCCTGCGTGCGCAGCGAGGCCGGGCGCAGACGCAGCATCTGCGGCTCCGGCAGTGTCGGGAGCTCTTGGAACCTGGAGCGGAGGAACCGCGTGGGGAAGCCGTACTGGCAGCCATCGGTGAAGGCGAACGACGATGGCAAGGGGGACTTCCTGGTGATCCAGCTGGGGCTGCTGGAGCCCGCCGCGTGCGAGGTAGACTCCCACACGGTCTCCGGGAACAGAGCGGCCGGAGAAACTGTGGATCGCAGCTGGTCTGCGCTGCCCGGTTCCATGGCAACAGAGACGCCGCAGACTCCGCGTCCTACTTCTGCTTCCGGCTCCGCCCCTTCCGCCTAGGTTTTCTTTTGAAGAGCGTCATCCCTGTCGTCATCGCAAAGGCTTGCATTCCTAACGTCTAGCTAGGTGGTCTAGGCTGGCCCCAAACTCACCATCTTCCCGCCTCCTCCTCAGCCTCCCGCGTGCCGGACACAGGCGTGCGCTGCTACGTCAGCTAGTATCTCTTATTTTTTCTCTGTAAAGGTTTATTTTTATTCTCTGTGTACATATGTGCAGTTGCGGGTGGAAGCCAGAAGAAGGCGTCGATCTCCCGGGCGCTGGAGTGATAGGCAATTGTAAGCCACCGGACATGGGTCCTGGGAACTGAACTCTGGTCCTCTGCCAGGATTGCATAGTGAGACCCTGTCTCAAAAAGAAAAAAATTAAAAGATTTTTATGTGTGTAGGTGTTTTGCCTATGTGTAAGTATGTGCACCATGCTATACCTCCAGATACTCCTCATCTACTTAGGTGTGAGTTTGCTTGCCTTATAGTCCCAAATCCGCTTCCTGAGTTGAGTCCCAGGATGTCCACCCACAAACCTGAGCCATTTCTGCTTCTCTTGTTTGCCTCCTTCATCTGTTCTTTCCTTACTGTCCAGAGTGTAGGAAAAGCAGAGCATTTTGTTAAGGTCTGTGCCTGAAAGGGCCAGGCCCGGCTACATTCTTTCCTGCAGGTAGAGTTCACCCAGCCAGGTGAAATGTCCATGCCTGTCCTCCAGGTACTGGGACCCTGGAAGCATTTGTCCAAATATCCATTTCCAGGACCAGGCCAGGCCTCTTGAACTCCCTGCTCCTCAAGCTGACTGGTATGTGCTTTAAGGGTAGCTTGAAAGCAGAAGGAATATCGGCAAACGGGCCATCTGTCCAAAGTTCTACACTCCTTCCAGGTTCTCGATGGCACGGGGAAGGGCTTTGCAAGGGGAGGGCAGCAGCATGGTGGCAGAGTGTGTGTGGCCGAGGTGAGGACTCCCCAGAACGGGTGGTCCTCCCGTCAGCAGCTGCTCCACTGTGAAGGCTCCCAGCTGCCCTTCCCTGAGGAACAGGAGGGCTGGCTCTTGCCACTGTTTGTTGCTTCTCCACTCTGTCCAGATGTCCGCAGAGAAAGTCCCAAGGAGTCTGAGGCTGTCGCAGAGATGCTTCCACCCCCCCCCCCATCATACTGTCTGCTCCGCTGACCATCCGAGCCTCCCGTGCCCCTGGTGGGTCCTGTGGCGGCTCTGCACTCCCTCCCTGCCTGTCGCTTCCCTTGTTTTCCCGGCTCCTCCAGCCTCTCGTTCCTATTCTAGTAGACTCTCTGTTCCCAGCCACCTAACCCGCCTCTGATCCTGCCATGCGCAGCGCTCAGTTTTTGTCTGACTCCCTCTGTCCATCTAATCACCTCTCCAAGGGGACTCTCTGGGCACAAAGGGAATTCCTGATGAGCTATTCTCTTCATTTCACAGTCCCTCCTGAAGCCCGCAACTTGTGTTTATCTATCTTTTGGTTTCACACACTTCTTTTACACTCAATGTTTTTCGTTTGTTTTTATGTTTTTTTTTTAACTTTCATATGTGAAACATTCTCTATGATGAGCCACAAAAACAAAAACTCAAACAGCGCACAAAGGGGAAAAATGCTGGCCTTAGTGACATAGGCCTACCACCCCAGCTACTTAGGAAACTGAGGCAGAGGATTGCAAATTCAGTGTCTGCTTAGGCTATAGAGAGAACGCAAGGTCAGCCTGGGTGACTCAGCAAGATCCTGTCTGAAAATGATGGCTGGGGGTGAGGTTCAGTGGGAGCGTGCTCACCTGGCATTTGAGGGCCCCAGGTTCAATCCCCATGACTGATGATAAACTAATACATTTAATATTTTATGTTCATATTATACATTTAAATGTTAATATTTAACAGTATATTTAATATTATACATTTAATATCCTCAGTTCTTTTTCCCCAGATAAGTAGATTACTATATTGCTACAGCTACCTTTTTTCCTGCTCACACAAACACTGATATCCATAAAATAAATTTCTATTACTAGAAAAAAAAATCACAGTACCATGCTGTGTGTTATGGCTTTTTCTTCATTTACTCTATAGCAACTTACAGGGGCCATTTTTGCTTGTTTATTTGTTTGGGGTGTTTTGGGTTTTGTTCTACTATAAATACTGCCATTGTGAGGAACTTTGCTCATGCTTGTTCATGCTTTGTATAGCTGTATAATACTTATGGGAGGTAATATGCTGGAATTAATTCCTCAGACAATGGCATGTACATTTTAACTCTTGGCTCCTAGAAAGATCACAGTAGATCCTGGTCAGCGTGGGTGCTTCTTGGTGTTTTGTGTTTACTGTGTGTGTGCAGGTGCACGTGGAGGCCAGAGGTCAGCTTCAGCTTTTGTCCCTCAGGAGACACTTACCTTGTTTTCTTGAATTTCATCCTTAGCCCCCCATCCCCTCCCCCCATCCCCCGAACTGCCTTGTACTAAACATAGTCCTTTGGAAGTTTGAAACCTTCCAATGTTTCCAAAACTGAGGGCTAAAGACAGCCCTGTCAGATGGGCGTGGTGGCGCACACCTTTAATCCCAGCACTGGGAGGCAGAAGCAGCTGGATCTCTAAGAGTTTGAGGCCAGCCTGGTCTACAAAGCCAGTCCAGGACAGCCAAGGCTACACAGAGAAACCCTGTCTCGAAAAACAAAACAAACACAAAGATAGCTCTGTCTTCCAGATCCTGCCCAAAGCCTCCCAGTCATCCCTGAGTCCTCAGTTTCCCTTACAGTCCCCCCTCAGTCCTGGATGCTGTACTTTAAAACAAAACAAACAACCCCCCCCCAAACCCCACATATATTTTTATTCATGTGCATGTGTGTGAACATCTGCAGGCACCTGCAGAGGACGCTGACCCCTAGAGTCAGGCACAGACTACTGTGAAGTGCCTGGTGTCAGCTCTGGGATCTGAACCCAGGTCCTCGGTAAGAGCGCCACACGCTTTCAACCTTTCAGGCACCAAGCCTTCTCTCCAGCACTGACTGGCTCTACTTCTGAAAACTTTTCTGCAATTCTATCACCTTTCATCCACAGAGAGCCCTGCTGTGAATACACATACACGCGCACACACACACACCGTGAGTGGACGAGGGCAGCAATCTCTTCCCTATGCCTCCCTGTTTTGGGCCCTGCTCACCCATGGTGACTTCTTCCAGCAATACTTCTTCTGAGCAATACTTCCCCCATGTGACTCAGCCGAGGTGATTCTTCCAGAGAAACTGGATGCCCTTGCAAGACCCAACAGGCCTGGGGCAGGTGGACCCTGTTACCTCCCTTTACTCCTACTGTCATGTCCTCTCCTGGCTGTAGCCACATAGTCAGCATAGCACGCTTCTTGAGCCCGTTCCTCTGCCTGGAATCCCAGTGCACCCCACTCTCTTACTTCCTTGAGTCTCTCAGAGGCTTCCTCACGTTAGCCGGCCCTGCCTTTTCCCACTTCGCCTCCTCCTCACCTCATAGTGTGCAGGGCTCACTCCTTGAGTCTGTCACATTGCTCTCTTCTTTCTGCCAAAATCTAAGCTCTATGACAGCAGGAGGTTTTGATGTCTTTTGAACAATGATGATTCCAAAGTTTCTATGTGCCCAGTGGACGGTAGATCCTTAATAAATATGTATTGAAAAAAACAAAACAGAAGACTTTTATTTTTTTAGCCCAGCGGGTGGTGCACACCTTTAATCCCAGTACTCAGGGAGGCAGAGGAAGGCCTCTGTGAATTCGAGGCCAGCCTGGTCTACAAAGTGAGTCTAGGCTACACAGAGAAACACTGTCTTGAAACAAACAAACACACAAACCCTCTGCTGTTCTACGATTACCAGGCTGCAATCTTGTAGCCCATGCTGGCATCTGGATCCTTGCCCCATGAGCTTTGCCAGCCCTCTTCTCTGAGGACCCTTCCTTGCCATCACTGCCTCCGTGGGCAGGTGACCTTCCTGTTTCCTGTTGAGCAGTTGGACCTGCATCAGGACCTTCTGCAGCAGGTGCAGTTCACAGATTTCACAAAAGCAGGGCCTGCCCTTTGACCAGGAGTCGCTGTGGCCAGCAGGATATGTTAGAGAAGGCGGTACAGAGAATGGCTGTGGGCAGATGAACTATAGCTCAGATCCCTTGGCGGCACATAGCAGCACCACACCTGTTATTTCTGTTTATCCCAGAGCTGATGGTGGCTCCTGGTCATAGAGAAGCCAAGTGCCTCGCTCAGATTTTCACTGCGGGGAAACTGCAGAGGTAAGATTTAAACTGCCCCCTCACCCTGAAGTTCTGGGACTTGGGCTCTGAAACAGCAACAGGACCAAATAAACCTTGGCTTTACCCATGCAGGGTAGTCCGGGTTTGAGATTCCTGGGGGAGGGGCTGGGCAAGGCGAGCCCTGGAGCCTGACCATCCTGAAATTTAGCATTCTTGTTCTGGCAGTGTGTACACACATACACACGCACAGCCTTCAGAGCAAGGCATGGTGTGGGGACCAAGGGGAGTGACCATGGCAGCTGCTCTATGCTAGACCTCTCTTATCTGTCCAGTCACCTCAGAACCACCCTTCCCCACATCCACCTTTGCACAGACACTTGAGACTGGGACAGCCAGGGGTTGGGGGTATGGGACAGGGCTTAGAACCCTGCCTATAGAGAGTAGGCCTCAGAAGTTCTGTGCACCACAGAAAAGCCACCATTGAGCCCTGAGGAACCAGGGTCTCGGGAGATGTTTGAAAAAGTTCTGAGATAGCGTGTGTGCGGCGCCTAGGACTAGGCCCACACGGCTGCTGAGGGCAGGCAGAGCCCAGCCACTTTGCACAAAGCTGCTGGCTGCATCTTACCTGTCCCAGACTTCTACCATCATACACAGTTGCCCCACACACACTTCTTAAACCTAGCTGCACAGAGCAGAGGGGCCTCACACTGGCGAGAGAGGAAGAAGGAAGAGAAGGGGACAGTCTAAAGAAGGAGAGCACCCCCCCACAGGTCAGCCCTTGGAGCCGGGTGTGGCAGACCTCATTCCTGCCAGCGTGCCCATTCTGTCTGGAAAGCCCAGGCCAGGGAGGGGACATCAGCTCCAGCGTGTGTGATGGAAGCCACACAAGAAGAGGGCTTGTGTTTGCAGCCTGTGGAGGTGGAACCTTCTGTGAACCCCACCACGGCCATTTGTGGTAGAGGGAGAGGCCCTAGTGCTGCATTCCACCCTGGCCTGGAGCCCAGGACAGAGATGACAAGAAAAAGAAATGACGCTGTGAGGAAGCCACGCCAAACTGCTGGTATCAGGAATTCTCTGTCTCAGGTTGGGGAGAGGAGGCCTGACTCATGGTGAGAGTCCCCGGCAGCCCCAGGGCAGGATCAAGAGATCCAGGTAGGAGGTTCTGAGGCTCCGGGAAGCCCTGGAGAGTAGAGCTTTGGAGGAAGAGAAGGGAGTTTCTCACCTTCCCCCTCTCAGGCTCTGTCTACAATGGAGCCTTGCTCATCCCTCATGAAGTACAGCCCCAGCCTGCGGACAAGGAGCCGCCTCACGCTGCGGGGTGGGGGCACATGAGCAGGGTTCATGGTCCTCTAAAGCCTCAACACTCTGCGCTCCGTCTGTTCACATGTAATGCCCATGGAGGCCTGCTTGTGCCAGCAGAAAACTAGGGCTAAGGTGAGCTAGGCTAGCCTCGTCCAGACTAACTGCCTTCAGCATCCGGGGTGGAGTCCGCTAGGGGACTCTTGGTCCAAGCAGCCTCAAGGCAGGCCCCCCATCTTTCTTCTCCCCTCATTAGGGGGTGAGGGGCATGTACCTGCTTGCTATAGCCCCTACCTTAACGAGAGCGCCTCCAGCTGCTCCTTGAAGTGAGAAAGTCTCCCAGAGAAAGGGAGGGGGCCCTCTCAGGAAAAAAAAATCTGGATATCACTCTCCCAAACCTCGCAATGTGGGCCTGTGCACGCAGGCACCCATTTCTCGGAAGACAACCA
Organism: Pachyuromys duprasi; assembly: GCA_028658305.1. NCBI lineage: Eukaryota > Metazoa > Chordata > Mammalia > Rodentia > Muridae > Pachyuromys > Pachyuromys duprasi. Next base: position 4,291,195 of record CM053749.1, read on the forward strand.
GGACGGCCCAGCTAGACTGCCGCTTGAGCAGTGATTCCTTGTCCCCGCCAAGACCCGATTCTGATTCTTTCCCGCATCACCCACACCCGCAGCGGGGCGAGGCGCCCACAGCCAGGGCGTGGGGCCAGCAGCTCGCCGTAATGACAGGGCCCGTGGGTGGCGGCTGCGGAGGAAGCCGGAGGGACCTGACTATTTCTGGCCCGGGCGTACCCAGCTGGCCGGAGCTCCAGCCGGGGTTGGCCAGTCTTCCCGGCCCCCTGCTCTGCGTCCTTTCTCGGTCCCCCAGAGGGGGCGGGGAGAAGCGCCGGTTGGCGGGCCCGGGGGGCGGTGCGGCGCCGCGGGCCCACCCCCGGCCTCCTCCCAGCGCAGCTCAGTCGGGTGTCTGCACCGACCCGCGCTCCCACCCCAGGCCGCCCGCTCGCTGAGCCTCGCCGCGTCCCCTCCGCCGCCAGCCCCGACGGGCATGGACTCGGGTCGGGACTTCCTGACCCTGCACGGTGAGTGTCCCGCCTGCAGGGGAGACCCTGCGGAAAGCCTGTCCCGCCCGGGTAGCAGCTCCTTCGGCCGTGTTTGCAGCGCCAGAGACCAACTCCCTGGCCCCTCGCGGGATCCCGGAAAACCTCGGCCCGAGCCGGGTACAGCCTTGGGCGTTTCCAGACTTCTCCCCCAAATCTGGCCCAAGAGATTGGGGAGCAATGCAGACTCTCTTGGGGATTTCCCCTTATCCTGTTCGTAAAAGGCTGGGTTCCTCCGTCCAGATGGTACCAAAGGGGTAGGGGAAGGAAGAGGACGGCACCCTTAGACCACCAAGTTCTCCCTTCAGAGGCTTCCCAAACCACGGATGTGCCTGGACCGCGTCAGGCCGCGCGGGTGTGGCGCGGATGAGGGTGTAAGGGGGTGGGGCGAGGAGGAGGTGTGCAAGTTTGGCTGAGGTCGGTCTGGCAGAGCCCTCACTGCCTAGAACAGAAAACAGCTATGCCAGGGCTGGGAGGAGCAGCGCGGGAGCCTTTGCTGACCCTCCTGGCCTGAGCGGGCCAGGGCTCAGCTAGAACAGCCTTGCAGCTTGGTCCTTTGTCCAGCCGGCTTTGTTTCTTCCCATCTGGGCTGGCTCTTGTTGCCCCTGTGGCTGCCCCCCTAGCAGAAAGGAAAGTCCAGGCTCCTGGCTACAAGTCTTCAAAGCCTCCAGGGAAGGGAGAGGAACAACTGGTATTCACGTACACTGGGGGTGTGGGGGTGTGGGGGGTGGGAGAGGTCTTTCCGTAGTGTCTCCTCAGGTCACTAGCTCAGCAAACTCTGGCCCTCTCAACGCCAAACCACTGCTTAACAGTGTTTCTCACTTTAGTATCCCTGAGACTGTAGTTTTGTTTTTGTTTTCAGTTAAATAACATGTATCTGTTTGTGTGTTTGAGGGGGTGTGAGTGTGGGTGTATGGAAATCAGAGGACAACTTGCAGCAACGACTTTCTCCTTCTACTATGTGGGTTCTAGGGATCAAACTTAGGCCTGGCAGCATTCGCCTTGGCCCACTGAGACTCTTACCAACTGGGTTGTAGATTTTGTGCTCGCCAGTCCTCTGCTCCACTCCACTCACTCCCCCTGGATAGCACTCTGCAGCCAGCCCTCAATCTGTTTGGTGTTTGTCAGTTGACCTAGACTCTGTCACCAGAGCCCAGTAAGCTAGAGCTGCCTTGTCAGGCCACCCCCTCATTCTCTTCAGAGGCCAGAGATATCCTTATAGACCCTGGCACACTGGTTGGGAACAGAGGGTTGGCAGCTCCAAGGATCATCGGGGAGAGTGACCTCTGTTCTCCCTCCCTATCTGTCAGCTGCTGCTGTTTACCTACCAGGGTCTTCCTGCCTGCCTGCCTGCCTTCTGAAGCCTCTGCCTGCCTCTGACACACAGAAGCCTTGGGTCATGTTGTAACAGGCTCTAGACTCAGTGTCTGTGCCTTCGTCCCGTTTCCTTCCAGGGTCAGCCCTGGTGTCTTCCCTACAGAGAAAGACACCGTGCCTCAGTCTCATAGCGTAGGTTGGCCAGCCTGGCTCATCCTGTTTGAGACCAGCCTCCTGGACCTGTGACTCAGTCGAGCTTTTCCTGCAGGACTGGAAGGTACACCGTGACCAAGCTAATGGACCCATGGGCCCACCACTCCTAGCTTGGCTTCCACGGTGACCTCCGTCAAGCACTTTCTGCTTACATTGCAAACCAGAGGGGGAAGTAAGAATGGTCAAGGAGAGCCAGTGGTGGGAGAGTGTGGTCACTGTGGGGTGTACTTGCTGGCTGCACATTTCTGGATTTAGTTCACAGCACATTATAAGCCTGGCATAGTGGCCCAAGATTGTAATTCTAGCATTTGGGAGGTGAGAATCATTATTCAAGGAGATTCTCAGCTACACAGGGAGTCTGAGAACATCCTAGGACATGCGAGATCCTATCTCCAACAAACAAAATTAACAGGCTCAGGGATTCTGGGTCGGTTAAAAAGCCAGAGACTTCAAGAAAAGCCCCCATAGCATGTGGTGGCCGGCTTCCCACTGATAGCAAGTCATGTCTCAAAGCTGTCGGCCTCTGGAGTTCTGGGCCATGATATACACACAGTGACCCATGTTGGCCTTAAACTTGTGTCCCAAGCCATTTGAGGAGTCAGGAAGAGTCTATGGACTTTCTCAAAACTGCATTGTGTTGTTGTTGTGGGTTTTTTGCGGCGGGGGGGGGGTTGTTTGTTTGTTTTGATTTTTCAGACACAATCTCACTTTATGTCCTAAACTGCCCTGGAGCTCACTATGTAGCCTCAAACTCATAGCAATCCTTCTGCCTCACAACCCTGAGTACTACAGTTACAGATGTGAGCCACCTGTACAGACTTAGATCATGTTTTTAGACGCATGACATAAAGTGCTGAAGAATTAAAAAAAAATACACCACACGATATTGACCTTTTGTTCTGGTTAAGAGCCTCTATGTGGCCAGTCAGTGGTGGCACACATCTTTAAAACCAGCACTTGGGAGGCAGATGCAGGCAGATCTCTGAGTTCAAAGCCAGTGTGGTCTACAGAGTGAGTCCAGGACAGCCAGGGCTACTCAGCAACAACAAAGCCCAGCCCTGCGTTCTTTGTTTTCCTACAACCTGGGCAGGCTCCTCCACTCACTCCCACAAATCAAAAGCTTTTCTGTGTCCACGTTTCAGTTCATCTTCACCAAAGTGCCTTGCTCATTATTCAGTCTTCTGAGTGACTGTAGGCAAACCTACTTTCTTGTTTCAGTTTTTGTTTTTTGTTTTATACTGTGGGTGTCTGTGCCAAAAACTGGCTTTGCCAGTGACTCACTGTTGCTGCTGTGGTGAACCCAGTGGGGACCTCTTCAGGGACAGAGGGTGAGGGAGGGTGAGTCAGGCCTCTGGGTGATGTCCTGACCCTCCTGCAGTAGAAACTCGGTCATTGCAGAGTAAATGAAAGGGGAGTTGTACACATGAAAGGCCCCAGTGTTCCCCGGCACAGTTTTGCACAAAATTGCTGTTCTTGTCCTTCTGATTTATTCTAGGCAAGTCTGCAGACTCCTTTCGGGGTCAGCATTTTTTTTTTTTTAAAGAACTGTGTTTGTGCCTGGTGGTAGTGGCACATGCTTTTAATCTCGGCACTCAGGAGGCAGAGAGAGGCAGGCTGATCTCTGAGTTCAAGGCCAGCATGGTCGACAGAGTTTCAGGACGGCCAGAAACAGTCTCAAAAAAAAAGTTTAAATTTGTTATCTTGGGGGGATCACCCTGCTTAGATGGGAAATGGAGAAGAAATCTGGATAGCTGGCAGCAGTCCTAGTCACAACAAATCAGTGGAATAACTGAGAAGAGATTTGGCGGCCTCTGTGACTAACCCCGGCTCCGCCTAATCACCTCCGCGTCTCTGCTAAACTCTGCAGGCCGCCAGGATTCTCTCCGTAGCGCAGTCTTCGCCGCCCTGATGCCTGGGCGACCGTGCAGAGTTGGCATTGGCGCCCCCTGCCAGGCGCCACCGCCCACTTCTCCCAGTCCCCACCCTCACACACCCTCCCGGGCTCCGCCCTCCTTCCTTGTGCCTCCTAGCTGTGACCGCTCCACGCCGTCTTTCTGGCGGTGACTGCCAGCCTCCCGGCCTGGGTTACGTCTGGCAGGCTCTGCCACCCCAACCCTCCAGACACGCTTGCTGTTCTAACACTCTGGAGGTGAAGGCACAGGATCCAGAACTCAAGACTTTCTCGGCCACACGGGGAGGTGGACGCCAACCTCTCCAGTCCCGCCTCCGAGGTTCTGATTCCACCTCCTCCGCCTACTTTTCTCCTCTCCCCATCGGCCCCGCCCCAGGCTTGGCCCCGCCCCTTGGGATCTGACCCCGCCTCTAGCGGCGCGGGCCCGCCCCTCCAGGTTCTGTCTCCGCCCTTTCCAGGCTAGACGACCTGCCGGACTCTGCCGGCTCCTAAGCTGGGTTTTACCCGGCGGAGGCTTGGTGGGGAACACCATGCAGTGCCTTGGGCTTCCGAGCTGCAGGCAGCCGAGCGTGAGCCCCTCCCGGGAGCTCTACCTGCAGGAGGAGAGTCGCAAAGTGGCGGCACTCAATGGGCAGAGACTCGGTAAGGGATGCCGGGGACACTGAGAGCCTGCTGCGGGGAATGGGACGGCAGCTGGAACAGGACTCTCCTCCCTCTGAGCCTCGGATTATACGGGTTTAATTATCCTGCAGGGCTGTGTTTTCAGTGTGGGTGCGTGGGGTGAGTACTGGGCAGACTAGATACCTACCCTTTTCCGAGCAGCCCACTCTCCATGCTCCTGGTAACTCCAACCCCTCCTGGTTACAAAGTCACCCCTGGGTGTGTGGCTGCCCGTTTAGACTGTGTAACCCAGTGAGGTCTAGTGTGACGGTGGGAAAATGTGTGCCCGGACAAGTGACAGTTGGTGACCCCAGGGCTGGCTAAGTAACTCTGTCACACTCGTGGTACTGTGACTCCACTGTATGGGGATGATAGTTTGTAATGCCATAACCTAAGCGTGACATTGTGGCACTGAAGGTGTCTGTGTGTACCCCTGTGTGACAGTGCAGCTGACTGCTTATGACAGATGTGACTGTGTGACCCAAGGTGATGAAATGACTGCCATTCTGTGCTACAGTGTGGGTTTCTGTGGTTACCTAGTGGCTCCGTGTCTGAATGGTGGCTGCGTGTTTCATAACTCTGACCCCGAGAGCCGGCTGCCTACTTCTGAGTCCCAACTTCCTTCAGCCTCAATTTCCTCCTCTGTAAAATGGGGATAATGATACTGCCTTTCTTCATAGGGCTGCTGAGGGGATTAAATACATGTGCGGCAAAGAGTATCTTATTCAAATATTAGCTATCATTATGGCGGCTGCTGTTATTATGGTGACGACGTTCCTGCACTGTCTGTGCTGTTCCCATGTGTGAAAAACAGCAACAAAAACAGAAAAACGCTCCACGAGACATGGGTAGTCTGGGGTACACTGTGTCCCTGTGTGTGGTGTTGTGTCCGTGAGTATGTGACTGTCAGTGTGCCCAGGACCTTCATCGTGCATTGTGTTGGGAACGTGGGTGGAATGCCAGGCACTCCTGGATTCCCACTGGCACCTGTAGTGCCCTCCATGCCCTCTGCACGGTCGCATCCCTGAGGGCAGCTAGCCTGGAAACCCCTGAGCTCGCAGGCCACCCCTGAGTGAGGGCTGGGTGCAGGGTTCCCACACTCTTGCATGATAAGAGAACAGCAGTCCTGTGGCAGGCCACCCAGAGGTATCAGAATCGGGAAGCCCCTCCCACCCCACGGAGGTCCCTGCCCAGATTTCCCAGTTCCTGGAGGGTGACAGCTGTCACCTTCCTGGAGTTTATCACTGTCTGACCCCACAGACGGGGCCACAGCCCAGGCCACTGCTGGCTCCAGGACAGGACGGGCTTGTCATCCCTTCATGGTGATTTCCAGAATGAGAGGGTCAGGGCTTGGCTTCCCCTTCCCAGCAGCCCCATTCCCATCCCGGCTGTTAGCAGGAGCTTGTTTGGCTGCGTCCAGCTCAGGGGGCAGGATGCTGCCAGATGGCCAGGAGGGGCCCCTCCTTGTACCTTAGGCCGGGAAGAGACAGTGGGATCTCCCAGCAGAGGCCGGGGGAGGTGGCCCTTTGCTCTGACAGCCTGGAAACTCCCTAGCCTTCCCTGCATGTGGAACATTCTGTGTGAGCCCCAGGTCCCCCCACACTGAAGAAAAGCTTCCCTTACTGGTCAGAGCATCTCCTATCGTGGGTGGACACATGGCACAAGCGTGGCGGCATGTGACATGACTGTCATCTCTAAGGACTGGCTAGAATGCTTCCACGACACTGTTCTATGAGGAGCAGGGGCACAGGGGGAGAAGGAGGCACCTGAAGCGACAGGGGGTGGGTGTTAGCCAGAGTGACAAACCAGAGGTAGGAAGCTGGTGTGGGATAAGGAAGATGTGTGAGTGAAGCCTGGTCCACACAGGCTTGTAGATAATGTGGAGAAGGCAGTGGGGGAGCGCCGTGGATGAACTGGGGGTGGGGGTCGTATCAGGGATGGAGGGTCTGGGCTTGGAAAAGAAGCATGTGGCTCTGTGACGGCTCTCCAGAGTAAGCGTAGACTCTGGCCCCTCAGACAGGACAGCTGGAGTCTCTGATGCCACTTTTCTGTTGGGGCACATAGTTTTAGGGACACAATTAGGTGTCTGATTGACATCTGGACTGTGTGTGATGTAGACACATGTGCATGCATGTGCACATACCACCTTGTAGGCATATCTACTGCTGTGTCATCGAGCTGGTGGGTTATTGTGCAGGGTGCAGGGTACAGATCTCCTTCATCGTAGGTACAGAGCTGTTTGCGGGCGAATACTCCTGAGGGGCTTGGTGTCCTTCTGGTGCCTGCTGCTTGGGTCTGTCAAGAGAGAGGAGCTCACCACTCAGGTCAAGCCCTGGCACCTCTGAGGGCCCAGCAGGGGTAGGTGGGGCAAGCAGGCAGAGTGCTGGGGACCCTGTCTCAGCTTCTGAAAAGACTGAGCTCTGTCTTAAAGCAGCTGTTTCCAGAGGAAGCCCAGACCCTCAGGACATTCAGTGTGTGTGGGTTCGGTAGGAAAGACAGGGTCATCCCAGTGGGCTAAACACAGACCACAGTGGGCTCCCTATTCTCTTGGGCAAAGATCAGAGCGGCTTAAGCAGATTCTAGCTAGAGGAGGGTGTGGGGGGCATAGGGAAGAGGGTGGCTGGAATAGATAGCCCCAGGGATCCCATGGCAGTAAATCATGAAGTCAGGAGGTCACATAGCTGGTCAGGAAGCGTGCCGGAACTTAGGTACTGATAATGTCAGAGCCATTGGAGTGGGGAGGGTATTTGGCTCTGGAGGCCTGGGTTCATTTCCAGCTGTGCTGATCTTTTTTTCTCTCTCTTTCTTTGCTCCATCTTTCAGTCCTTAGTTCCCTTCAGTCTGGACCGGGCCATTTCCCACATCCCCCAGGAACCACAGGATTTTGAACTGTGCTCATTCAGGTTTTAGACAAGTCACAGCATGGTCTTGGGGCAGAGGGTGTAGCACAGTGGACAAACGCTTGCTTTCTGTGCACAGATGTCCTGTGTGTGACCGATACTCAATGCCAGGGCAAAGAGCATGATCTTAGGTGGGTAGACTTCTTTCCTGAAGGAGGCAGGGGTCCGGGAAACCGGCTGGTGGAGAAGCATACTGCTGAGTAAGGATGAGGCTGCTGTAAGTGGACTCTGAGAAGGCAGGGCACAAGGCCAGTGTGGGACTGATGAGAAGAAGGTCACCAGTGGGGAAAGTGGCATCTCAACGGTTGTCATTGCTTGCTCAGGGCTGCAGGATGACCAGGACCTTCTGGCCCTTCTGAAAGGCAGTCAGCTTCTGAAGGTTAAGTCCAGCTCATGGCGGAGAGAACGCTTCTACAAGCTACAGGAGGACTGCAAGACCATCTGGCAGGAATCTCGCAAGGTCATGAGGTCCCCGGAGTCCCAACTGTGTGAGTGCCCTGGCTCTTGTGGTGGGTGTGGCACAGGGTAGGGTGGAAGCCAGTTACGGACCATGACCGCAGGTGGACCATGCGTGTAATAAGGACCAAAAGGAAGACACTTAGACTGTCTGGGGTCAGGAAAGAGTTAAGTTACTGATAGGGAAACTCAGGTTAGGCTGGTCGTAGAAGGGGGCAGCCAGTCTCAGGAGCCTGACAGGGTTGTTTAATGTTGGAATCCAGACCCTGGACCAGTGGCTGAGGTGCCTATTTAACACACCAAAGCGGGCCTGGTCTCCAGGTTCTCCCAGCATCCCTCAGGTCCCTTCCTGAACTTTCCAGCCCAGGGGGCTGGGCTTCCTCTGTCCAAGAGGCTCTTCACTATATAACACAGGCATTTTGGCTTTCTCACTTTGAGTGCTTTCAGGCTCTAACCCCAGCCCCAGAGCTGCCCCCAATAAACCTGCCTTTATATACTTGGCTTGAATTGGCTCATTTTGTCAGTTTAAACTTACAGGTGTCACCCAGGCCATCAAGGAGAGAAAATGGGTGGATCAGTACTTCCACATATGGTAGGGCAAAAAGCTAGGCCCAAAGTCCGGGAACAGATAAGGTACTTTCGTACTAGTGGCTGGAATGTAAGGTGGGGCCCAGGAGGCAGAATCTCACCTGGACCGGAGCCATGGGAGACTGTGGTGGAAGGGGGTGGAGCAAGCGGAGCCGCTTGAACACCCCAGAGACCCAAAGCTGAGGGGCTGGGTGTGCAGACATGCCCTTCAGTGCAGGAGCTCCCCAAAGTTCTGGACAAGGCTCCCCTTGCACCTTTCCTGGGAGAAGTGTTAGGCCAGTGCCAGCATTGGATCTCTGCAGCAGTGGGCCAGGCTCCCGCCTGCACTGCCCAGGCTGGGTACCAAGAGCCTAGTGGGCTCTACGCTTGTGGCCAGTGTGACTGAGGGGCCCAGTTTTAGCTTCTATTTCACTTTATGCTCACAAATGTGGGTTTTCTGTGAGATTTTTGTTTGTTGTTTTTCTCTTTCTTTTTCCTTTCTTTCTTTCTTTCTTTCTTTTTTTGTTTTGTTTTTGTTCTTGTTTTTGAGGCAGGGTTTCTCTATGTAGCCCTGGCTGTCCCGGAACTCATTCAGTGGACCAGGCTGGCCATGAACTCCCTCTTCTGGGATTAAAGACATGTGCCACCACACCTGGAGTTTGTTGCCCTTTAAGGGCCAGATCTGATACAAGCAAAGCTAGCCTTGAATTTCCTGTGTGGCTGAGCGTGGCCCTTAGGCCCTTGCTAAGGCAGAATTCCTGACCCTTCTGCTGCAGCCTCGCTGTGTGCTCAGTTTGAGGATGGGTCTCTGAAGTGCCTCAGAGAATTACTCTGAGAGCTGGGATGTAGCTCAATTGCCTAGCATGTGTGAAGCCCTGGGCTCAATCCCCAGCACTCCCTAAACTGAATGTGGTGGCACAAGACTGTGTTTGGGAGGTAGAGGCAGGAGGATCAGAAGTTAAGGGTCATCCTCATCTGCGTAATAAGACCAGTTTAGGAACTGTCACAAAAACAAGAAAATCACCTCACAGGAGTGACCCCTGACCTTGCCTGTGTCTGTGGAGCCAGACAGGCTTCTACCCTCGGTTCCTGTCCCGATATGGGGTTTCCTGTTAGCTACTGCTGAGTGGGGGCACAATGGAAACAGAGGCTTTCACTGGAGCCATGGTGGATACATAGGAATGTGTACCTAGAGCTTGAAAGGGGGTGGGGAGAGGGGCAGGAAGAAGAGAAGAGCCCCTCCTATGCCCTTCCAACAGCAGCTGTCACTCAGGCTAGCACCCCTGGAAACAGAAGTGAAGGAACCAGGTCGAGATGGGGACCAGCACCAGGACAGATCCCAGGACACTCCGGGAGGCTTCCTTCCAACTCAGAGGGCTGCCGCAGGTCTCATGTTTAGCAGGCCTTGTTTGCAATTGCCTTTTTCCCTGGTAAGGGCTGAGACACTTGTACTCAGCGGCACCTTTCCCCTGAGGAAACTGAGTCCGTATGAGATAATGGAGGAGGAACACTCTCCCACTTACCTTTTCTCTGCCTCCTGGGAGTCGCCCAGAGCTTCCCCACCACCCTCCCTCCCATTAGTGTGATCAGCAGTGAAGGCGGCTGGCCTTTCTCTCCCGGCCTGGGCGCTCCATGACCCAGGCTTCCTGTTTTCAGCCCTGGCCCAGGGTGGCTCAGCTGCCTATTGGGGCAAAGAAGAGATTAACCAGGGATGTGTTCTGAATCCCAGATGGTGCAGGGGTCATGTGTCCCACTCTTCAGAGCCCATGACCCTAGTCAAGGTACATGGCACAGGTGTGGTCCCGTATATAGATGGCAGGGAGGCCCCTGGGGACTCATGGTCGGAAGGGATTGGGGAGGACTCAGACCTGGTGGATGAGAATGGCTAAAGATGGGGTGTGGCTGTCCTGCTGTGGGAGGCACAGCATGGGCCATGCTGTTGAGGCTGGCTCACTGCCAGGCTGTGGTGGGGACATTGGGTTGGCAGCATCTAAGGTCTTGTTGTCCCTAAGCTTAGACACTGGCTGTGATAGGGCATCTCCCAGACCCCCGGAACAAGACAGTGAGCCCCCTATGAACTGCGTCTAATCTGCCGGGATAGTCCTGCCCCTCCTTGCCCGGTCCTTACTGTGGAGCCTCCTAGGTCCGGGGTCCTCAGAGTACAGTGGCTGTACTGTAGAGCTCAGCTTTTTAGAAGCTGAGGCAGGCCCACAAGGGCAGATCCCTGTCTCCCTATCTCCCTCCAGCCCAGTTCTTCCCAGACTGGCTTCTACTCTGCCTCTTGGGACCCTGGAAGGTAGGACCTTTCCACACCTTTCTGCCAAAGGGGTCCCTGAAGCCCGAACTCATGCAGTCACTTACAGGTCAATCACATCACATTTCTTTCTGGCTTCAGGATTCTGTCCCTAGACCCCAGAGCTGGGACTGTCCGAAGGCTACCTGTCTCCTAAGTAGTCAGTAGAGGGGCCTGAAGGCTCTCACAGCTGTGGGCGCCCAAAGTCCAGTGTGGTCTGGAGGCTGCATGACCTCTCTCCATTGTAGGTGCCAGGCTCCAGAATGGTCTGAAAAGGCCTACTCTGGTCTTCTTCTGCGACCTGGTTCCTACATCACCAGGATCATGGACCCGAGCCCTAGCTGCCCTTCCTATCCTAAGAGTTCTGCCTCTGTGTCTCTCTGTGTGCTCCCTCTTTGCTCACTGTTGGCTGTCTTGTGCCCAATACTGTGTCTTCATCCTTTCAGTCTCCACTCCTCTGCCCTCCTGCCTTCTCCCTGGACCCACAGTCTGAGCTCCCGAGGCTGGCTGTGATAGCAGGCTGTGCTCTTCTCCTTGTGGCCTTGGCTCTGTCAGAGGCAGTCATTTATCTCACATCTGCCCCATCCCCTCTCTGCAGTCTCCATTGAGGACATTCAGGAGGTACGGATGGGGCACCGCACAGAAGGCCTGGAGAAGTTTGCCCGTGACATCCCCGACGACCGGTGCTTCTCCATCGTCTTCAAGGACCAGCGCAACACGCTGGACCTCATCGCCCCATCTTCAGCTGACGCTCAGCACTGGGTACAGGGCCTTCGAAAGATCATCCATCACTCGGGCTCCATGGACCAGCGGCAGAAGCTGCAACAGTATCCTCCGGGGGAGTGGGTCCTGGCTGGGTGTGGAACCCGTTTTGTCAGTTACGGTGCCATAACGAAATCCCGGAGTGTGAAAGGTAACAGAAACAAATCAAGAGAAGTGTCTATTTTTACAGTTTGGGAGAGTGCAGACCGTCACCACAGGAAGGCCTGGTGGTAGGAACACGAGGCCTCTGGTCCCATTGTGTCAGGGAGCAGAGAGAAAAAGATGAACACAGGTGCTCAGCTAGCTTTCTTCTTTCCCTTCTCATTCAACCTGGGGCTCCAAGGAATGGAGTGAACTGCATTTCTGTCCTCCTTTAACCTCTTGACACTCCCTCAGACGCACCAGAGGTGCCTTCCAAACCCAGGCAAGTTGGCAATGCCAGCTGAGCACCACACAGACTGGGTGGCTTGCACAGTCCTAATGCACAGTGTGGAGGAAGGCGCCTGGGAAGTCGCTTCAGCGAGAGGTGGGCGATGAGTCATCTTCTCAGGGTTATTGCACTGTAGGAGTCCGAAGGCTGTGGTGCTCTCCTGAGCCATGTTTTGGGGAGTGATACTGGGACCCCAGTGTTCAGACCAGCCTTGGGCTGAAGACGGTAGCTCTTGGGTGATCCTGCCTCTGGCTTGCTTGCGGTTAGGGTGGAACCACCTCTGCTTTTGTTTCGTTTGCCTCCTGAGTGCAGGGATCACAGGCCTTTCCCATCATACCCTGCAGCTCCCCTTTTTATGACAGTTTTATGGAGAGATAATTCACATCCCATACGATTAACCCAAGTGTTGAACTTAGGCTGGGGCAGTGGCTCAGTCAGTAAAAAAAAAGTGCCATGAAAACATAAGGAAGGACCTGAGTTTGAGTCCAGAACACATGTAGAAGACCAGGAGTGGGTCTGGAGAGATGGCTGAGCCATTAAGAACTCTCTCTTCCAGAGAGCTGTCCTTTTCCAGAGGACCAAGCTGGTTCCCAGCACCCAAGTCAGCTAGCTCATAACGTTCTGTCTGCAGCACCAACTTCAGAGACCTGATGCCTCTGGCCTCTGAGGGGTACCTACGCTCATGTGCACATACCTACACACACAAACACACACACATACATGCATGTACGCATGCACGCACGCACATACACTTAAAATAAATTTACTAAAGCCGGATATTGGTGTACATGCTTGTGATCTCAGCACTGAGCAGCAGGGACAGGTGGCTCCCTGGGTCAGCCTGGCCACCCAGCCTAATCTAAAAAGTGAGTTCCAGGCCAGTGAGAGTCCTTATCTCAGAGGACAAGGCGGACAGCACCTCAGGACCAGCACCTGAGGCTGGCCTTCGGTGTCCACACGCACATACAGCGTGGCTCTGTACCCCATCCTCCCACACACTAGCAGTCCCCCACTGTATGGAAAAATTGGTAACTCCTCACTCATCAGCAATAGGCCCATGAACCCATTCTACCTTAAGGGTCTCAGAACCAGAACACGAGTTTGTGTGAATGTATGTTTTCATCTCTCTTGAGTACATACTAGAAGCAATCTCGCCAGGCTGTATGGTAACTTTTATGTTTAACTTTTTTTATGTGGTTATTTGAGGGAAGGTTTTTCTGTGTAGTCCTGGCTGTCTTGCAACTCACTGTGTAGAGCAGGCTGGCCTTGAACTCAGATCTGCCTGCCAGATTAAGTGTGGGAATTAAAGGTGTATTCCACCACTGCCCGGCAAGACTTTTTTAAAAATTACACTGCTTAGTTATTGTGTGCGTTTGCACATTTGGCATCTCCTGTCTGTGGAGGTCAGATGATAACTTGCAGGAGTTGATTCTCTCCTACAGTGTGGGTCCTGGGGGTTCAACTTGGTTGGCAGGGGCCTTTACCTGTGGCTACAGCTCATGGGCCTGAAAAAAATATCATCCTGTTGGATACTCCCAGTGAATCATCCACTGACTGTAAAAATGGGTATTTTCTCTGGATTTAGTTCTGTCCATTTGTCTTTCCTTTCATGCACTATTCTTGCACCACACTCTTTTAGCTCCTGTAACTTCATAATCAGGAAGTGTGAGTTGTCCAAGTCTGCTTTTGTTTTGCAAGATTGGCTTGGGCCCCTTGACTTCCTATATGCATTTTAAGATCAGTTTGTCAACTTCTTGAAAAGAAGCCAGCATCATTTGATGGGGATCATAGGTTAGTTTGGAGACTTTTCAAGCATGAAAATATTTCTTCTGATCTCTGAACATGGACAGATGCCTTTACTTTTGATTATTCCTTTTTCCATTTGTTGAAGATTTACTTTCTGTGTGTGTGTCCACATGTGCAGTGCCTGCAGAGGCCAGAAGAAGCTACCAGGTCCCCTGGAGCTGGGTGGTTGTGAGCCATCTGATGGGATCTGCTAAGATACTAGGCCTGGTCCTCTGCAAGGACCACACAGTCTTACGTAGTTATGAGCCACCTCTCTAGGCTTTTCCCATTTCTTTTACTGTTGCTTTGTGGCTCTCGGAATTTTAAGTTTTATACTTAAAACAATAATTTCAAATACGTTTAATTATTTTGGTGCTATTATAAGTTAAATTGCTTCTTAGATTTATTATTTTTTTCCATTTTTTATGTACATTGATGTTTTGCCTGCCTGCATGTCTGTGTGAGGGTGTCAGATCCCCTGGAACAGGAGTTATAGACAGTTGTGAGCTGCCATGTGGGTGCTGGAGATTGAACCTGGGTCCTCTGGAAGAGCAGTCAGAGCTCTTAACTGCTGAGCCATCTCTCCAGCCCCTAGATTTATTATTTTTATTATGTTTGTCTGTTTGTTGGGGCAGGTTTCTCTGTGTAGCCCTGTCTGTCCTGGAACTCACTCTGTAGACCAGGCTGGCCTCAAACTTGGAGATCCATGTACCCCTGCCTCCCGAGGTCTGGGATCAAAGGTGTCACTGTCTGGCACTTCTTAGATTTTTATTTTATTTTATTGTTGTTTGGTTTTGGTTTGTCTGTTTTGAGACAGTCATAGGTAGTCCAGGTTACCCTGGAGTCAGCTATGTAGCTAAGGATGACCTCGAACTCCTGATCCTTCTGCGTCCACCCCTGAGCGCTGTGACTATAGGACTTGCCACCAGACCTGGCCCTGGGGCTTAGGTTTGTATTTTTTTAAGCTGTAAAATATTGCTTATGTTGTCGTTTCCTGTATAATCTCTTCAAAAATTCCGCTGTCTTTTCTGTTTTACATACCCATGATGCTCATTGTCTTTGACTCAGTGCTCTAATTCTGAGGACTGTGTACCCTCCCCTCCCCCTAGTCCCTCAGAGTCTGAAGGGAGAAAAGAGGGGGTGGGAAAGCACGGGACCGGGACATCCCAGCCTCGATGGGTGACCTGATCCAGGCTATGGGTTTGCGTGGGATATCTCCACTTCCTGACCAGTAGCTGGAAATATGTGTTTCTGTAAATTAAGCCTCAAGTGCTGGAGGCACATTGGCTGGCGGTTTGGGAAGCTAGAGAACACACTTTGCAGAGCGGAGGTGCCAGGCTGGTGTGGGCACAGAGGGAGGTGATCCTGTCGGGTGGGGGCGCTATTGACCGGGTTCCTTCTGTGTCGTCTATGCTGTCTGCAGGGAGCCTTTTTATAGTAAATGCTTTCAAACGTCCTCAGGGTCAGAATGAACAAACAGAAAAAGAGCGGTAGCTGGGCCTGGTTGTGTAGTCCCGTAATCCTAGCTATTCAGGAGAACGAACAGGAGGAGCTCAAGCTCAAGGCCCAGCTGGACGAAAGAGTGAGTGTATGGTTGGTCTCAGTCATTTGCAGAGCTGCTGAGGGAAAGGACAGAATTAAAGGAGGCCGGAGGAAGACCGCTGTGTGAGAATCTGCGCTCAGTCCCTAGTGCCAAACAAACCGACAAGCAAAGAAAGAAAGGGAAACGAGGGAAAAGGAGCCCTAGCAAGGATGGCCTCCGGGTCTGGCCCCTGCTCTGTGGTCACCCGGCCTACAGGACGCTGTCCCCATGGGCAGCTGTGGCTTCACGTGACTAGGGTCCCGGTGGGTGTCAGGCAATTGTATGTTTTCTTGACTGCTTGCCCAGCTGGATTCACTCCTGCCTTCGAAAGGCTGACAAAAACAAGGACAACAAGATGAACTTCAAGGAGCTGCAGGACTTCCTGAAAGAGCTCAACATTCAGGTGGATGACAGCTATGCCAGGAAGATCTTCAGGGTGAGCTACCTCTGTGTGGCCGTGGGGCCTAGGGCCTGTCCCAAGGCTGGCTGTGAGCCCCGCTCACGGGCTGTGCGGGGTTTGCAGGAATGTGACCAGTCCCAGACGGACTCACTGGAGGATGAGGAGATTGAGACCTTCTACAAGATGCTGACCCAGCGGGTAGAGATCGACCATGCCTTTGCCGAGGCCGCAGGATCTGCGGAGACCCTGTCGGTGGAGAAGCTAGTGACCTTCCTTCAGCATCAGCAGCGGGAGGAGGCGGCAGGGCCAGCCTTGGCCCTCTCCCTCATTGAGCGATACGAGCCCAGTGAGACTGGTGAGGCCCCAGCAGTCCCAGAGCCAGTGGCTGGGAGACTGGTGGAATGCCAGGCAGGCAGGCAGACAGGCAGGAGACAGGCAGGCAGGAGACAGGCAGGCAGGCAGGCAGGCAGGCAGGCAGGCAAGAAGGAAGGAAGGAAGGAAGGAAGGAAGGAAGGAAGGAGACAGGCAGGCAGGCAGACGTGCTAGAGGGAACCAGCCACAGGGTTGCTGATCAGTGTGTGGCTATCTAGTATGTCTCTGAGACGGAGTTCAGTGTCTGCCTTGTCTGGGTCTCTTTTTCCTCCAGTTCTTTCTTCAAAAGGCATTGAATGCCCCAAGACAAAGAAAGAAGTGGCTGGCAAAGCCAACATTATTTCTACTTCCCTCTTGTCTCTGTTCTCGATCCAGCCTTGAGACATGACCTAGAGAAGACAGAGTCCTGCTCAACACTCCCAGAGCAGCCTGGTTAGCTGAGTGCGACCCAGGCTCGCAGCACAGAGTTAAGGAGGATTGATCCAGCTCAGTGCAGGGTGCTGTGTTCAGTCCTCAGTACTGGATACTGTGGGGACACAGAGGAGAAGACGCTCTGCCTTTGAGGGCTTTAGAGTGGGAGGAAGGAAAAGAGACATGGCCTCATCACACTGTAGCCACAGTCAAACTGGGAGACCAAGACTTTTGTTCCTCAGAGCTGCAGAGGACTAGCTGAAGTGTAAGGGGGGGGGGGTTGGGAGGGACAGGCAGAGCTGCAGAGGATTAGCTGAAGTGGGAGGGTGGGCAGAGTGGAGAAAAGACTTTTCTTTCCACAGTGGTGGGCAACTAGCTCTGACTGGAAATGGTGGCTTCTTCCTACCTAGCCAAGTCTCAGCGGCAGATGACCAAGGACGGCTTCCTCATGTACTTGCTGTCGGCTGACGGCAGCGCCTTCAGCCTGGCACACCGCCGTGTCTACCAGGACATGGACCAGCCACTCAGCCACTACTTAGTGTCCTCGTCCCACAACACCTACCTACTGGAAGACCAGCTCACAGGGCCCAGCAGCACAGAGGGCTACATCCGGTGCCGTCCAGGGAACTGTTAGGGGCAAGTCGGGGTGGGACCTGGGACAGGACCTGGAGGGTCCTAGCCTAGCTGTCACCCCTCCCCCACAGGGCTCTGTGCAAAGGCTGCCGCTGCTTAGAGCTTGACTGCTGGGATGGCCCCAACCAGGAACCCATCATCTACCACGGCTACACTTTTACCTCGAAGATCCTTTTCTGTGACGCGCTCAGGGCCATCCGGGACTATGCTTTCAAGGTTGGGCGTGCCCTTGGGGGTGAGGCGAGGCTACCTGGGGTGGACAGGCCCTTCTAACTCATCTCCCGGCTTCTAGGCTTCCCCCTACCCAGTCATCCTGTCCCTGGAGAACCACTGCAGCCTGGAGCAGCAACAAGTGATGGTGCATCACCTGAAGGCCATCCTGGGCTCCATGCTGCTGGACCAGCCACTGGATGGGGTGACCATGAGCCTGCCTTCCCCTGAGGTATGCACAGTGGGTGCCTTTAAAGCCGGGATGTGAACCTGGCTCAGAGGCCTCTGTGGGTCTTGACCACTTAGCCTTGCATCCCCAGCAACTGAAGGGCAAGATCCTACTGAAAGGGAAGAAGATTGGAGGGCTGCTGCCTGCTGTAGGGGAAAATGGGCCTGAAGCTACTGATGTGTCTGACGAGGATGAGGCTGCTGAAATGGAGGATGAGGCTGTGTGGACCCAAGTGCAACAAAAGCCCAAGGTTCTAGGGGAGGCTGTGGAGGTGGGGTGGCCCCGGGCCCTTCCCACCCTTTTGCCCATGGGACAGTTGTCTTGCCTTGGTTTTTCTGTGGCTGCCATTCAGACCCTCTGCCCCCTCTCTGTCTGTCTGTCTGTCTGTCTGTCTTCTCTCTCTCTTGTCTGGGCTTCTGGCGCTCAGTGCCCACCTTGTCCTACCCTCTGGCTCTAACCCGGGCCTCCCCGCGGCCTCCAGGAGGATAAGCTAAAGCTGGTGCCCATGCTCTCTGACTTGGTCATTTACTGCAAGAGTGTCCACTTTGGTGGCTTCTCCGGTCCTGGCACCTCCGAGCAGGCATTCTATGAGATGGCCTCCTTCTCTGAGAACCGTGCCCTCCGGCTGCTGCAAGAATCAGGTGGGCGCCTGACCTTGTGGGTATACGATCCTGTCCATCTGGACTGGTCAAGACTGGGCCTGCCTTCTACCCCTGCAGGGTCCCTGGTTGGCATGCCCTGTCATGTCCAGGTAGAACTGGTGGTGTGGGTAGGTGTGTCTTTAGCCCACCAAGGCCTTCACTGCTGACTTGACTCCACCTGTTCCCAGGAAATAGTTTTGTCCGACATAATGTAGACCATCTGAGCAGGATCTACCCGGCTGGGCGGAGAACAGACTCCTCAAACTACAGTCCTGTGGAGATGTGGAATGGGGGCTGCCAGATTGGTACGGACCAACTGGGGTTGGAGGGAGGTCAGAGAGAGTGCTTGGCCTTGATGTCTGGGGGTGAGGGTGGGGGACTAGAGTTCAGAAGGCCTTGGGACCTGAGAAGATTCGGATACAGGCCAAGAGCTGAGTGTGCTTGCCCAGACACAAGTCTGTGTCTGGTGTGCACTCCAGCCTATTTGAGTTTGGCCATCCGAAATGGAGCACATGGGGCTAAGGGTGTAGCTCAGCTGTTAAGTGCCTGCCTGGCATGCATGCCGTCGTAGGTTCAATCCTCTACTCTGCAGAGAACAGGGAGGGCGTCATAGCACCTATGCCAGCAGGTAGGGGTGGGAGTGGGGTGGCTGCGTCAGGAGTTCAAGGTCATCCTTGGCTGTACAGTGAGGTCAAGGCCAGCCAGGCTACATGAGACCCTGCCTCAAACCCCAACAAGGCTGGGAGGATGACTCAGTCAACAAACAGTTTGTCATAGAACTGTGAGGTCCCGCCCGTGTGAAAGCACAGGAGTGGCGGCACCCACCATCTAATCTCAGCACTGAGGAAGCAGAGTCAGGCTGGTCCCTGGAGGCCACTGACCAGCCGGCCCAGACGGGTTGGTGAGCTCCAGGTTCAGTAGAGACCCTGTCTCAAAATAGATAGATAGATAGATAGATAGATAGATAGATAGATAGATAGATAGATAAAGTGGAGAGCAATCCACACATACATACAAACACACACACATATTACACACAACACCACACACACACACACACACAAATAGAACATGTCAGTGTGGTGGGTCAGTCAGGATGATGGGGGGCAGGAGACATTGGAACTATGCTGGCTCCTGCTTCTAGCTCACATAGGAACCTAAAGTATAGTGCGCTCTGAGCAGGCTGGGCTCCGGGACTCTGGGACCAACTCACAGCTTGTGATTTCTCTGTTCCACCTCCAGTGGCCCTGAACTTCCAAACTCCTGGGCCAGAAATGGATGTATACCTAGGCCGCTTCCAGGACAATGGCGCCTGTGGATATGTGCTGAAACCTGCCTTCATGAGAGAC